>LS488696.1:174844-247177 GCA_900490705.1 Pristionchus arcanus | reverse complement strand
AGGAAGCTGTGCGCGATTAAATTCACCTTCCCGAACAAGTTTGTTGATTGAATACAATTTATCAGCAGCAATGATTTTGCAGTACGCAATACGATAAACAGTGCATGGATGCGAAAGATACCATTTACAAGGAGACGCTAAGGGTATTCAAGGATCGTGGCTATGACATACCGGACCTGGTAAAGCTGATCGGGCTCATAATTTATGGCGCCGCGTACCTGCTCATGCACTAATAACTGATAAAATAATTTAATGAAATACCATTTCTTGTTGCTCGTTACGTGTAGTACTTTTCAAACCACTTTTTATCGAACTTTCAAAAGTCATGGTCTGGACACATTGGTCTACAGGGTGCGCCAAAATTACGGGCCCACTTTTGTTTGCGTCTCCTTCAGGCATAGATAAAAAGTGAAGTACCGCTATTGATATTATTGATAGTGCGTATTATGCACAGCATAAAACCAATTTTCGTTTAGATCCTCATTGCTCGCCGCTTTAGAAATAGCACAATGAAGGTGCCGCTGTCCGAAATGCCAGGTCCGCGTGCCAGATAAACTTTGAAATTTTGTTTTTCATGAACCAATAAGGATTAGTCTGTCTAGCATTTACCGTAAAACGGGTTACCATCCAACTTCAATCTGATTTGTGATTCACTGTGGTGGGATCGGAATGCTTCGAAAAAATTTATATTTTCCAAGTAACATCGAAAAGTTAATAAGCATTTTTGCGAAAAAGGTTGGGATAATTGGCGTACTAACGCATTAATGTGGAGACGGTTCTGAACTAGCAAATATTAGGTATAGCCATACCATTTACTCTCTAGATGTACAATTCGATTGCATCAATCACAATGCGTTTTTGACCAATATTGAAAAGTACACGAAAAATCTCAATTCTCACACTTCGGCATGTATTTTTCTTGGGCGGTGGTTAATTCAGCTCACCAAAATTTTAAAATACATATGGTATATTAGATAATGTAATAGCAGCTTTCATTCATTTTTAATGCTGCTGCACTAACCACATTAAATTTTGAACCGAAATGTTCCCCGAATGCGCGGCCCTGACAAACACCAATATCAATTTATCAAGCATAGTTTTATGAATTCAATTTGGGTCGCGGTCTCTTTGAAGTATTATACGGTTCAGTTATTAAGGAATATTACATAGCAATTTGGCCTTTAAGGTATGGATGATTGACAAGATATTTCACACAGAATGATGAAGTGTGCGTTTCTGTGTTCACTCTCTTTCTGAATTAGTACAAAATTCACTAATATCGTATTGATATGAAAACTGTTCTCATGCTTCTTCAGAGTCAGTAGTACCCTTCCCTATTGTAAATTAGGTTGTTCAGCAGTTGGTTCGATTTTGACATTATTACAACGAAATTTATTTCAAGTTAGCACAACCAATCGTGGTCATGGGAACCGAGGAATTGACCAATCTTCGCCAAATTAAATACCGCTTCTAGCTCAGGAATGCTCGCAAGAATAGACTAATTCAGAAGGCTCTCGCTCGCTTCCTTGGTCTTATACAAATTGAGAAAGAAGTGGGCCCGTAATTTTGGCGCACCCTGTAGATTCGCAGCACATCCGAGATGAAGTCCCAGTAATTCTTTTTTGTACCGAGGATTGGCGCTGTATAGGCGAATTCACTGTTGATCGAGCGATACGATCGTTTACCGATATCTTTCATTTATAGAATGAGTCCCGCGAACCGCGCGTGCGCCTTCGTTATTTCGCACGCTCTCTACTACGTTTTTCACAAAACTTGACAAATAAATTGTACGCGCGTATGGCAAAATTGACGACTAACGGAAACGTCGCCCGACCACACCAACTGCTTATAAATACGCTAAAATTGAGTTTCGTCGGCTCAAAATGGTTTTTATTACCTCCTAAAGGTGGATTTTAGCCAGATACAGTGAAAAACACAGAACAATACCGATAAAATGCATAGAAATCTAACATAAACGATTTGAATGTGCGGAATTACGTTATGTCCGGACTAATTAAAAAAACGTAGTATATCTACGGAGCGCAGCCAAGCGCAGCCAAAAGTTCATATCTCAGTTTAAGCAAAAATTGAAGACATGGGATATTCGAAAGTGTTATCGGGAAGCCTCCTCCTTTAATTGCAAACATACTTGCCGATATTTCTGGATTTGTTGGATTTCCTCCAGGATTTAGATCAACCAAAAATCAGATCTCAACGTTTGGTCACAGAGAAAATTTGACATGCACTCTCATTAACAGGAATCAATCGGCAATTATTCAGACTCATTCATGAGTATTTTGCCCTTTTTTGTCGTAAAATAAATATAAATTCTTCCCGAATTGACTGAATGGAGTTTAGTCTTGTTAGCCGAAAATTAGTCGTTTGTTTCGCGTATTAGTAAATGCCTTTTTTAGGCACACGGACTTACTGAATCACGAAATTTATCCTTTACCTTTTATGAATATGATAAAGTTGTGTGATACGAATACGTTAATAAAACAGATGATGATAAAATAGATGTGATGATCACATTCGCATATTCAATCTTCAATAAAATTCATTATTTTTTAGTATAAAAACAAATCGAAATCGTGCATCTTCAACATCGAGATGAACCTGCTCTCTTCTCTTCTCGTATTCGTTCTTCTCACTCTTTACAGTGATGCGGAGCCGCTATCACAAGAGGAAAGAGACAATATTGCCTACAAGAAATATCCCCTGCTTCCATTGAAGAAGATCCGTGAAGTATAGATTTTACTTATAATAAATTACTATCTATTCAGAATTCTTTCAGGAAATTAAACAAAAGATTGATTTATCTGGACGCAACGCAATTTCTAACGTAGTAGCCAGCAATAAATTATGGTGTGTTTCTTCCATAAATATGAAAAAATATGGCTAGCACATATTGAAATTGCTTTTGACTTTCGAACAATGCCACTTTGAAACCTATATCCAAAAAAATATGATGCTATGGATATAAACAGGGTCACTAAAACGAATTCCAAACTAAAAATATTTAATTATATACATACCAGGACAAAATTTGTATATTGTCGCATGGAGAACAGAAACGACTGTGAAGAGTTGTCCTCTAAATATGCACAACTTGTTGGATCTCGTGTTATCTCATTTAACGTTAAATACGTGTCAAGAGATTTGAACGATTGCCAAAAGAGGTATATTTCAATATTTTGAAGCAAGACTGATTTACCTATTGAAGCTGTTCCGCTATCTGCGTACAACGTTGTGATGAGGAGTGCAAAGGACTCTGTGCAATTCGATTCAGTTATCCCGATAGGTTTGTTCGATACAAATGTTGAAATATGAGAATGAAATTATCTCAGAATGGAATACGATAGTGCATTGACCGCAATGTACAAAGACTATACCCTAAGTCAACAATCTGCAAAGAACTCCTACAAACCAAAGAAGAAAGTTCGCTTCCAAGACACGGTCTAGAGATCTAACTATCACTAAGCTAATTGAATAAAAATAATAATTTGTGTGCTCAAATCGTATACTCACTCAACTTCTCGCAGAATTCATAAAACAGTTGGTTTGCTAGAATGAATTTTTTTTTCAATTTTTTTTATCTTGGATAAAGAATGAGAAGTCTTCCAGGAGTTTCTCACACTTTCTCTTTTTAAATCGCATTCAGTCCATAAGATCGGGAAAAGCGCCATAGTATGTCCAGATGCTGCAATTCTATGGATTTTTTTATAGCGATGGGCTCCGATATTTTTATTCGCATCCCATTTATCTAGCCTACGAGAGACAACTGGAAAAGACGAGAAGAGCAAGAGGCCATTCAGAAGAATGGTTATGAGTGAAGACTAGGGCTGTCAGGGTGAAGAATTCGTCTCTTCATTCCTCGTTGTCTCTGTCCGACAAGAGTAACGAGAGAGCACATGGAACGAGGATACGAAATCCTCATCATGGCAGCCCTTATGAATGAGCAGATGCCACCTGTGCCGTTGCTCTCTTTTTTCCTATGTTCTCTAGGAGGAAAGAGCACCGAGAGAGCGTGCGAAATGAGGAGAGCACTCGAAATTTTAACGACAAACAACAGAAAATCTAGATGAGGTGCGAGCAGCTTGCGAATATTGTCACTTGCTTTCTTTTCTATCGGCGACGATCTTTCGGAAGATTCTAACAGTGAAAATACGCCCGGGAATTAAAAAAAAATTTTTTTTGGAATTCTAATCGGCTTATCACCGATGCAGAGCTTCACCAGAAAAGATCTGTTTTCTCCGCGTCCCTCTTTCTGTATTCTTCTGCTTATTACTGTGGCCCCCGTTGTCTTCTTTTCTTGTCCCTTTTCGACTTTCGCGGAAATTCAATTCTGTTGTTTGGTTTGTGCATGATGATGATGATGATGTGCACACGGAAGCGTGAGAGGGACGAACGGTTTTTGTAATTTACGATTTTTGTCCTGGAGAAAGAACTCAGAATCTTTTAGAGCTTGCTGGTTTTCACTTTGCATCATCAATAAAAGTGTGCAGAAAAGAAAGAAACAGTAGATGTTCCTCTTAAAAACAGTAGAGTATCTTCTTCCTCAACATCCTCCTCCGAGGTGCGGTCGCTGTCAAAACATCGTTAGATTCAGCGGATTCCGAGGGCCATTTCGTTCCGCATATCTCAGTTTTCGCTTTCTCTCTAGTTGCTTTGACCGACGAGTCAGCGTACGAAATAAAGAGAAAAAGAGAGGAACAGCTGCTTTTCTGTCGAATTTTGACAAAGCGACCCGTCACTTCCACACCTCGAACACAGGCTTCCTCAATTTTGATATTCATCTTTCGATTTTCCTGGAATTGCGAGCAAGAAAGGCACATGAATTCCTTGAAAATGTGTTATTTTTTCGCAGCCGATTTTGTTCATTTCAATTCCCGGACTTTGGTAGATGATGCAATAGTAATGCACCATGACGCATCGAGCAATATGATCCGGCACTTCCTTTGCCCTTGGTGTTATTACGGAAGAAATATCCGTGTGCAATATCGCTCGAAAATATGTTATCTTCCTCCTGTCCTAATCTCGCTGAACTGCGCGTCTGGTCAGGAAATCCGATTTCAGTATGATATTTCTTCTCTCTAGGGAAATCGCGAGTCGCGATAAATACAAGCACGAGTTCGCTTACAATTTATTTGTGTTCGAGCAAAGAAACAGCCCTATTTTTTGTCGAATTGCCCAGAGGTTCTAACCGTTTTCTTGAAATTGTCCACGGATCTTAGATCGCGTTTTGTTGATGAATGTCCAATCATATTTCCTTCCTTTTCAGTGAAGTCTTCACGTATTTTCGCGATGTTTACTCAGGTTCGAAAACGCGACGATTAGGGGTCTAAAACGAATAACCATCTAGCGGCATGGGCTAGATAACGTGCAAATTTGAGAGAGGACATCTTGCTATCTTTCTGTTTTGCCCGCGGCCACAGTTCTGATACCGTTATCTCCTTTCTTCTCTATTTTCGCACCATTCGACCGTTTCCCACTAGACCAGCAGGGTGAAGAATTCGACTCTTCATTTCGCACACTCTCGTATCAGTCACAGCGCCGAGAGACCATGCGGAATGAAGAGACGCATTCTTCTTATTTCCCAGCCCACTCCCCCATGTGTGAAGAATGCAATCGGCCACGAAAGGCACGCCTGTATGGCTTTTGGACGGCTACTGCCTGCTGTGCAGTATTGTTGCTGCTGTAGGGCCGCCACTCCCTCTAAATTATGCCTTTTGTTGCCGGCCCGAGCAGTGAAAAAAGGTGAATAATGAGAAAAATTTTCACGTTATCTATTCAGCAGCGCTGTTGCTTGTCTTGATAGTGGAGCTACTCCGCGTGGTATTATGTTGCTCGTTCATCAAAACACCCTCGCATCACTTGGCTTTCGATCTTTAGGGCGAAAGGCCGCTCCGGTACTGTTTCCGTACAACCTCTTTACATAATCTCCATCGTCCTCCCCTCAAATCGCTCTCCATTTAGTCTCGAGTTATGTCCCTCATGGTACTAGAGGAATTGATGTGTTTCGCGTCCTATTTGTCTTCCTAATCGGAATATTCGCATCACACAACGTTCTTGCTAAGATCTATTTTTTCGCACATCCTCATTTTTCTCTCTTTTCAATTGCTATCCAGTTAGTTTTGTTTCAGTGCTTTATTATTTTTCTTTTGGATAATCTCCTTCCTTTCCTTTCCTTCATGCTTTCTTCCCATTTAGTGCCGATTCAGTGCTTTATGTTCCTAATCGAATCTAAGCTGATGATTTGCCGTCCCTAAGGACACGCGCCTGCAAGAATTGTTGCTCCAGCTGTTCTTTGATGTTTCATGGCTTTGGACAATACAGAAGAGCTGCTGTAGCTCTTGAATCTCTATGACACAGGTTTATCAATCCAATGGCACGGATTGTCTCCCAAGTTGTTGCTCCGCCTATTTTATCATCTTTCAATATTAATCCGTTGCATCTCAATATTATCCATCACGTCCAATCCATTGAAGTGCTCTTGGCTATACTGCTTCCAATATCTTGTAGAGTATTGCTCGGCTTTTCAATTTGTTGCTGCAACTGTGCTCTGATGCGTCATGGTTTTCTACAAAAGTAATCCGTTGAATCTCGATGGCGTCACTTTTATCGCGCAAAACGTTTTCACATTGTTCTCCTGAGACTTCTTAATGTTTCAGCAGCAGCTCTTTAGCAAAAAGCTTCCTTATCAGCGACTTCCTTTATTTTGATCTAACAATGACAAATTGTTTATTTTAGCTAGACCGTTTCCTCATTGAACTCCCTGAAGACACATTGAAAGTTCTATTAGTTCTCTAGCAAAACGACTATATCGGCTCTGCCCATCCTTCTCGCTTTAGGCACATTGCAAGAAGATTTCGAATTTCGGGTAATAGTTCAATTTAACGCGCTTTTCCATCGTACAGAGTGAATAGACAGTGCGTGAACTAAGGAGATAATTACACATATTTCGAACTCTAATTATAAGCTTGTCCAGAGAAATTCACTCTTTGCACGCAATAATCCCGCGCGTTCCATTCCTCATTTCCTCGTTCCCTATTCCTTCCTCCCTCCATCCATCCATATCCTCCAATTTGTACATTGTACAGCGGTATATGTGTACAGTTCTTTTCTCTGCATCTCTCTTTTTCCCGTGCTCTCTCGCACTCTCTCGCTCTCCTGAAAATGAAGTCTTTCCTCTCCCCTGTTCGCACACATAAATTCTCACGTGAACACTACTGCTCTGGTACCGGCAGGGGAGGCAGAGGGAATTGCTTTTCTATCCATTCATCCGTCCTCTGGAAAAACACCCTCCGAATCTCCCCATCTCCCTGGTTTCATGGGCTCATTTCGAGTGAGTCGAGTGCAGATTTAATGTGCGTTTCGTCATAGGACCGTGACCTAGTGTTTTCGTGGTCCGGCAATCTTAGGTTACACGTAGTGTTGATGCAATTGCTCACTGTGCACTGACAAAGAACGTTCAGAAGTGATGATAAGTATTTCATAACCTTCGGTAGGATTTCAATACACATCCGCGTAGTTTCGGTGCATTTTTTTTAATGGGACATGCCAAAAATCAGGCTTCCGGCATTCAATATCTCAGCCGCTCAGTAGAATTCATAAACTTTATCTCGTGCATTAGTATGTATGAAATGTAGGGCGGCGAAAACGACTCTCGAGTGAGTCATTATTTACCCTCTGATGCGGGTGAGTAAAAAAAAGTGATTCACCCGCACTTGAAGGTATCGTAAACAGAGAGACTGCGGGTGAGTCATTCGTAAGCCAGGGGGGATAAAAGAGTCAAAAGAGTCAAATGAGTCAAAAGAGTCAAGACTATTTGTCAACTCGCAATGGACCAAATTGTGATGTTTTCTTCACCGTTGAATTAGCCTTTCTCAGTGCTATCGAAGAAATGGTCATATGACCAGAAAATCCAATTTATTTATTTATTCTAATTTTCCATGTTTTCCCTTATTTAATTTCCCAGATTTTCTACCCCGTTTGTGAGAGAATCGAACAAAACCCTATAACGGTTGGAACAGCGTTTTTTTCGAAAAATTGGTGGTAGAGGTCCTCGAGGGAGAAAAACGAAGAGACAATGTTTCCCTCCCTCTGTTTCTCTTTTCATGAAGAATGACCCAGTCGATCTAGCTCTGCACGCAGAATGAGTTACTCTGCGTGCAGAGAGGGGTATATTTGAGAAAGTTGGGCTCTGGTCCGTTTTGGGTGTCCCATCAAAGTTTCAAAAATTATTCGGTAGTTTTCATTCAAATTTTGGCATTTGCATGCATTGCCCATTCCAAATTGCTGTATGCAGTTATCTTTTGATTTCCTCTCTCTGGTAAAAGTTTCCTAGTAGGATCACAGTTGACTTCCTAGTGGGTATCCTGCAGGTTTCCTAGTAGGAAGTCAACTGTGTTCCTGCTAGGAAAGTGGCCTCTGCAACTGTGATCCTAGTAGGAATCTCAAAACAGGGAGATACGGTATTATTAATTGATATTTACGAGTCAGCCTCATACCGTAACTAAACCACACATGGAACGTCCATATACGGTAGTCACATCCAAAAGGCTATCCCCAGTGAGATAGCAGTAGACAGCAGCCCAGTTCGAGCGCCGTCCGAGGGGAGTAAAAAATAGGCCCTTATAGGCTAGGCATGTGCTAGACGCGACGGGTAGGAAAAAGGCTGTCCTCTTGTGATCCTGGTAGGAAACCCAACTGTGATCCTGCTAGGATCCTACTACTGTGTTCCTACTAGGATTTAGCTGTGAAACTACTAGGAACAGGCCCGAGGAGGCCTCCCAACTGTGATCCTACTGGGAAACTTTTACCAGAGCTGATCCAATGAGAAAGGCACACGCTGGATTCTCGCATCCACTGATTTGTAAGCACGTAACCCAGTGGGTGAGGTTATGGCTTCCTACTGAGTTTTCCACTTTTAATGGGTTCACAGTGGGTGGGATACTGGCTTCCTAGTGAGTAGAATCGTGAGGCGAATACAAATCATTCAAGAGTACAGAGTATTTGTCCAGATTCGATGGTTGCTGTCCAGGTTCGATGGTCAACCCTACTTCCTATCATTATCATTCCCTACCCCCTCAACATTAAGCGCGGTTATTGCCTGGGCCAAAAAACGAAGAAGTTCCATCAATTGATCGCTAACCAGCACATTTCTTTTGCCGAACCCTGCCCTGTTGCTGATCGCATCAAATTCGCTTTGATTGCAACCGAAAAAACGTGTTCACCCGTGCCAAATTTGTATGATTTGGTCCAGTACGAGCTGAGAAAAGGAGAACGACTCTTTTGACTCATTTGACTCTTTTGACTCTTTTATCCCCCCTGGCTTACGAATGACTCACCCGCAGAGAGTGCGGCTGTAAACCCGCCTCTTGCGGTTATTCGAAATAGAGGAACGTAAACATGACTCACCCGAGAGTCGTTTTCGCCACCCTAATGAAATGAGGAGAGAAAGGTAAAGCAACTCGCATTCTTCGAAGATCATCGGGACGCATTATGACGTGAGCGATCTGTGAAAGTGATCCCCGCGTATTTCTCATGATGTGAAATGAAGGCGGCGAAAAATGAAGGCGGGTTTGACCAACTGTCAGTATGAACTCCCTCATTCTCCTCCCTCATCTTTGCCGCGAGAAGTCAGCTTCACTCCTTCTCACTCTCTCTCACCCTCCCATGATATCACGGTCTCTAATCGATCAGAGAGTACGGAGAAAGGATAGAGGCTGAACTCACTTCTTTCAACATCTTTGCCTCAAGCGCTCGCCTTTCCGATTCCAATACTATTTTGCTATCTCTAAATCTCTCCAAGTCGCACACTATCTCCTTCTGTCTCATCGATCAGAGATCCCTAAGACTGAAGCGAGGTTGAACCCTCACCCCTCTCCTTTCTTCTGAATCTCTTCAATATCCATACTATCTCGCTCTCTCTAACCGTTCAGAGAAGCTGAACCCTCCCTCCTCCTCCCTCACTGATCCCTCCTCCCGCTGATTGATTGCTCCGCCGCTCGCGAAGTTACACCAGCGGTGTTGTTGTTACTGATCCCCCATCGAAGAGTTCACCACTCGATTCTGATCTCCGATTCTAGTTCCATGTGACCATGTACCCATATTTTTCGCTTTTTTCCGTCAGTTTCATGTCCTATAATTGGCAATGAAATTCTGAGAAATAATGGTGTTCCATCAACATATTTTTGATTCGAATAGTCTCCATTATAATCGCATTCTGACACACTTTCTCACATGTCTGTGCGGTTTTATCAAGTGTTATCACGTTTTGAAACAGAAATATACTTATTCCACGAAAAGTGTTCCGAAAACACATTTATTGTAATTTCTGCTGAGAATATGTTCAGGAAGAAAAAGCTTAGTGAGGCTCGTGATTTTCGAGTAGAATTAAGTTGCTGTTTTGTGTTTCACATATTTTCTAATAGCATCAAGATGGATTGGTCGCAAAACAACTTATTGTTCGCGTTTTACTGCTGGGATTATGTTCAGGAAGAAAAAGCTTAGTAAGCATTGGCCCGCGATTTTCGAGCCCTAGTAAAAGATTGTTATGCGCTCGTCTCCTTGACCATTTCACGAATTTCTTTTCCGTATATTTTCCGCAGAGTAAACAGACGCGTGAAGGTCTTTGAAGGCAGTTGTTGAAGTTGTTCGAGAGAGTCGAGTAGATCTTTGAGAATGCATTGCTTGAATACTTACGCCGTCTCGATAGCATCATTTGACATTGCAGTTTGCGAGAAGCAATTAGGCTAGGATTTCTGTATTCGTGTGCATCCTTACTAGACTTTCGCAGACCAAGACGTGTTGAACTTTTTTGGAATGCGTGATCAATTGCGTAATCACGTCTTTCAAGTCTGAGCGAAAACCGTTACGCGACCGGCTAGGTTCAAACCCATCACCTGTCCTAGTCAAACATGACCTCCTTCCTTCATATCAATTCTATTCATGCGTTACCATCAGACTACGAAAGTGAACCGTAATTTCGCAAAGTAGGCTCTGTTCAAAACGTAGAACTAATCCTGGGCTTTGTCATCGCAACATAACAGCCGCTACTGTTTATGTGGCCCTTGAAAAAAGTGTGCGATGAGAAGAAGCTTGTTCCTCTCGGTCCATCTCCTCCAAAGTTTATGTTTTCGCACTGCGCTCGCGTTTCAAACCGGAACGAGCGTCTATTTGGCTTATTCGGGAGGAGAATCTACTAGGGACCCTTCTTTTCCGTGCTTGTTACATGGCCAGAAAGCCTCGAGTCTAGCGGAGTCCTTCTTCGTACTCATTTCTTGAACATTGAACCCATAAGCCGTCTAGAATTTGAATAGGATCTATGTAGGGTATCGTTACTTTGTGATCTTTCCCCGGAAAGAATATTAGATTGAAATATTTGTGGTTCTGATCATAAATCATCCCTCCCTATGCGCGGCGCCGTCCCTTTCATCCTTCATAATCGCCACATCGATGGCAATCCATGAATGTTCTCTCTATTTTTCGAAAACTTTCGTCTTTCTGACGGTGAAAACTGCACGCCAAGTGAGGAAGGTATTCTAGACTAATCGCCAGACGAAAACAGGGGATGGGTATTTAGGCTGTCCGGAAGGATAATTTGTCTCTCGATTCAACGTTTTCCCTTATCACTCTGACCGGTAAGGGAGTGATGATGCAACAAGTTCCTCATCGCGTGCCCTAATGGACAGTTAGTTATTGGCGATTTTCAATTATCTCGTTCCGGAAAATGACAAACAACGTTCCGGAACGTGAGTTTCGCAGAGATTGTGGGAATAATTTGTTATTTTCCTGCGCTCGGTAACGATTTGTATTCGTTTCTTTGTCGATTTATCACGATTCTTTACCAATATATCGTAATAGTCTTGTTTTCTTGATCTGCACAGTATCTAAGCAAATGATTTTTAAGTCGTGTAGTTTCATTATTCGTCATGTTTCCAACAACCTGAAAATGAGAGCCCGACACAAGCTGCCTCAGGCAACTCTGCAATAGATTCCCAATGCACCTGTCTAGCTCGCGTTCGCCATTTACCATTGAATACTCACTGGCTTTCTAGTTTACCGCTGCTACCTTCTCAGATACAACTAGGGCTGTTAGGATAGAGAGCAAGTCTCTTCGTTCACCGTGTCCTCTGAACGGTTAGTGTAACAGTGTGAGGAATAAAGAAATGGATACTTCATTCAGTGACAAATCTTCAGCGCGTTAGTTTCACAGTAATCGTGGCAACATCTTTCTTTCTCTGTACAATTATCATTACTTTTCCTAAGAATGCTGAATGGAGACCATCGATACAATCCCCGCGCGTTTTGTGTGGAGGAAACAATGAGTGAGAGGAAATCGAGGGGGATAGTTTCCTCCCTCCCCCGGACCATTCATTTCCATCGCATTCATTCATTGTTCTTTCACTTCTTCCCCCTCTTCTCGCCCACCCGATACTGCCAATTTCCTATGCGCCCCGTGGTGGGAGAATCGCCTGTGTCTCTCATTTTGCCATACTATCTCGTTTCTCTGATCCGCGAGAGATAAGACAGAATGGAGAGACGTGAACATTGCTCCGATGGTGGTTACTCGTGATGTTCTAACTCTCTTCATTCTGCCTGGTCTCTAGTTGTCCCGAACCGGCGAGAGATAAGGCAAAGTGGAGAGACGAGCACGTCTAATTCTCTTCTCCCTTCTTGATCTCTCGTTCTTTCTAACCGGTGAAAGTGTTTGGGAAATGTAGATGAACCGGGCCATGGGAGCACATATTTCTTTGCTCGGTCTGAGAGTGATCACGGAGAATTTCGTTTTTCCGGCCAGCTAGGCATCACTCCGAACACAGAGAGTTTGGCAGATGTAGAACTACGATCTTCCTCTTTTTTTGCATTTTTGACCTTCCATAGAGCATGGAGGGGTGCACTGCCCCCCACCCCTACTCTGGTATACATGGGCAATGTCTGACGAGGGCTCTACCCCTTTCGAGCCGTGTTCTCGTCTCTTCATTTTGCCTTATCTCTCGCCTCATCAGGGAGACGAGAAAGTAGTGTGAAGTGAGAGAGAGAGACCTTCCATCTCCCTTTTCCACTAGTCTCTTGTCGGCTTGAGCACAACTCTCCTCGTTTCCTCAACTATCTCGCTCGCAAGACAGAGTACTGGCCCGGGCTGTCTAGGAGACGTTGGCCCGTGCTTCGGGACCAGCCTCAATACATTTTCTACACATTTATGTTTTCGAAATAAATCGCTGTAACCCTCCGGATTCAAGATTTTTGCTTGTTCAGCTCCCGACCAATTTCATCCGAACGAACGCATTACTTGTTACGACGTTGTTGTATGAGGTCTGGCAAAAAAAGCAAATGGGTATTCTTGAACGCAATCTGTTCCCCCCAATCCATGAGAAGAAGTGTCTGCTCAATTTCCCCCAATTTCGATGATTTATGCACGTAAAACCCTCGTCTTCCGGTCATTTTCAAGCGCGCCTTCTTCCTTCCCACGCTGTAATCACCTGTCGAGCTTCTGTCGCGCCGTCGTATTCGAGACTTTTCCTTCCCTCAGAATCAGTTCTGATTATCCGATTACTATCGCCTTCCAAGAAATCTATTGCACGGATTGATATGCGAGCCACGATGCCTTGCCAATCCACTTATTCACTCTCGTTACATGAGTAGCCTATTCCAGGCACGTCTTCAGGCAATTCCCAACTTTCCTACCTACTTTCTTAATTCCGATTAGTGTCAGACATTTGCACAATCTATTCCTTTTCGTGCCACTTTCAAAGCGCGCCTTATCCCAGTCTGCAATCTTGCCTGGCTAAAATTCGGGCTTCTGCCTACACATTTCATCGACCAGGAGATTAATTGTTTTATTCCCTTCATTCCAAATGCTCCCACACATGCGTTGCCTCAAGATTGATTGCTGCGATTGCGCGGTGTTCTCTTCAAATCTCTTGCTCAAAGTCTTCCCAAGATTCAGCTGCATTCTTCTTTGTTACCCGATTCCTATTTTGGCGCAAACAAAGGGGGTTTTCGAGCGATTTCCTCGGCAAAAGTGCTCGAAAACACGCGCACATTCGTAGGAATCGCGAGGGTCCAGAGATGAAAAGACAGAGGGTAAACGCGCCTCTGCGACGCGCAATTCGACACCCCTGCCCGCTGTTTCACGATTCCTCCTACTTTTCGCTCTCTTGCCAGACAGAGGAGGTTAGAGACAAAGGAAAGGAGGGAGTTTCAGATCCCTGTTTCCCTCCTAGCCTCCTCCTTTCTTTGTGCTCGTTACCTATTCTCCCTTTCCTTCTGCCTCCGTCGGTCGGCCCCGCTAAACTTTCTCATTACATCTCGCTTGCGCTTTCTCATTTCGACCGAAACGCAAGAGCGAATTTCCTCAGAGAGCCATTGTCCTTTGCCGCCACCATTTTCCTACGTAATTTCGCCGCGGGATTGGGGTGGTGCTTGATCCTTTCGTGAGCTTCCTACTTTATGCGTTTTGTAAGGTTGAACAATTTGTGATTTTTGTGGTTCCTCGTTGCTCCAGCCATTGTGAGAATACGAGGAATGAAGAGAACAACTTTTCATCCAGACAATCCTATTCATGGTCTCTTGATGGAACACAATTCACACACTTTTAAGGATCCATTGATAAATTCCAAATAAGTTTCACCGCTCACCTACTTTTACCTCATGATCATCATCCCATAAAGGGCTCCCTCAAAGTTCTTGAACATCACATGAACATCTATTTTTTCAGAGAAGTGACGCGCTCTCGTTGATGCTCCTCATGTGTTTGTATATCTTTATTTGTTGCCATTGTTACCCCAACCACAATTCACGAGGTCATTTCAGCGACAGTTTTGCCGTAAAACGTGTCATGATCGCACTTTTCCAGGACACGTTAGGCTTCGTGACATTTCATGCCCCCAACTATCTGACTCTCTCACACCAATTGATCTCTTGTCGATCTGAGCATCTAGAGATCATGGAAAACTGAGAGTGTCTGAGCATTCATCTGCCCCATCCTTGAGCTTCTTCCTTATGTGCTCTTGTCCCATTTTGCTCGTCGCTTGGACACACTAGCTCGGCTATAACATCATAGGGCAGAGTGTCTCAAGATGTGCTTCATCAGTCGTTTCTATACTGATCGTCTGTGGAGGTTGCACCTAGGCGCTCAACATTAGAATGCACAAAAACCCGCAACTTCCTATTGCTATCGCTCACAATCTTGACGTAGCTCGTCTTGTGGTTGTTCCATTCTGTTCGTCCCTTCTTCCTCATTTGTTTCGGCCCATCGCCTTTTCCTCTTTGTCGAACACTCTCAAACGACCGGTTCTGTCTTAATATACGGCACCCATGAAAATAAACGGCACCCATGAAAATATACGGCACCCATGAAAATATACGGCACCCATGAAAATATACGGCACCCATGAAAATATACGGCACCCATGAAAATAAACGGCACCCATGAAAATATACGGCACCCATGAAAATATACGGCACCCATGAAAATAAACGGCACCCATAAAAATACACGTGGGTGCCGTTTATTTTCATGGGTGCCGTTTATTTTCATGGGTGCCGTTTATTTTCATGGGTGCCGTTTATTTTCATGGGTGCCGTTTATTTTCATGGGTGCCGTTTATTTTCATGGGTGCCGTTTATTTTCATGGGTGCCGTTTATTTTCATGGGTGCCGTTTATTTTCATGGGTGCCGTTTATTTTCATGGGTGCCGTTTATTTTCATGGGTGCCGTTTATTTTCATGGGTGCCGTTTATTTTCATGGGTGCCGTTTATTTTCATGGGTGCCGTTTATTTTCATGGGTGCCGTATATTAAGACAGAGCCCAAACGACCTCTTCTTTTCTCCCGCCTCCTCATAATTCGATCATTCGAAGTAGTTTCGTTCCTTTTTCTTTAGAACGTTTATATGATATTTTTCTGTGAAGCCCATCCTTTTTTTCATTTACAGTTTGCTGTCCGTTTCATCAAGTTTGTTCACGCGCGATTGCTAAACGTTCTTTTTTCATGCTCGAACGCCTCCAAAATGACCCCTTTCTCTTCCTTCAAAGAGATATTGCAGGAAACACATCTGCACCCGTACACTTCCTCTCGTTTCGAGCCTTTTCTTCGGCGTTTCGGAGCTCAAAACTGGAAAAGAAGGACGGACAATGACTGAGCATCCAAGTGTGATCCATCATCACAGCTCTATGAAGGGAGCGAATCTGAGGAGCAGTCCGGTACGATTTTTTTTTGAGTTATCAAAATATTTTCCTTGTAACCCCAAACAAGCAACACTGTAGCTTTCGCCAGCGTGACAACCTTCAGAAATTCGTGAAACTCAACCGATTTTATCAACGTTCTTATTTGTGCTTTTTCATACAATATTTTTGCTAATATCTATTCCACGCCAGTGCATTTTGATCTGTTGAGGGGCCAAACCTCTAACAGTTTGACCCTCGAGGTCGCCATTTCCGGGTGAAACTTTCCAATTTCCTCATTGACGAAGCGAAAAAAGGCGCTTCCTGGTCCGGGGCCGAATTCGAAAGATCAAACATCTGAGAAGATTTAGAAATTAAAATATTTGTATCGAATCTTGACACTGTCTCTTTCGCAAAAGTTGCAGTAATTAGGAGGTTGTGAAACTCAATCGGTTTTTCCATCTCAATTCAAAATGATTTCGGCAATCTAACACGCGTGTCACCGAAGAATTGAATAGACCCTGGTACAAGGGAAAAAACAAAAATGAGTTAAGGCCAATTTTCAATAGCCCTTAGTGTCCCTAACAAGATAGCGTCGAGCTTTGTTCGAAATATTCGTTTTCCGGGGCATGGCAGGTCATGAAACTTTCGGATAGCCGAAAAATGCCATCTTTGGCGAGCTATAACTTGCTTCAGGATTTTATTTGAAATTCGACTTTAAAGGTGGCCGAACCCAAATTTCAAGGAGAATTCGCCTGTGCCGGTCGTATTTCGACTACTATTTTTCCCTTCATGCAAACCGAAAAAATTGATTATTTGCCACCACAAATCGAAGCCAGAAAAAATTATGAGCGCAATCGATAGAGCTCGACGAGACGATTCGAATGATATGCTGAACGTATAGGTTACGAGGGTGGGCCTTTGAGAAAATAGCTGAAGAAGGCATTTTGAGAACATCATTTTCCAATTTCGAGAACGAAGAGACTCATTTTCCCCCTTTCATTCCGAGTGCGCTCGCGCTAAGCGCGCGGCGCAGACACTTTGCACTCATTTACATTCAATAGAGCGTGACTGCGAGAAGGTCATTGAATATTAAAGGGACTTGGCACTCTAAATGGTGTAATTTTTATAAAAAAGTAGAAATTTTTCTAGGATTTTAGAAAAAAACCGCATATTTTTAAGATTTTTTTAAAGGAAGTTATGATTTTTCAAAGATTTTGTTCCGGGCAAAACTTTTTACATTCCTCAATATAGGCAAAAGAGCTTAAAGGGACCTGGCCGTCCTAGCGAAGTTAATTTCAGAAAAGAGTAGAATTTTTTCTAAGATTTTTGAAAAAAAACCCGCATATTTTTAAGATTTTTTTGAAAGAAGTTATGATTTTTCAAAGTTGCAAAATTTGGCCGCAAACCGAGCGTTACGGTGTTTTGCGGCGGTAAACACCGTAGCGCTCGGTACAGAGCCCGGAACAAAATCTTTGAAAAATCATAACTTCCTTTAAAAAAATCGTAAAAATATGCGGTTTTTTTATAAAATCTTAGAAAAATTTCTATTTTTTTAAATAAAAATTACATCATTTAGAATGCCAAGTCCCTTTAATATTCAATGACCTTCTCGCAGTCACGCTCTATTGAATGTAAATGAGTGCAAAGTGTCTGCGCCGCGCGCTTAGCGCGAGCGCACTCGGAATGAAAGGGGGAAAATGAGTCTCTTCGTTCTCGAAATTGGAAAATGATGTTCTCAAAATGCCTTCTTCAGCTATTTTCTCAAAGGCCCACCCTCGTAACCTATACGTTCAGCATATCATTCGAATCGTCTCGTCGAGCTCTATCGATTGCGCTCATAAAATTTTCTGGCTTCGATTTGTGGTGGCAAATAATCAACTTTTTCGGTTTGCATGAAGGGAAAAATAGTAGTCGAAAAACGACCGGCACAGGCGAATTCTCCTTGAAATTTGGGTTCGGCCACCTTTAAAGTCGAATTTCAAATAAAATCCTGAAGCAAGTTATAGCTCGCCAAAGATGGCATTTTTCGGCTCTCCGAAAGTTTCATGACCTGCCATGCCCCGGAAAACGAATATTTCGAACAAAGCTCGACGCTATCTTGTTAGGGACCCTATCAACTACCAAAAACCGCTGAAAAAACATGGGGTAAGAATATGTGCCAAAGACATCCTGGTTTTACTCGATTCTTCGATGACACGCGTGCTAAATCCTTTTGATATTCGAAAGATCAAACACCTGCTTTCTCCTCAAAAGATTCAGTAATTAATCGATTTTGTTTTGAACGGTTTTTTCTGCATTACCGAACCATTTCCGAAAGTAACAATTACAAGAAAGCCGTGAAACTCAACTGGTTTTTTAACTTCGAAGTAAAATGATTTCGGTAATCCAAATCCTTTGGATATTTGAAAGACCTGCTTGCCTCAAAAGATTTAATACATTTGATTTATTATATTAATATATTTTATTTGAAAAGCCTCAATCAGCAGTATTGAACATTTCACAATATTAATAGTTATCAAAAAGTCGTGAAACTCAACCTAATTTTACAACTTAAGAAACGTAGCCCTCCAATTCTGAATGGCAAAGCCCATTTTGAGCACATTTGTCAATACAAATATTGCAGAGCGGTCGCCGCGTGCGCATCTCTGCCGACGTCACGCCCAACACCACTCCGAGTCCGGGAATACGCCCTGATCGACCTGGTGAGTACTGTTGATTAGAGCTCGAGAAATGACACCACCGTCTGTTCATTTTGCACACTCACTTGCCTGCTCGGTAGACGAGAGAGTGTGCAGAATGAAGAGACGGCGGTATCATTTCTCGAGCTCTACTGTTGATTTGCATGCGAACCTTTGGAGACGAAAACTGTGCCAGAGAAAATATTCACAAATATCCGAAAATACGCGAAAGTGTGGAGCGAATTGACACTTTCTAACCCCTTTCGATCATTCTAGCGTTCAAGTGGGTTCAATAATATCAGTAGTTTTCATTGCCCTACACTTTTTTCGGGCTTTACAGATAAAAACGGTAAAATACATCAAATCCGCACGCCAGACAGTACTCATTTTTTTATGATGTCCCTAAGGAATGGAATCAAAGGTTCAACGGCCTTGCGATGTATACGGTATTAGCACTCATGGGCCATAAAATATTCACTTCCCGCTTTTGAGTTTATGCCTGCCAGCGGCTTCTAGGCTGTTAGCTGATACAATAACAGCAACTACAAAAGCAAAGACGCAAATATCGACACCCCGTGTCACTACTATTGTTCGTTGTGGTTTTGTGATTCCAATTTACGGTTCGGCTCGGCTCTGCAAATTTAATTTCATCACAATTTCTCATGGCAATCACTCAAGCAGCTCGCAAAAAGCATGAATCAATCCTCCCGTCGTCTCGCTTTTCTTCCTCAGTTTCTTTCACTCCTTCAATCTCCTACTTCTTACTGCACTGCGCATAGTTTAACTCACACTGCCTCCGTTCGTAATTGAAAATCGTCCTCTACCTAGCCCTTTCTGGTACGTTTATCAATTTCAGTTATGTTTCACATGGAAGATGGGCGCGAAAAACCTTCCCGAATCGTAAAAAAGGTGCCTTTTGTGAGGAATCGTACTACAATAGTTGTTGCCACTCATGCGCCAGATTTCAATCAAGATAACTCCACTGTGTTCCGTCTCTGTCAATTCCTTCTCAAGTCGCGTGGGTCTGTATCGCGATCGACTGATTGGTTCCCTACTACACCTTTCCTTTCTCGACTGGGGGTTCTCGAATGGAATGCGCGATCCTAATGAAAGAACAATGTAGTTACAGAGTGGAACGTTCCTCTTCAAATTTTCTTTGCCGCTCAAACATCGGGCATGATAAGAGATGCGAAAACTTCCTTGTGTATTTCCTTGCCAACTCTAAAGGTCTAAATGCACTCCACTTCTAGAATGTGATAAATGTGTACAGGAAATGGTAGACAATTCCTATTTTGGGCGGGTTCGCACACACATTAAACATAATATGATTACTTCGATCTTTTTCCTGCTAAAGTTCACGGAAATTTGAATGATTCACTGAAGGAACCTCCACTTTTAGCGGGGGTTTGACCGCGCCAGTCTCTGATCTCCGTATTTGTCGGCGAAAAAGTTGTCACGGCGATTGCGCCACTTTGCGCCCACTAATCCCGGCACAGACCACCACACTCATTGCAATTCACCAATTCACTTTACAATCGTCCTAACTCGCCTCGATTTGCATACTATCTCGCTCTCTTTGACTACTCAGCGATATTACAATACGAGACAATTTTGGAGTGAAACGGGGGAGTTAATCCGAAAACTGCCCCGACTTTTTGCCCCAACTCTTTTCAGTGGTCAATTTTCCCGAAAAACGTGCGAGTCCGTGACGGGAGTTGAGTTGATTCTCGTGATTTTCTGGATCTTTGATCTACTACCTCCTTCTTTATTTCAAATGATACAAATCATTATCCCGAAGCTTTCCTGATTCTTGACTATGCTTCATGGGATCCATGATTGATAGATGATTCAATTCCTTGTAATTTTCCCAGGCTAGTAAGCGAAGCTTACATTCAATCTCCGCTCTCTTCCTTTCACATGTTTTATTTTAGTAAAACATAAAACCGTTCCCTATACTATTCCTGTTTGTCATTTCGCAATGTTGATCCTAATCATTTCCTAGAGGCTCAAGTAGCCAATCAATAATATATTATGCGCTAGTCATCGTATTGCTAAAGATGCGCAGTTGAATGTTACGATAAGCAGCGCTAGCTTTCAATCTCTGCTCTCTTCCTTCTTCTTAGTTTTTATTATCTTGTTTTCTCCTCCCTGTGTTCTGGACACACTCGAGGGCGAAGATTTATTGTATCATCAACATCCTCCTTCTCCCTTTCCTCCTCTATCTATAAGAAATGTTCTCACTCTCCACATTCTGCGCGCTCTCTCGCCGCTGTCCACTGTTCCTATCTCTATCGCTATCTTGACACCCTCTTCTTCTTCTTGTCTTCTCATTCTTCTTCTTGACTGTTGTCAACAATGGACGGTATTCACCACCATCGGCGCATTTCCTTTTCGCGCTCGTGTGGCCATCACAATTTCTTCCCCGGAAAGGATGGCAGACATCGATCAGGTCGGTTTACGGATAATGGAGGTCACTATTGAGCAATAGGTGCTTTGATGCAGACGTCTGTAGTAGTATAAAGACGAATCCTTAGACCTGTTCAATAGAATGAGCAGCTATTTATTCCCGGGCAAGGATGAAAGACAACGATCAGGTCAGTTAACGTGGATCGGTCTCTTACGGGGATTTGGCGATCCAGAAAGTGAATCTATAGTTTTTACTCTGTTCCTTAATTCAATAATAGGATTTTACAACTTGTTGTCACAAGTTCTAAAGATGGTCGGGATCAACTGCAAATTAGAAATTGCGATGTTCTAAAAATAACAGTGTATCTCCACCATCGATGTGTGCAATTTTCGTGGGTACACATTTACCTAGAACTCGGAATTGCGAGTAGGCAATCAGGAAATGATTGCAAAGTTAGGCGAATTGCTCTGCAGGATGATTCCGGGTGCAATTTTCCTGCACCTATGCCGATAAGTGTACATGGCATCAGTGACCAACACCACCTCTTGAGCGAATATTGTCATGGCGGTCATCCGACGACAGTTCGTGTACCACTTAGAGCGCTAGGTGCACGGATGGGTATCGGGGGTTAAGAAGATCTAGCCGAACTTAACTAAACTCAGTTCGTGTCGAGAGAATAGCAAGTGATAACACACGGACCATGCGATAGAACAGTTAGGGGGTCACCAAGTACACTCGCGATCGAAGATCACGTCTTGAGCGAATGGACAGTGGGTATGTATCCCATCGACGACTTATCATTTGGAGCGGTGAGGCAAAGGAAAAGGTCATTCTAAGTCAAACGCTTGTCAGGTCCCTTGGATAAGGCGGGCTGCTAGATGGGTTGCTTTACTCTCTTGTCAGAAGTGGGAGGAAGTTGATTTGTCGGCAAGTACACTCGCGTTCTCGAAGATCATCACTCGAACAGCCGGACAATCCACCCGGATCACGCGCGTTGTTTTTACCTTCATGATCAGGCCGGATTTCGACGTCAAGATCACGTGTGTGTGCCCCCTGCGACCGTAAAATCTCCTACTCTCCTATTCTCCGGCTCCGGCTCTCCAGATCAGACGGCTCTAGAGATCACTGGAAATCGAGAGAGACGCGGATCAAGGGGCTAGAGACGAAGTGTCATTTGCTGCCCCCGGAGGGAGAGCAATGATAGATGGACTGCTTTTTTCTTAGATGCTCTAGTCTCTCTTTCTCTCTGCTTCCGACGTTGAATCTGATCCAAGAGAAGCTGTCCGGGTGTATGCTATCAACTCGTCTCGTCAAAAATTTTACGTGTCTTCCATCATTTCGCTTGAGTTTCTTGGTTTCGTGTTGATATTACTACCAGCTAGCTTCAAGAGGTAGAATGCTGAATGTAGGGAAACTCACCGGTTGGTTTCATAAAGATAATAAACTTAGGGTCTTATTTTTGCTATATATTTTTTCTTATGATCCACTTAGAATCTGATCTGAGAAGCTGTTCGGGTGTATGCTATCAACTCGTCTCAGTGTCTTCCATCATTTTCTTCAAGTTTCGCCGTTTTTTGTGAAGCTTACCTGGGCTTCCAACTCGTCTTGTCAAAAAATTTACGTGTATTCCATCATTTCTCTCGAGTTATTTTGCTCCCAAGTCACTTTCAGAGAGTTTCACCGAGTAATTTAGAACGCAAGGCTTCTCCATTGTTATTCTCATCCGAGCTGCGCGTGAAATCTCTTTGTTGTTTTACAGTTTGTTCGATTTCTTTCGATTCAACCTTATCATTCGCTCCTAGTTGTTTACCGTTTCAATATTGCGTCTGAAACTCATCTCTTCGATGTTTCCTTGCCCTCTGCCAAACACTCAACAGTACAAACTCTTCTTATCACATCTGAATCGTATCTTTCTTTCGACACAATACCATTCCACTATCACACAGTGTAGGCAGTGTAAGCTTGCCAAGCAATGGCTCTCCTCATTCCACACACTCTCTCTCCTCTATGGCCGTTCGTCCGAAGACATCCCACTGTGTAGCCCGCGTCACATACTATCGTTTCAATCGAGAACGCATCGCGGATTTCTTCCCCATCTTTCTCTGCTTACTCTCTTACCCCAATCCGATCTCTCGCCCTCTAATTGTCTGGGCTCTCCCTGATCCCAATTGACTCTCGTCCAGAAGCTTCAAATCGTCGTCGTAACGACATCCACGTTCAAGCAGAGCTCTTTCTCGATCGTTTCGCGATCTTGTCTCCTCTCCCGATTTCCCGCTGTTTTATCGATTGATCCGATCACTTTTCCCTCTTTTTAAAAATTTTTCAATCCAGGAAATGTTCCTTCCCAGCGACTCCATTTCATCTCACTTGCATTAGCCCGTTTTATAGCCGACGAACTTTGTGTTTTCCACTTCCCCCAAAAAAGGGCGTGGGAGCAAAATGTGGAGGAGCAACAAAAACAGTACAATTTTGCTTCTGGAATCACGTACCCAGGGGGGCGCGTATTTTGGAGTCGTCTAAGCTTGCTTATCCATCCATTAGTTGCCTCTGGGATTTCGGAGAAAACAAACCGTCTCTTTTTTTGGGTTGGCTTGCTTATCTCTTAAATAGGTCCACTATTCGGTTCTCCAAGGCTCACGTTGTGTCGGACTGAGATTATGGAATCTGAACACTGACCAATAATGCGGTGCAGAACCTTACTCATTCGCAAATGTATTCCGCCTACTAGGTGATTAGCCTACTACTGTCGTATTCACACTATTGTCCGAGCTCTGATCCTTTCGACGCACAGAGTAGTAGACTTGTAAATGCGTACAGTCGTTTCTCCTTTTTCACTCTATCTCACCAGATACGATAGATTTTGAACTAGCGAAGAAATGAACAGTGGTCAATGTGCTCCTTGTGTTGACTCCCTCACTTCGTTTGCTCATTCTTCTTCGAGAGTCGTTTTGTTATCGGGGTTGAACGGAGAACGGACCTCTTTTTCCGCGCCGCCCGTCGTTGATATGTGTAAGAGTCATCTCTGATTACGCGAGTCTGGCACCCGTGATTCACCTGTTATCTTTGCTCTTATTACTCGATTCAACCAAAATGAGGAACTATCCTTTACTGATAGGTACTCCGACGTGTCGTCGAAATGTGTAATAGCTTCGCTTCTGATCGTCTTCCTGTTCAAGACGATCATTCGATTGCTAGATGCCGTTTTCTATCGCGTATCCGAGTCTCTCGGAATTTGAATTACGCTATTAGTCTTTTGAACTCTCTCGTTCATGAATGTACGTGTCAAGCCTGGCTTCACGTCTGGCGCCCAATGTTCACCTGTTCCTCTGGTCTATCCAGTTTTTAAAACCCCACTTTTGATTTATTCTCGAGCATTATCAGCCTAGATATTTTCATCTTGGCCCGATCACCCATCTTCCTTGATCTCTGAACCACTATTACTAGTTGTCTCGCCATTTTACATCCGGAATCCGGAGGCGACATACGACACTGAACCTATTCTTGTTCTCGTGAAACCTAACAATCTTTCGGAAACTAGAAATGCACAACAAAAACGTGTTCCGCGCCCATATTTTCGCCCCTCGCGCTTCCATTTTCCTGTTTCACTTCCCGGATCAGATATCGCGCCGATCTCTGAACTTTTGCTGCTTTCTCACTGACTCGTGCTCGCTCGGGGCGCGCCACAATACTCCCGTATGCATATTTTGCCCCTTTCTTCCCGTGAGAGTCAGTGGGAAGAATGGAAAGAAAGCCGAAGGATTGTATGGCTCGGAGGACTGTCAGCTCTCCTCTTTTGGCGTACTATCTTACCGGTCCAGATGACAAAATAGTGGGATGAATGACGGTAGTATTTCGTCCCGCAGCTCAGCAGCAGCGGTAAGGCAAGAAGCAAAAGAGAATGGAAAGAAAGGGAGATGAGGCAAAATACGGAAACAATGGAATGCTTCCTTTTTCTTTTTTTTTTGCATGCGTTTTCACTGTGCAGGAACGAGGGGACCTTGACTATTTCATGGAATGGGAAATTTGTATTTCCTGGTGCAATCACATTTTGCAGTATTTTCTAGTTTTACCTGCGTCAATAACGAAATACTTTACAGTGTAATGTACTAATGGGGTTAACCATGATTCAGAATCTGCTGAATTGAGCATTCGCGTGTGTGCTGTCGATGTTTGACCTATGAGCCGTACTAGGTTGAAGGCAAGGGTAGTACAACAAACATCTCCCCCTTATTCTCCTCCACTTTATGAGTGTTCCGCTCCTCTTATCAATCTCTCTGTGTGTGCGATTCTCCGTGATTGATGCACCCTCTTGCGTGATCGCTGATACTGATAAGAACACCAAGATGAATGGAAAGGGGTTGGGGCCAAATAGTTTGCCTATGCCGGCGTGCTGTTATGGTACGGAATAGTTCAAATTTGGGACTATGATACATCATGTACTTTTCGTCTACAACGATTCAGAATTAAACCACTACACTGCATTGATTGTGCAACAGTCCATTATTTTGTATTTGTTTTTTTTCGGAATGCGTTTTTAAAGTAGTGTTCCGTGGCGCCACGATCTAGAGTAATCTCTCGAGGGTATTCCCCGGGTGGTACTTGTCCGAAGAACTCGAACAAGTTGAGCCAGTGTCTCTCTGAGCTCATGGCGTAAATAACAAGTTCCCGGAGGCAGCAGGGAATGAGACAATGAAAGTCTCTTGTGTTCTACAGTCTTTTGGATTGTCTAAATGCGACTATCCCGTCCTCCCATTTTGCATGCTTCACTGTATTGTTAGAGTGAAAGAGAGAGTGAAATGAGACAATACCTCAGTCACTTCGTTTTGCATATTCTAGCACTTTCTGAACAGACAATAGCCGGTAGCGAGAATTTGTCTCGCTCCCTGTATGTGACAGGTGCTGGACCGGAGCTAATTCTTTCTTCTGTCATAACGGATTCTGGTCTGAGGACACCGTTACGTCTATCTCTCTGTCTGTCTTCTTTCTGGATTCAACCATTTTCTCTCATCTCATTCACATACCATCTAATCTATCGGAGGTATGCGGAATGCGGATCTGTCGTTGAAAATCTCGGAATTCACTCTGTGAAGCGCTTCTTGCATCCTCTGTATATTTCTCACAATGTTATGATCGTCTCCTCCCTGAATTCGAGCCCATTGACCTCTTTGAAATTATGCGTCTGACCCATCATCCGTGTCACGCATTCTTCCGTAATTAGGTGATTTCTATGCGGCACGCCTCAATTTTATCCCGAAATTGCGCCCTTTCTGTCCTCTTTCACTCATTTTGCCACGTTTCCAGTGGAATCTAACAGAATCTTTCACCGTGCACTTCATTCCAGCCGCCCTCCAAGGGAAAGCAATGAGTATAGCGGGAAGGCCACGTAGTAAGCACCTCGAATCTGTATAATTTCCCATAAAAATTTAGCAAAAAATAGGAAAAATATCAGATTTGCACGAAATGATGCACAGAAGTGATCATTTTATACTAATTAACGTAATTAAATTAGTATTAATTAATAAAAAACTATAATTTCAGTATTCCATCTCGGGGACGCCCGGAGGTCTCTCACCGTCAGCGACGCGGAGGACGACGTGGATAGGCTGAATGCGATGCTCGAGCAGAAAGCGAGGAGGTCAATATTATTTATTGGAAAAAATAATGAAAAATTACATATAAAATGCATTGTAGTACTAAAAAAAGAGAAAAATGAAATAAACGTAAAATGTGGATAGGGTGAATGCAATGATGGAGCAGACAGCGAGGAGGTGAGCAGAGAATGCGTTTGAAATGCAGAAAACGAGACATAAAAAGTTGTTTTTCTTTTTTTCTATTTTTTTTACAGTTTTGTTCAATTATGTTTCACTCAACCAACAAAAAAAATCGATTGGTATTTCGAAATTTGAAACCGGTTGAGTTTCAGCAAGCAGTGAAAGTCTATAGAAAACTATTGATTTTAGTACGATGCACTCGATGTTGTTAATAAATTATAATTTCAGAGAAATGCACGAGAAGCTGAAGCTGCGGCGGACGAGTCTACCGGCCTCCGCCTTCTCAATGTCCAGCAATAAAGTTAACAAGGTACCGTCTAAACTCACGGCCTGTACACCTAACAATTCTGGAATCATCCCTAATCTCATAGCTTGTGGACAATACAATGTTAGAGTGAAGGGGGTAATGCAAGGATAAAATCTAGAGCCTGGCTCCCTTTTTTTTCATTTTGGAAATTGTTTTCCGAAAGAAAAGAAAAGTCGAAAAGTCGAAAAGAAAACGAAAAGTCGATGATTCTTCTTTGCTTGATTTCTGCACTTTGCAGTAAACAGTGACAATATTTTCGAAAGTAGCGGATTAAAATAATAAGTGTATTAAAATTCAGTTGACTTTCAATAGTGATCTCTGGCAATGGCGCCCACTCTATCGACATTTGAAGACGCCTATTATTAGCCACTATTTCCGCTATTCTCGATTGTTCTCTGCTGCACGTATTGTTTCTCATCGATTTCTCTAGTTTTCGGTGTCCCTTTGATCTGATATTCGATATTTGAGCTGAACCTTCCGGTAAATTTTCAAGCGTCTTGGAATCTCATAGATTGAACGCTTATTTATTATCCCCAGATAAGCACAATCTAATCCGAATCCTCATAGATCAACAACTAACTTCTTTGATTATCGACCAGAATAGTTAGGCCGAACAAAATCGCAATATACGTGATATCCCTCGCATAACTACTTATTTTTTTGCGAAGGTCAACTGCGACCAATATAGGCGACGTTCCGCGAATTTCTCACACTCGCTGATCAAAGTTCGCGACGGCGCTCATTAAGGATCACTAAAATGTGCATTCCTTATCACCTTTTTTCATCATCTCACACTGACCAGAAATTTGGAAATTTTGACGAATTTTTTAAAACTTATTTCCAAATATTTCGCACTCTAAAGATCGCCGTCACATTCTTGTCAATATCTCTAGCGCGGCACGCCGCGGAAAAGACATTTACGAGTTTATCACTCCCCTTTCACTCCCTGTCGGCAACTGATTGTAAGTGATATGTGATATGCGATACCGTGACTATATTCAAGACGTAGGAGGAGAGAAAAGAGTGGAATGAGGAATGGGATCTTCTTTCTCTTCTGTTTTTGCCGCTCGCCTTCTAGCGATGTCCTGGGTCACCTCGTTTAGCCTACTATTTCCTGCAGAGATACTATTGAGATTCATTCTTTCGTACTATTTCTGAAGAGTTTGCGTCGATATGGAGGCGGTTCCTCAAAAGGAAAGGAATGATAGGCAACCGAAGCTATCTCGTGACGAGCGTTGTTTCTGATTTATTACACTTAGGGGCACTTCTCGAGCGATTCGTATCCGATATTTGAAGCTAGAATACGATTCTTCTTCCCGCATTCCTCCCGAATTCCTTCCGATCTTCAAGTTTACGAATCGGAAAGTAGACTTCGTAGACTAGAAATCGAGCAAGAGAACGCTGTAGTTTTTCAAAATCTCCGTTCTCGATGCACCTGCGGCAGTGCGAAATGTCACAGAAAGAGCGGGCATGCGATTTTTAACCTTTCAAAATCGGGTTTTGCTGCTTCCGCCTATCTTTCGCGTTCTCATCCGAGTCTCGACAACTGATTTTTTTGTATATAAAGTACACCTACAATCGGTTCTGAATTTCATTCTCAACATTTTGCCGCGCTCTGAAACATATCTGGATAAGAGTTCTCATTCCGCGTACAGCCCGACAAATTCCGTCTCATTCCCACCTATTTCCTTTGGTCTCTGCGCACTTTTCATCTTCTCTCCCCTTTCATTGGCTTCCGCATACATACGTGCGTTACCGCAGCTTATCCCTGTTTTGCGCGCCCCTGAATTTCCGGAAGGGTTTCACCACCCCACTCAAATCTTTCATTTTCGCTGTACAAAGGTGAAACCTCGGCAAAAGTCTAGGCAACTTTATCGGAAAATTCAATTCCCATGAAATCACCGCAACAAATTGCCGACTCAACAACATTATTTGTTGATTACTGCTGTGAGATATATGGCTTCTATGCGCTCGGCAAAGTTACGTGCCGCCGGCATTTCTTCATTTTTATGTATGCTTCCCCCCTGAACAATAACACGAAAAATTGCGCGAAATGAACAACAATATCCGGGAAAATGCGCTGTGCGATTAGGATCCATTCGCTTGATGAGTTTTGTTCTGGCTTGTATTGGCATCAGCGCAGAGAATCCAGGGACCGTTCTCGCTTCGGCTAGCCGTCTCTTCATTTTGCACACTACCTCGCCTCTCTGACCGCTAATAGAGCACTAGAAATGAATAGACGGTTTCCCCCATCCCTCGACACCCCTTCTCGTATCGCTCGGTAATTTCCCCCGAATGGGCAGTTCTCTCATATTTTTAATTGTTCATTCCGCGCCTGTTTTTGACTGTGAACGAATTCCGCGTGATGCTTTGCTCGATTTTCACGCGAGCGAGTGAATATTGAGGCTTTCCGGGAGGTACGGTATCTTCAAGCATAGAATATCCGCGGAATGCAACAGGGCCCCTTTCATTCCTAAACGTTACGGTAGCCATGTTATAGTTTGTGGTTTATGCGCAACTAGGCTCTCTGAAGAAATTATGAATGTTTGGACTCGGATTCCAGGGATGACCTTATTAGGGCTTATCTCGCGAAAGCCTATTGATATCACAAGCCGAAGCTTCCCGTTGATCCGATAACATGTGCAGGCCGGATCAAACTAGAGATTTCTAGAGACTAAATTCTACTTGAAGGGGGCAGAAATAGGTAACTTTCCAATTAGCAATAATTCCAAAAATGCGTGCCTTGAGCCATGTAATGCGCTTTCCCAATCAAATTTCTCCCCAGACTCTCCCGATTTCTAGACAATTTCCGGGTCAAACTAGAGCGTGTTTCCGGAACACATAGTCCAAAATCCAGTACGCTGACCTAACATCCGTCTCTCATTGGAATTTGCTTCACGTTAGACGATCACGAGCGTTGAAATAGTTAATTTTGCTTAACATTTCCCATTTCAGAGTCTCTCCTCTTCCAACATCGCCGAGGCGAGAGGAATCATTGCGGATATGCTGGCGGAACGAGACATTCCTTCACAAGTAAGCAGAGATTACTTAATTTCGTATTTTTTTTGCTAATTAATTTTAAAATAGTGATACTAATTAATTAATTTCAGGTAGCCTCCGGACTCCGGGCAGTATCTTCACTGCTTCAGCCGCCTCCCGTTAGTGATATAATTTTTCTTTAAATCATGTTCTCTGAAACGATTCCGCTCATAATATTAGTAAAACTAACGCATCCAATCACGAAAACGGCACAAATATTGCTGCGTCCCAATTTTGTCTCATAAATGTCGCAGACTCGAAAGTGCATTTCCGCGCCCAGTGGGTGGTGTTGTCGATGAGTTTCAGCCCCATGAAACACGCTTTCAAATCATCTGTCTATACGTAGCACCACATTCGCTTCTCACTACACCGGGCGTTCAAAGAATCGCCTGATTTCCGCTTATTCATCGAGATATTCAGACTGGGGTTGCTAGAATGACCAGTTTGTCTATCCATTCCGCATGTGCATAGGCAATTTCATCTATTATTTCGAGCTTGACTTGGTCCACGTGAACCTAAATCGTTGGTTCATTTCTTTTAAAAAATCATTGATTCAGACACACTCCTGGACGTCGCACGATTTTGGGCTGCCCAACGTCGTCGAAGACCCTTTGTCGGGAGATTCCATCCAAGTACAGAATAATGTGAGTTTGGATCTTTGATTCTGAATTAGAATTTGTGACTTCATACGCGCCTTATCGGCGTGTATTTTCGCCTTTTTTCTTTGAAAAACTTTCACCGAGCCAGACACAACAGAAACTACGCAGTGTGTATGAAAATATGAAACATCCCCATCAATATTCTCTAGTTTCTGATGTGTTTGGACTTTTCTCGAGTTGTGTTTCTGGAATGATCCCATGAAGCCCCACACTTCACCATCAGGCGAATGAGAAGTAGGCTCGTGATATTGCACCAACCACAAATTGCGCGCTATTACGCACTTCGCAGTGGAGATTCAGGCAGATTCAAAACAAGGTCGACGTCAGCGACGCAAGGAAGGATTCTGACACTCCCTCGCGTCTTCGAGGGAAAGACTCTCCTCTTTTCACACACTCTCTCGCCTCTCTGACCCCCCTAGAGTCCCTCTAGTCCTCCCACTTCCCTCTCGCCGCAAAGTTTCTCCATATCCCGTGATCCCCACTCTTCATAGTTATGCGCGAGTCGGCAACACTCTCCTTCCTGAATGAATTCATCCGTCATTTCTATCTGTTTACCGGATATCGGAGTGTTGCCCTGAATGAATTCTCTGATCTGGTGTACTTTATCAGCCCTGATTCTGTCGTCATTTCAGATTGAGTTGTCTGATCTTCCGACACTTTTCTAGCCAATAATTTCGTACGCGCCTAAACTTTTTCCGCTTTTCAATTCTCGTCATTTCCAGACAGAGATCTCTATTTTTTACCAAGCCTGTAATTTCCCCTCTCGGACTTTGCTCTCGAAACTTCCTTCCTTCATTCTTCTCGGCACTCCATCTCCCATACAAAAAATACGATTTCCTGAACCTCCTGCACGTTGCCTAGGCTGTGATTTACTTACGCATTCTGCCTTCCAATTTCTCAGGTTCACTCAGTTCAGTGCAAAGTAGCAACTTTCAATTCGTTTAGTTGGTGATTTGTAGTCACTTATTCTGCCTCATTATCCGCATATTTTCCTCGTTGCTCCTCATTAGTCGGCTTTTCTCGATTTCCGGAGAAAATGGGCATCAGATTCCTTGCTCGATCGTCATTAGGACAGTCAGGATGAAGAGCCCATCTCTTCATTTCGCCTGCTTTATCGCAGCTCTGATCGAGAAGGATTGAGCGGAATAAGGATTCTCCATCCTGAGAGCCGTAATCGTCATCGTGCAGTCAGGCGCCTAGATGCTTGAGAATTCTGCGAAGTTTGATGTTTCCTCCTCTTCTTCGCGTATTCTCAAGTTTCCTAAATCATTCATCTAGGGACTTCTTTGCTGTGCGAAGACACTCAACTTTCGTAGCGGATATCACGCAACATAGCGTTGCACGTTCAAAGTAGAAGCGCTACCAGTCTTGTTTTCCACTTCTGGTCTGTGCAAAGAAATATCTCGTGGCAATTCCGCAGCATTTCCTCATTAAAAATCAAATTATGAATTCCGCGCAGGGAGATAAGGCAGCTTTCCTGAATTCTAAAGCATGCGTCTCTTTCTTTCAAGCTTTTCAACATACATGAAATATACAAATCAAAGTATCAACTCTCTACTCGAATTTCGATTCCTAACCTCGGTAGTCATAGCGCGTGGTTGATTTTTCAGCTGCAACGTTCTCAATTTCGTCGAAATCAGGGAGCAGATTTCACCTGTCGTCAACTTGGCATTAGGATCGCTACTAAATCTCTACCGTCTCTCCATTCCACCCATTTTCTAACCTCTCTGACCAGTGAGAGAGTATGCGATATGGAGAGACTGTGATTCAGACTCTACGCGCAACCCGCCACTTACTCTTTCGTCTCGTAAATCACGCTTGTTTCCCGCACATACTTCCTCGCGGACCTCGGCGTTGACCACACTCTCTCGATTTTCCATTGTCTCTCGCGCAATATTTCACATCAAGCTGCTCGCGCATAGGCTCTAGCAGTGACTAGAGGCTTTGCCCACTTTTCTGTTCGTGTTCAGGTCTCCTATATTCCCATGTCCCTACAAGTTCGCGATTTTCCTCCTTCATTTGCTAAAATCGAGCTTCTCCCCCCTTTTCCCAAGTTCTCCCGCTCGCGCGATACTCCTCCACTCTAGTCGCTTCTCGCTGAATACATTCAGTGTCCATTTTCTCCCCTCTAGTTACGTGTCTCACAGCTACGAAATATTCGTATTAGAATGAATGCAAAACGACAACTACTCCGCCTCCGCTTGTTGTGTAGTTAGCCGCTAGCTTGTGACGAGATTTTGGCCTTGTTTTGTATTCAAGCGCACGAAAGCCGTAGAATTGTGGCAATTACCGGCTCTCAGGATCCCGGCTCTCATACTTTTCCTCACATCTGAGAGGTCAGAGTGTGCTAATATCCGGCCGTATGACGCGAGACCTCCCGGCTCTGAAAAATCGCGAGAGCTGGATTAGCTTTGTTCGAGTCCTCAAGATGTTGTGCATATTTCACGCGCGACTCTCGGCATCTTTGTTTTATTGCTTCGGGTTGTGGGTTTCGCTGCCGGGTTTCTCTCGCAAGATTTCTGGGTTTGTCAGATGCTGTAGCTCACATCGTGACAAATGACGTTTTTTTCTGGTCAAATGCATAGCATTTGAAGATTGGCCTGAATCCAAAGACGTGCCAACCTTTGCTGGTCAGTTGAGCTCGCAAATTGTTTTCCTGAACGGAAGACCAAACGTTCGTACACATCTCCTCATCTCACGTTTTGTTGTCGTCCATTGACCCCTCTTGATCTCCTGACTAGGCCTGTCAGGGTGAAGAATCCGTCTCTTCATTCCTCGTACTCTCTCACCGGTCAGAGTGGTAAGAGAGCACGCGGAATGAAGAGACGGATTCTTCACCCTGACAGCCCTACTCCTGACCCTCCCATTTCGCAATGCTCTCTCGCTGCCCTGGCATGCGATAGATTATGGAAAACATGAGAACATTCCTCCTCATCTCTCCCGCTCATTTATTCCCGCATCACCGACTAGTGCGAGCCTCTTCGCTCATTTCGTGTAGAGCTCGAAACACGGATCGTAGTTTAGCCATTTCGTACTCATTTTTCTAGACAATTTTCTCTTTCCGGTCAGAGCTGCGAAAGAACGTGCGAAATGAATACCCGAATAGATCATTCTAGACGCATTTCACACTTGAAGTTGCGGAAGTTTCACACTTATCAACTGTGACAGCTTCGTTGAAGTGCGGTGTCAGTTCCCTGTCACTTAGTCTGAAGGCCAAGGCGTTCTATTTCACTCTATCTTCTGCCAATCATGAATGTGTACCTCAATAACACGAAAGACACCGATTTGACTCCATTACTGACTCCTTACTATTCTTTTACTGACCACTGGCCTTTCTCAGTTCAGTGCTGCACTTGAACTCTAGTCTCCCATCGTAGCTGATAAGTCATTGTTGCTGGGTTTCTACGTGTCAAATAGAAAGAAAGAACCGTTCCCGAGCCGAAAGAATCTTTCTCAACACCGACACGGATTAACCACCCTGTTGCCATCTGCTAGGGGTTCCGCGATTCTCTAACCACCGAGACTCTTGACCGATAGGAGAGACGCTTTCCCAACACCGAACTCTAGTCTCAGAGCAAAGGCACCGTTCGACACTAGGGGTGGACCAAGTTGATAACGATAAGAGAATGTCACGCGATCTCCCCACCTTTCTCACTTTTTCTCGAGTTTTTTTTCGATTTATATATTTTCCTATCAGATTCTATTTGTTAGTTCGTATTCAGTCCGTAGGAATCAAGTTTATTCCCATGTTTCCCCAAATCGCCCCTGAATTTTATTCCTTTTGCCTAGTTTGTGTTCGTAAGATTTTCACTGAGTCCGCAGGAATCAAATACCTTGACAACTTCACCCTTTTCAATGCCAGTCGCTCCTGAATTATCATCCTTCTTCCTCAGCCGATTCGTAGGGCGTGGGAGTGCGTCGCGAGTTGTATGATACTCTGAAGTGCTGCTGACATTTGATCCAAGCGCGACAAATTAGAGAGTCAGACCTTTTTCCTTCCTCGATGAGCGCAACTTCTGTCATAATGTTGTCTTGTTACGCACTTGCTCATGTCTTCTCCATATCCCCTTTTTGCCTCAAACATTAAGAGGGAAAGGGTTTCATGTGTACTCATTTCACTGTTAAAAACAAAAGATTCGATAGATTTCGCAAGGGTTTCATTCGCGTTCGTCTCTTTTACTCCGAATTTTCGAGGGTTTACAAGGGTTTCAGCTGTGCTCACGCACTTTGCGTAGTATTCTCAATCCCTTTCCTTGCTCTCACGATTCCTGGAATGTGAGGGCTTCTTGTTTACTACCTTCTTGATTGATGTGATCACTGCTGCCAGAATTGCCCGGATATTGCCTCCCCAATTTCATGAAGTGATATTCTCCGACTTCCCTAATAGATAGGGGACACGTTTCTTGATGCTCTAGTAGATACGAGCAAAATAGAGCATCTCCTAACTTGCCACTGCTGAGAATCCCTAGCTGCTGACGCAACTCTCTCTCTCGCTAATCTGGCGAGGGAGCAGAGCATTCTCGGGATTTAGTGTTGCGAGCTTGCTGCCTCATGTTGCTTTTCTCTTTCTCTCAGAGACTTGTCTTTATTGGAGCAAATGTTGCAGCTCCTCGACTCAGTCGAGCGTGTTGTCCAGCAAGCTAGAGAGATTCCTAACTATCTAGCCCCCATTGTTTTCTGATGGCACGATTTTTTTCTACAGTTTTTTTTCTGACTTAGCAGTGATCTTGCAAGTGTCTTGATTAACGGGATGACCTTTTATGATTTTTTCCCATTTCGGTACATTATCGCTGAGAAAAATCAGAACTCGCTGATTAAGCTGTTGTTTCTTCTAGAAAGATCTAGTGACTCATATTCAAGGCCCGGCCAGGTTCTTGCCCTTGCCCTCCCTTGTTTTCCGCTGCTCACTCGTTCGTTCCTGACCACTTCGTCATGAGGCCACCCTCTCTGCTTTGTTTTCTTCTCGTGATTCATCTTATCTTTCGATGACCAGAGAAAAAGGAGATTGCTTCGAAATGAGAGACAGGGCTCCTCTCTTGCTTTGTTTTCCTCTTCTCCGCGGGGCGGTCAGAGACCTCTCATGAATAGGTCAGAATCTGTGTATTTTGCTTTATCTCTCTGCAGTCAGAGATACGGAAGAATATCACGAAATGACTGACCACCCTCTTCCTTTGTTTTCATCATCATCTCTGAGACATCTCCTCAGGTGCAGCAAATATGAGAAGGGCGTATTTGTAAGATTCGAAAACGTGACTTGGCCAATTGTAGATGAACATTTGATTTTCAAATTCAATACCCAACTCAGTCATATCATTATTGACCAATCTCACTGGCCTATGGATAAAGCGTGAAACTCATTCCATTCCTTCCTCCTTATCTCCAAACGCTGCCCACCTACACACTTTTTCTGCCTCCTCTAGCAAGAAAGAGATGTCCAGAGCAGCTCTGAGGTCATTCCTCTCCCTCACTTTATCAGGGGTAATTTGTCAGACAACTGAGCCTTCTGATCTCTCCCTCCCCTCTCGACTCTCTCGCATTCCCATGCTCTCTCGCCTGTCAGAGAGAGCGAGGGAAAATACGTATTGAAGATAGTCAGTCCATCTCAGATTTCCGCTAGCCGAACGCGCTGAGTGATACTATTACACCAACTATTTCATACCACGTCAATTTTTCCATCGCTCAAATTGGATTGAAAGTAGAAAATGACTGGATATTTTCTACTTTTCGTAATCTGTAGCCTTCACTAGAGTAAAAGCGCAGCGGGGGACCAAGCGACTGTCTCTTTTCGAAAAAGAGACGCACTGCTGTTCTGATATTCAATTTCGAGCGATGATGTTGCATTGTCGGCCCAATCCCATAGACTTTGTCCTTTTACCAGATCTGTCTTTTTTCGTGGCCTCAATTTAAGCGCTGCCTCAAAACTTTGTGCTCGAACCTCGAATTAGTCTCTTTTTTCCGACGCAAATCGGTACTGTTGCACCGTACGCACCGCAAATTACCGATTTCGTAATGATATTTATAGTGGTTTGTTACTGATTGCCACTTCAACCTTGCATTTTGCTTGCGCGCTAGCAAGTAACCATCTAGTTAGTCTACGTGCGCGGATTTGATGCTTGATCGAGAATATGGTATCTTTCGTAGCTGATGAATATTCCGACCATGATTTGTGTGAAAATTCTGTTCCGCAAGGTTCTTGAGCCGCTGTGCGACTCTAATGCATGCATTTTGCGCCTGTTTTCGAGACCCATCCAGTGACGGCAGAATGTCATTCGTCTTCTTCTTGTTGCTGTAGAAAGGAGCACAGTAGAGCTCAAGATATGAGACGCCGTCTCTTCATTTTCTCTTCACAAGAAAAAGTGTGAAATTGCGATACTGAGGCGCATATTTTGAGCCTTAGAGCACAGTGACGCTACCGATTAATCTAGACCGCTTTTGTTGTTGGATATCATGCGCATGATGATTATTCATCTTGATCATTTTAAGCTCTCGTAATTCGCAGACTAAGTGTGTCTAGCTTCCGAACCATTCAGCAATGATACAAATTAACAGGCACCAACTGCCCCTCTTTTTTCTGTGTTGAGTATCCTTGTTTATGCATCTAATGAGATTAGCCTGCGACAATTTCTTGGTAATCGACCATTAAGCTACAACTTTTTTTTGCTGCTCAGCTACTGGCGCTAGTTCCCATAGTGCTTGTGCTTTGGCGTTGCTAGGTCTAGTTTTCAGAGAAACGCCATTATTCCCGGAAATCTGGCCGTGTCGAAAATGTGGCATGCCCGTTATTTCTCCAATTCACGAATAATGGTATCGAACGGAGATCTACATGTATGAGGAAACTGCGGCCTCGTGGCTTCTATTGTCGTCTGTTTTTGACTCGCCAATTGTGCCTCTTAAGACGTGCTTTTCCTCCAGTCAGAAAGGAGATAACCGTAGGAAGTCTGGCCGTATTTTTTTATTTTGCTCCTTTCTCGATCAGAGCAGCGAGAGACCATGGGAAAATGAGAGATTCGGACCATCCCTCATTATTCCCCACACAGAAACAACATGAATTAGGGAGCCTTCGGCTGTTCCCTGCTTTGCTTGGCTGTTGCTTTTGGCTTGCTTCTTCGTTCGTTTTGGGCAGCTCCTTTCTACAATAGAATCACTTCTATAGAGCTCCTCATTCTTCTCTTCCCATTTCCTTTCAACGACCAGCACAACATCCACCATGGCTGTTGTGACGTTTTGACGTAGGAGAAAGATACGGACTGATTCGATTCTAGTCGATTGAAATGCTGACTACTGCGGTGGTGTAGCGGGGTGGCACTTTGGACTTGATTTTACTCTATTAAATTCGTGTTAATTTCTGGCAATGGTATCGGAATCTTGACCTTGACGTCTCGTCTAAAGCATACACGTTTAAAAGTTCAGTCTCTGTTCTCCGAATCTTCTAAGAATTCCTAAACATCGCATGCCATGAATCCCATTGTGACGTCCAGATTTTCTTTCCAACAATCGGCGCGCGCTCTTCTAACATAAACTATCCCGACCAGTTGCCTGCGCCTCCCCGTTTCCAGTGGTCTCTCGCCTATACTCAGATAGCGCTCACTACACTCTGAAATTTCAGGCAATTTATTCTCGCCTTTTCCGTTTTGTTCACGTAATATCCTGGACCGACAGACATCTCGCTCACTTTCTCATGACTCCATGACGTTTTACTGCCCAAGCCTACAATTGATCAATCCCGCGTTTTATCGTTCCGCTCATTCTCGCCCATTCCGCCCTTGCTAAATCCAGGAAATCGGTCGACGCCTCAAACCTGGAGTTTTCCGCCACCAACCACATGCTGCTGCCGGTGATGCCGCCGTTTGGGAGGTATTTAGTTTTAAATTCTCGAAAATACATTTTTGAATTTCGCGCCTAAATTAAGCGATAGTTTGTAGGTGCTCTAGGAATTGTGCTCACTTGAGTCGAATTAGGTGATTAGAGAGAGCACTTGACATTTAGAGCTGTTAGGGTGAAGAATCGGTTTCCTTTTTGTGTTCGATATCTCACTTGTCAGAGTGTTTATCTGGGCACTCCTATTAGGGAGCCTCGCAAGTTGAGCTCTAAATATATCATATATGAGGCGTCGTTTCTTCAATTCACATACTATCTCACCCACTCGATTAACGAAAGACTTTGCAAATGAAGAGACTGTTTATTAATCTGGCCACTCCCATTAGGGATCCTCTCAATGCGTCCGGAAATCTTATCAGGCTCCGAGCCTCACACGGCGTTAAAAAGAATTGATAGAGAGGCGAGAAGGAGAGAGAAATTCATCGAGCCAAAAAGCTCTTCATCAAGGTTCTCTCTTTCGCTTCATTTTGTCGATGAAAGCACTCAATTTCCTTACGCTATAAGATAGGCATAGATAAGTCTCACTAATCAGAGAGAATGGTTTGAAATACTAGTAATCGTCTCCTCATTCCTCATACTTTTTACCGCTTGAGCTAGCAAAAGAGCTCGTGAAATGAAGAGAACCGTATGTCAAACTCAGAGAGAAGAGATTATGTGCGAAATCGAGAGTCGAATGCTCATATTTCCAAGTCTACGAGTATATGAAGACCATTCATCGGCCTTCTCGTGAAATCAACGCGCCTATTCATTTAGCCTCCTGACTTTCACACTAACCAACCTCATTCAATCTTTCAGTCAGCTCCCGGCGCTTTCCGACTAGTTTGTTGGCGAAATAACACGCAAATCGCTTTACTTATTATCCGTTAGTGGCCTAACTAGTCAAATTACACATTTTGACAAAACACACAACATGAACTTGTGCTGCCTCTTCTTTACCCATATGAGGCACATATTTTCGAATATTCGATGTTCACAACATCCGTATTCATGTACGAAATCGCCAGGTCGACACCAATAACAATCGCTCGATCGATCTCGGACATGGGCGGCGCCGCATCCTCCTCTGCGCCTTCGGATTCAGGTATTTCACTTTAATTTGAGCGCTTCTATCTACAAATTATAGTGCTTGCATTGATATTCACTTGCTTTCGCTAAGTTATTGCTTCATTTTTATGAGGAAGAACGTTTAGGAGCAGCAATCGCGCAAGTTTCGAGCGCCCGGCTCTCCGTTGCCAGCTCTTCCCTAGCTTCATCAGCGACTTTTGACACATTGAGAGATGCGAGTTGCAGGTATGAATCATTATTCTCCCTTTTTTATCTGTTTCTTCCCGCCAAACGAAGTGAATGCAACGTTTCATCCTTAAGATAAAGGTGATTCTAGGAGCTCCTCCGTACATCGCTGTCGATGTTCCGGCAGTTGCACAGAAGAGTGCATACTGAAGATACGGAGGTTGATGCAGGTTAGAGTTTTGGTGATTTCACAGTTCATTCAAAATCGATTTGAGTATGTTGTAAAAAGGTTTCCATATTAGCATTACGGAGCGAGGCCAACTTCGTGAAATGTATCCTCGTTGAAACATAACTGAAACCACTACATTAGCCAGTAAAGTACTTGATTACTGAACATAATTTGACTCCAAAACATTCGAAATGTGTAATACTGGACGTGTACTAGACAGAGAGGAATTACAGCAATGAATGGAACAAACTGGAACAATGAATTCACTATGAAGCATATCTGGATTTATCCGCTCCAATTGGCGAACGAGTGGCCGTTCAAGCGCAACTTTATTCCTGACCATGCGTTGACTCCAAATTATTCTAACTCTGTGTTACTTGTTACAGAAAGAATGTATTGTTTTTGATGAGGAATCTGTTCTGGAATTATGACATTGCATAAATCTCGGCAAATGTAAACTCTATGAAACATACCTGCTCTGCACATTCCGAACTGATGGTCTTTGAATCACATCTTGATCACTGACCATAAGCGAACTTCTCGAATAGGCTTCATTCTGCATTTATGTGATCCGTGCACTGTAAGGAATCCAGCGGACTTTTCGCTCCATGAATCGTCAATGACAATCGTTTTTCTTTGTCTAGACACTTCTGGACTTTAGCGAGCAGCGACCACTAACTGGATACGGCAACTAATTGGGAGAGATTCGTGTCCGGCTTTTATTGGCCCTGAAAGCCGGGAAATAGCACCGAATCCCCCCTCAATCTCCCGATCTCCATCCGGAAATGATGTTTTGCTGGAGCTGAAGCCGGAACATCATGAGACCCGGCATGTTGCAAACATCCGAACAATCCTGGCATAACGAGCGGAGAAGATCGCGTTGGATTGTGTAGGAGGAGGAGCTCGTCTCTCCATTCCGCCTTGTCTCTCGTCGGTTAGAGAAGGCGAGAGATAAGGCGAAATGGAGAGAGTCAGAGACTTCCCTACTCTCTCATTTCTCCATGCTCTCTCGCCGGATAGAGAAAGCGAGAGATAAGGGGAAAGTGAGAGGGTTAGACACTATTCTACTCTCTCAATTTCCCGTGCTCTCTAACTAGTCAGAGAAAGCGAGAGATAAGGGGAAATGGAGAGAGTCAGATACTCCTCCACTCTCTCAATTCTCCCTGCTCTCTAGTAGGTTAGAGACAGTGAGAGATAAGGGGAAAGTGAGAGACACAGACACACTTCTCCAAAGGAGGAAGCGTCGGCAAAGTTGCGAATGCGTGGACTGCACTGCAATTGACTACTCTCGCGCCCTTCTCCCGCCATAGGCACAATTACCCCAGTGCCCTTCCCCCTTCTTCCTTTGTTTGGTCATTTTTCGCCCGATTTCTTGACTTTATTCGCATCAAACCCGTAATTTACAACCCGTTTTCGCCGTGTTTCATTAGTGGGTAGGTCTTCCGTAAAACTAGGCTTCGCTTGACATCATTTACTCCCTTTGAGGGTAAAAGCGATCGTAACTATCTCTATTTTCTCGGCGCGCCTTGCCGATGGATACAAATGTATGGAATTTCCTCGAAGGCTAGTTGTTCGGCTAACACTTGAGTCAATTTACCCACACGCGCGCCGCCTCATTATTCTGTGCGCAGCTTTTCGCGTTTCAGTTTGACTTTGCCTTTTCTTTCTCGATTTCAAGAGAAGAAAACAAGCCCATAACTGGAAAACGCGTTATCATGATGGGCGGACTTCCGCTTTCTTTGCTAAATTCAGAGTCCCAGATGACTTTTGCTAGAATTTCTTGAAATAGAAAGACGATTAATAGGGCATATTTGCTCGATTCTAGCAGCTTTGACGCATCCCCATCACATGAACTTCCTCATTTCCCAGTAAATCCCACGTCCTCAACCTTGCCAATACTCGGAAAGGTGCGCGAAAGATCATCAAACCCCTTTCCTCAAGGGAATTAAAAGTATTGCGAGGCACATCACAGGAAATGTTTGTGTAGAGTTCGGAATACGGGTCGCCGTCTCTTCATTTCACACAATATCTCGCCAATCGACCGGATGAGAGAGTGTGCGTAATCAGGAGAGGACTTCCCGAATTTCGAACTCTATTGCGAGGCACATCACAGGAAATGTTTGTGCCCCCCGTGTTGCTCGGGGGAGGCCCTCTCGGTAGCTTGTGGCCGTGCGTCGCGCAATGAATGTTTATTCATTTCCTGGGGCAGCGGCCGCAATTTCTCTACCCTCGCTAACTTTTTCACTTTTCTCTTCTTTCGTCACCCAATATCGCTTTTTCATTGACCGGCCGGGTGCTGTCAAAAATATGAAACAGTTTCTTCACTTCACAAATTCTTCTATTACTCGTTAGATTTCGTCTTTCAACGACGCTCCTACTTCCCTATTTTTCCCGAATTCCCAAGGCTACTTGCCTCCTAAAGCAGTGCGCTAATAAAGGAAGAGTTCCTAGAAAGGAGTGTGTGTTGCGGGCTTTAGTGTTTCTCCCGCTCTTTGATTGGTCATAGAACGAAGGAAACGTGCGATGTGGGGATGCCTTCTCGTTTGTGTCTCCTCCTCCCTTTCGTTAGGCCAATTTTGCGCCTGTTGCCGGGAGAAGAGTTGGAAGTGACGCCGAATAGAGAGAAGGATGGGTGACGATGGCTCAAAGAATTGGCTATCTCCTCGTTTCACAGCGCTCTCTGGAATCTCTGACCAGCGAGGAAGAGTGCGAAATGAAGATTCGATTTCTGCCCAGGCCTTCCCTTGGCTAGATGAACACGAGATAACATAGGAAAGGGGAGAGTTTCCTCTGGATAGCCTGTCTCTCTCATTTCACAGTACTTTCTCGTTGCTCTGACTGACGAGAGATAAGGTGAAATGAAGAGACGAGGAGATTACTCGGATAGACGCATCTGCATGTCCTAGAGCAGCCTTGCGGAGACAGATTGTGACATGAACCTAACGAGTGCGTCGGCCAAACATTCCCCTCGTTTGATTGTCACGTCCTTCCGGCTTACTCGGAATTAGGGTTGTCAGGGCATCCGTCTCTTAATTCCGAGTGCTCTCTCGTCACTCCAACCGGTGTGGGAGTAAGATGCATGAAGAGATGGATTCTTCAACTTTCAGAATTTCCTAGAATCAGGAAAAATGTCTGACCATAATTTCTTGATTGGAAGCTTTGTCATAATTTATGACATGAACCTAACAAGCGCTGAGTCCAAATATTCCCTTCTCTCTTTTGTAACGTCCTTCCAAGAATAAGTAATAGGCCATGTGGTTTTGTGGTCGAATACGCATGTTTCTACCCGGCTTTTGGAACAATAAGAAAAGCTCCTTTCATTCTGCGCACTCGAGCAAATCAACCATGCGGTCTAATAGGAATGTTGCGTTGCTGCAAGGCTTGCGCACCAGAGGTCACACGGACAATAGTTACGTCTGCCTTTTCATTAGAGCGCGCAATACGGACGGCCGTCTCCTCATTTCACATACCCTCTCGCCACCCAACCGGCCTAGAGAGTGTGTGAAATGAAGAGACGGCGACCCGAAACTCTACTTTTCGCCAGTCAGAGTTGCACAGGGAGATGTCCTGTTCACAATTTCTATACGCCCTCCTAGATGGCAAAGCGGGGGCAAAATTGCGAGGAAAGCGAGATGCATCTCATCATTTCCGAACGACCACACCCGAAATTATGCAGAGTAGGCAATTTGAGCTAAGGACGCTGTACTGAATTTGAGTAGTCCCGGCCCCTCCCTAAAGTACACATAAAGACGCGACGACCCTAGTAGTTGCATCTCTCTCGGATTCGACGGACGACGGATCCTCCTCATTCATTAGGGATATTGGCCATGCCCATTCATGAGCGGATCCCTTTCGGACCCTGACCATGTTTTCTCCTTACTGCCCGGTTTTTTCTCTGCTTTTGTGCAGTATCCGCGGGGTATTTTCGTCTCTTTTCTGACACTGTTCAGGCATTCAAAAACGTTGTAAAATCGGACGAATGTGCTGCAGCGGGGGGAGAAAACGGAGCTGTTTTCGAAAAGAGGCCGGCGGCAGCGACCGTCAGTCTTCCCACTAACAAAAGGCACTCGTGCTCTTTTATCCCCACCCAGCCTTCCCCAATTCTCCTAACTTCGCCGCTGCGGTTGTGCGAAAACACCCGGTCCGGAGATTCTTAGAGCCGGAGTATCCGCGAGCCGGAAAATAGAAAATAGTATCCGTCAAGTTCGATGATCTCCACAGGCAATTTCGAAACGGGCAGCGAGCCTCTCGCCCCCTCGCGCCCCCTGTTTTAATTAGAAGGCATTTCCTTCCCGAGGAGCGAAACGTCTCCGATTTTGCTCAATTTCAACGCCCAACTTGGCCCTTTCTTCGCCTAGGCTACTTTACGATTCGGCATCTAACGCGGCGTCATATTTTCGAGAAGGAGGATCTCTCATATTCCTCGCGCAAAGCTTATCATTATCTGTTTATCAGAGCGTAGTGCGCTCGCGCGTGACATGATGTTTCTTCTTCTCTTCGCTTTCTTGCTTATTTCATCCTTTCCGTCTGATGTTTTTGCGATCTTTCCTATCGTCCGACCAGACTGTCCTAATGATGAATCCGTCTCTTCATACCGAATGAGCTGAATCTAACTTATTTTGGAACGCCCTGGACAGTTATTCTTCTTTCATTCTGAATGATATGTCCTTCATCCTTGGATTGAATAAGTAAGCGAGGGAGGGGAAGACTACTAGAATCGAAGAAAACAGTTTTCCCCTCGATTGAGGGGATAGGACTTCCTTTCCTCGGCTACCGAAAACACCCCACAGACACTGTGTCCTTTCCTAGCCTCGCCTTTTTACGCGGCCTGTCACGTCTTAGGTGCTACTTTCCATATTATAATCGCCCCCACCATTTGCGCCATTTCAATTGTCCGTGCATTCCCCGTTTGCAACGCGCCATTGTCTTTTGCGCCTACACACGTAATTGTTTCTCTGCCACGCGAGACACCATGCCAATTCTAGAGACGATTTCACGTCCGCACGTCTACTTGCCGCCATAGAACAATGCTCACGTCTTCGGGGTCCTCAACGAGTACCACAGTCCGCTGGGCGCCTCCCACACCGTCAACGTCGTCCGAGGACTCATCCGTCCCCCAACCAGCATCCGACAGCTCCGATTCGGCCCTCTTCTCATCCATCTTCAGAGGAAAGTTCTCCGCTGGCATGAGCCTGCTCGTTCAAGCCCCGCAAAGGATAGCAAATCAGAGGTGGCGGAAGTGGCCCGAGAGGGGCAAGGCGAGGAGTAATTCGGAAGGTGATAGGGATGGAGAACAGATCAAGAGAATGGAGCGAACGCCGAGTAATGGGCCGGTGACCGCGGCGGTGAGGGTGAGAATAATTTTTATCTTATGTAATGGAACCTATACATGCGCTAAGTTTCGTGAAACGAGTTGAATTTGTATGGATTGAACCTTCGTATCAGGGACGGTTTGAGACTTTCTCAAACTGATTTTATTTCAAAAAATGGATAAAGTATCGCGGCGACAAGAATGAGGATTTACGGAGCCTGATTGCTTCGATTCATTTCTGAAATTTTTTCACTGGTTCTAATGTTTCCGTGTGGCAAAGAGACATTGCATTTTGAGAGTTCGAATAGGTTTCAGTGATGTTATGTCTTCGAACAAACTCGGACACGACGATGCAGGACAGGACAATCGATTAAAAAATAATATAAATTTCAATGGTGAATTGATCGGTCATTTTACTAATTTTACTCGGTTTCAATTTGTTATCCTTGAAAATAAATGCCCATTCGGATAGGTTTCAGACCTTGCATATCTCTGAGTGATCTTGCATACTCAGATTCACTGTCGTTTTCTGCTCGCAAACATAAAGAAAATTTCAAACGAATTGTTTAGGCAGATCTCTGCTTCAACAAGAGTGCAAAATTCGTACTTTTTCAATAGAGAGTTTGCAGTGATTACTCAACGCTTCCAAAGGATGGCTGTACTCTCACTCTTTTGTGCTAAAACGCACTTGGACTTGAGATCGGGATATGCCATTTTACTCAACTTCTCCAAGGGAGTCAAACGCCTCGGAAAAGTAGAGTGAAAGCACAACGAAATTGGTTGCGAATTCTCTGAACTCTTCGCGCTTCGCAACTCATTATGTTGTCAGTTCGAAGAGTTAGGGAGACGGGAGGAGGGAGGGGAGGAGGAGAAGGAGTGTGACGGCTCCTTACACGGTCTTTCTCCTCGTAGGATCCTAGGAATGGCTTTTCCAGAAATGACTCTCCTCTTTTTGCGTGCTCTCTCGCCCGTGAGAGGCCATTACTGGTCAATCCTCCTCCCTTTCCCCACGTCGCAACCAGACTTTTGACTGGAATCCGCAAATCCCTTACGATTCCCTCTTTGCAGTAACAAATGCCATTCTCCATTCACTATTTTCCGCCGCTCCCTCACTCATACAAAAATTATTACAGCGGAATTTTTCCACCATTGTTGTGCCCGGCGGCCTGTGTGTGAATGTGTATGCGTGGTTATACAATTTCAAAAGTCGATCGATGTGTGTGTATTCTCGTCAAAGCAATGTGTAATGATTTTCGAAAAAGAGTGTCTGGCTCGGTGAAAATATGAGAAAATTTGGTCATTTTATGTAGAAACTTTTTTGCGTTCCGTCAATATTAAGAGTACGGTGTAAGTATCGATTTTGCAGACCAAGAAGGCTGACTACTTCGTGTTCACGACGGTGACGAGCGCAACCGGCCTGCCCGCCTGGGAGCCCGGCCCGAGCAAGGCCCGATCCAATTCGAGGTACGGTAGGGGTACGGTAGCCTAGCAAGATATCGAACGGTGGTACGGTAGTACGATGATACGGTACCTAGCGCATGGGGTCAACATGACCAATGTTTTGCAAGTTTTTGCAATGTTACTCAAAAGACCCCTTCGAAGCCTCCATTTCGGCGTAAACTTCTAGATTGTTTTCAATCGGGGAGCTCTGTGAGCTGTGCGCTTGAGCGGTCATACGCTTCGAGTTTACGGGGGCCAATCAGAGCCGGAGAAATTGCATTAGATCGCGAGCGAATGAGGGATTGTTCTGAACGCTCCCGTGAACTTTTGCGGTCGTAAAACAAACAACGAAGAATGGTCAACTCAGCGAGAGAAATCACGTTAGCTCGCGAGGGAGGGTGGATTGTAGGGCTAACAAAGTAAGAAGAAAACATCATTCTCAGCGCATTTGTTCTCAAGATTCTTTAGTAACGGCGTGATTTCGGCGTAGATCTATCCCTTTGCTATGCATCTTCTCTTCGTGAATTTCGAAAACGCCAGTTAGAGTTCTCCGGCATTTGCCGAGCATCGTCTATTATGCAAATGCCTAATTAAGACCGCGCATCCGTAATGAACCGGTGCTGAAAGGGAGTGGGCAGAATGTCGGAGTGGATTTCTGCATTGTTTCGATGCTTTTCTCCTAACACTACCTAGATATTCCAAAGCACCGAAAGAAACTACGACCGACTTTTGGGCTTCTGAGAAAATACGTTGTGAGAATAACTCATAGCAGTGCCGCAATTTGTTGTACAATTTTCCGGACATATCCTATAGTAGTTGTGGCAATTTTCTACCGGTTGATGTTTGCCCTAGATAGGCATGCCTTTCTACCAGATGAGAACAGGCATCACCCGGCCATACCATCTTTTCAATGCGTTCCTTCATAACGCTCCCCTGCATAATTCCGCCACCCTGTCTTTCCGTCCCATTCCGCCTGTCGCCTCATTGTTACAGAGTCAGCTTCTAGCCAATTCTTACACCGGCCTGTGTTCAAACCTTCGAAATATAGCTAGAAAAGCAGGACTGGCCTACCTTCTGCACTTTCCGCTGTCTGACCCTGTTTGAAAAGAATTAAAATTCAGAGCATTCTTTCACTCTTCTTGCCATACCGTCGCTAATAGATGACGTAAACACTCGAAAAGCGCAGTGAAAGCGTCAACCGAAAAATATTTTTGTGCACTTATTTTCACTTGATACCTCAGCTGTGACGTATTGAGGGACGGTATCCTCCCTTCTCTTTATTTCCAGCTCACATCTTTGTCCCCTCTAAAGTGAATTTGAGTGACTTTGCAGTCTGCAAGATGTCAAATTCACTTGCTTTCCTGCCTCCTTGCCAACTGAATAAGCACTGCCGTCCGCTCCCTTGCTAGCCAGACCTCCCATATTTCCGGCCTCAGCTCGCTCGACTGACTGTGCTCGAAAATATGTGTCCCTTTCCCACAGGGAAAGTGCTCCGGGCCGCGATATAGTAGTATCCATTCTGTTTTGTCTCTTTTTTTTTTGCTCGAACTCAGAAGGTCCTATCGTATTATTCTCCTCATCGACTTAGTAGTATTCCATCTATTTTTGCTCCACTGACTATCGATACCATTTTTCTCACCGGCCCCCACATATTGTGCGCTGTGCGTTCCGGTAAATATAGCAAGCCAAAGAATAATAATAATTTCGTAAAAAGTCCCCGATTTGTGGGTTCCCTGATGAACAAGGGGAGACGCTAAAGGAAAGGAAGTTGGCCTCGGCCCAAACAAAGGGAACAGGAAGAATCAATCCGCGGATTTACGCGCCGCTTTCGCTTTGGAAAATGACAGTTTTGAGCGGCTGAATTGGCTGTTTTCTCACCACGCTCCCAGTCTTTCTTAGCACACACTCGTAATTATTCGAGAGCATACTCCCTCGCTTCATTCACACACAGCGTCAATGCTGGCTGCTTCTTCTTGAAATGGTCTCTTCATTTCGCGCACTCTAGCGGTTAGAGAGGCAATAGTCTTCGCTTTACTACTGAATAGCTTCTTTTCGACGATACTTATTCGCTATTCCACGTACGCCGATGGTCATTTGGAAGTTGTTTGTCTGAGACTTCGTTGAATTATTTGACAGTTCTTCAATAGTTGAAGTCCGAAGGAGAATTCTCATTTTCGATCCCTTGTTCAAAAAGAAACGAAAAAGGAACGTCCCCATTATTCCTCGGTAATTGCATAGCCCATAAATAGAATCGGAGAGTTCTGGGGACGTTCCCATGAATCATCTCAGTATATACACTGCCCTGTCATCCTCAAATTAGGCGCCGTGACTGCGATGTTGCTCCCTCACCCTTTCCTCCTCTTCTAGGAATGATGAATTATTCAGGCACATTCGATCGAAGTCATTTCGCCGTCGCCTCGGCCCCTCTTAATTTGTGCCCCAGCCCACTTTTAATTGGGCAGCCAAGCCAGCCTTGGAATCAATTTCCCCGAGAAAATGCTCATTTTTTTGCGAATTTTCTCGTGAAAATCAAGAGCCTAAGAGAATTTACCGCATATCCGCGCAACTCTTTGCACCTGTCAATCGAATAATTGCCTGAATCTCTCATTCCACCTTTCTGTCTCGATCTCAGACAGTCCAGAGACACTGCCAAATCTCGAGAATTCCTTCCATTTAGTCGCCCGGCGGCGTAAATGAATCTCTCTCGCTCGCACACTAAGGCAGTCAGTATGGAGGCGCCGCCGCGTCTCTAAGCCTTTCGAAGGGAAATGGTCCCTGACTCTCTCTGTTTCGCAAAATTTCTCGTCTCTCTGACAATAGAGAGACAAAGGAAATGGGAGAAACGGAGCTTCCGTCCCAGACCAATGGAATTGCAGTCGCAGAGGTTGCTTCGAGCAGGCAACCCCCATCCCATTCCCTAAATAGGGCTTCTCCTTTATTTCCCTGTTTCTTCTTTCTCAAACACTGTCTGAATTTTAAACTCAGACACTTTAGTTTTGAAAGAGTCACGGCCACTTTTCGTGTAATTTTTGAGAAGAGGTGCTGATTTGCCTTGCGAAACGGCTCATTCGCATTCTGTAGAATAATGATCACCCGTATTTCGATCGGAATGGTATCCCATTCTGTATTTTTCTGTAGTGGTTCGTGTTCGTGACGCTCCGCCATTCCGTAATCAAAATTACGCCTGTGTTGATGCGCTCGTCTTTTCTCAGTAGTCTGACATTTTCATGTCATTCTGATAACTTCTTGATAAAGCCTTTTCCTTTCTCATCTTCTCTCCTCCGTATCCGGCCTAACCGGTGAACATCACCAGCTCTTGATCACTGTAAAACGCATATAATTGTGAAAGTAACGTTACCTTTCCCTTCCCAAAAGCATTGCCTTTTTATTAGTCTCCTGCTGTTTCCTAGAACTCATTTGCTCCGGACGTACGTGTATGCGCGTACAACAGTTAGCTACTTCCCTTCCCTTCTTTTCCGATTTCCGCGAGCTCTTTCAACCGAGAAAAGTCCCCGACGCTTTTCCGGCTAAACTTAGAAACGTGTCCCTTCGTTTCCTCCCCTTTCCGCCCCTCTTCTCAAGGGGAAAAGGACGCACAGAACTCTTGATGAACCATGCCGCCTATTTTATGGAGACTCGTTAAACGTCTTTGCCGCTTTTTTCGATGACTTCTAGTATGTCTTGACCCTGTCATTCCCCTCGTTTTTCCAGATATTTCGGTTTTCCCTATCGTTCGGCGATATTGGATAGGGGATGCTATGACAGGCAAAAGGTCTTGGATTTCTCTGACCGGGGAGAGACCATGGGGAAGCGAGAGACCGTTTCTCTCGCCGACGAGAGGGAGTACGATTGTTGACTTCATCTCCTCTCGCCGTCGCTCATGCATTATTACCGGCTGAGTGGTGTCAGCCCCCTCTCGTAGACTTGGCCTCACGTAGTAGTGTACGCATACTACTGTGAATCTCTAATCACGATATTTTGATTCCTGGACGTATCATATATCACGTACTGTGTAATTCTGTGAAACAGGGGCAATTAGCTCCGAAATGCGGAATCTTGCTGTTAGTGTCCACTTTTCTAGCCAGCCCCTTTATAATTACACGCTTTCGCCTACAAGTTCGCGTTCTTTGGCACTTCTCTAGTGTGTTGTGGTCGTAGAACACCCGCTATTCAAAAACCACCGACGACACTTATCAAATTCTCCATCTCCCGGCTGCCGGCTGGCGGGGCTGTATTTTCCGGTCGTCTCCTCTTCAGATCCCCCTTCTCCCCTCCGTCCCAGTGTGCTAATTGTTGTCGTCGATGGACGGAAAATAAGACGCTCGCATCGCGCGTGTGAAATAGGCAGAAGTTCCTTCCCCATTTCCGCTTTTGCGAAATTCGAACGAGCCCTTTCATCACCTTTCATCATCAGCGTGGTTGTCTCATGACAACTGTAAAATCCCCTTGATTGTGGAAGCAAACTTTAGCTGATAAAATCATGAATAAACGCGAAGTTTGAGACAAATTCCAGCGAAAACAACTTTGATTTCCGAGAGTGCGTTTGCCTACGCATGTCCCGATGTCTTCATTGCAATCATGAGCTTCAATAAGTCGCCTCCTCCCTCTCCTTCCATCTCCCGCCTCAAAACATTCATAATCTCTATACGCCCTCTTCCTGGGACTCATTCCCGTATTTTCTCGCAGGTGAGAGAAACGAGAGATCATGCAAAATGAAGAGACGAAGCTCACATCCGCCCTCTTCCCCACATCATTTATCATGTGTCTTCTCACACCTTGAGGAGCGAGAATTCCTTGAATGCCTAAGGTTGCCCCTGCTTCCGAGAGGCTTCTCGACCGGAAGCTCAGTAGACCACGTTCATTTGGCACATCAGCGCTTATTTTTTCACAATCTTTTTTATTACTGACTATAAATTTGAAAAACACATTTCACTGTCGGATATGGCATCGTGTCTAGACACCATTACAACTTCTTCAATAGCGGAACATTTCTTTGCCATTCTTGACATTGCTTCGACTTCTCATTCCTGCTCAAAGACCGCGAACTTCGATCTCTCATCTTCCATTGTGTCTCCTCTTCTTTGTCGTGTTATTCCGCTCCTTTCTTCTTATTTTTTTTGTGTGTGTCACGTCTCCCTCAACTTCTGAAAAGCGAAATATTCCACAGACACCGGGTTCGCCGCGACGAAGCTGCCTCCGTTGCTCGACTTGGCGGCTGGGCGGCAGGCTGCTGGCGCGCATCTGGCGCCGGGCGGCGCCTCAGGCGCGTCAGGCGGCGCGCCAAGCGCGCCAGCTCACGACGAGGAGGGCGCGCTGTGCTCGCCGCCTCCGTTCGGGGCGGCCTCGCCTCTCGTAAGGCGCCTGCGAACGTTCAGCCTGAGAGCGCAACGGCCGATGAGCGCCGTGGAAATGATCTTCAAGTAATGCATAGTCTGATTATTTCGAAACTTCCCTGAAAACTAAACGTGTATTATGCGCTGTTGGTGTAGGAGCTCGTGCTCTTTAGTAATGCGCAATGTCCAATGTAGTATTTCAGCAGTGAAATTGGTTAAAGGGCGCATGATACACATTAGTTGCTGGAAATCATGCAAGCGCTTGCTCTCGTCTCTCTAGTATGCCTGCACATAACGGGCGAGCGGGCAGCGACTCAATTAGTTATTCGAATGTCATTCAGAGTCGATGGGGAAAACGACGGGGGAAAGGCCCAGTGCATTCAGTTCCAGGAAATAAGGAGGGGTGTCAAAGGTTTCTTAGAAAAATAGGGGTAAGAGGGCCAAAACACGGAACTTTTCACAAACTTCCAATTGATTTTTACTATTGCACAAGCAGATGCTATTGCTGTCATAAGTCATTGTGCTGTTACAAATATACCATGAAACATGTTCGAAAACAGACGACACCGAGAGTCTAAACGACCAAATTTGCGCCAGAGAAGTCTCTTTTCTTGGTAAAACGCGACAAACGCAGGAACTGGGCGTGTCCTATGCCTTTGTGTTCAAGCTTTCGCTATTTTTCGGCGAGCGCCTACTTTCAGTCTTTCTTTTTTTGCCCATGCGTTACGCGCGCTAGCGTCCTGAGGTGAGTTATTGGAAAAAAAACTATGTTCTATTTTTTCAAATACAGTTTCACAGTGAGTTATAGTACGATAGCACATCTACCTTGGGGTTTATATTAGGTTTCGCTTGGTTACCAACTCTTTTTCAGTTACTGGAAGCCGGAAGACACGGGTGCCGCGGCACCTCCCGCATCTGCTGCAGGAGCAGCCACCCCTGCGCCACCCAAAGACGAGCCACAACCGCCCCAGCACAGCTACAAGGTAAGGTTGTATCCGATTTTGAAGTCGCTCGACAGCACTAGGTGGGACTCACCGGTATGGCCGTGTGTTAGCTACAAGGTATTGATGTTATTGGATATTAAAAGAGAATATCTAGAGATCAACTTTCACTAGAACACGCGTCGAAGTTGAACATAGAGTGAAGCATATTCGAGATTCGTATTGTTCGACTCTCATTCTCCCCCCTTTTTTCGGAGCATTGTGCGGTCTATGCATTGCATGTAGACTATGTTATCGTGTGCATATTTTTCATTAAAATCACCTACTATTCTCCATTTTCGAAAATAGGAAATATTATTTTCAGGAAGAAACGAAGACGAAGAAGGAAGCGGTGGAGAAGTATATCGACGACCATCCGCACCACCACCACCATCCGTCGCCCAAGATTGGTGAGGATTATGGCATGCACACCGCGGTTATGGGATACGGTAGCTCAGTTATCGATAGTAAAGATTACCGTAATACCGACCCTTGCAGCGCCCTCGCCGTGCTGCAGCAGCTCGGCTGCAGCTGCAGCCACGCCGATCCACGTGGCGGACGCTGCCGCGTCGCCGCATAAGGTGCGTGACATTTCGAAAACAATTTTTGGAAAAAAGAAATCACTCTCATGCACTGTGTTAGTCAACGTTTTCACTGTTTTTAATGAATTCTGAAGCGCTATTGTAACAAATTTCTTTTGACCATTCCGTTTTCCCAGTGCCTATTCCTGTCCTGCTCCTTTCTCGTGCGTTCCTTTCATTGTTTATCGTTCCGCGCCACAGGGGCCGTTGTCCCAATCGAATTTTTCTCGTCAAGCGAAATGCCATTCCCCATTTTCGAATCCACTTGAAAGCGGACCGTTTTCGCGGCGTCTGCACGTTTTTGCCTCCTGCTCAAAATCTGACGCGAGAGCAGCTGGTACGCTATTTCGGAGTTTCGACGGCGATTTCGGGCCTCTCGCCTGAATTCCATCTCTCAACGGGTCTAGTCGCGAATCGGAAGACACACAGGAAGCAAAGAAAATGGAAAATCCCGAACAATGGCCTCTCGCATAACAGATATTCGGCTTTTGGTCAATAAAATGAGAATTTTAAAATTAATTTCAGGATCACAAAACGGAGGATTCGGAGGTGTCCTCAACGTCGTCGTCGTGGGCAATCGTCAATGGCGAGCATCACATTCGCGATACCCCGCCGCTATCGTGAGTGATCTTTGATCTTTGATCTTTAGTCTTTGGTCTTTCGTGGTCGCTCGTGGTGCACTAAAGTCTAGGAGGAAGATGACTTCCCAAATAGCAATCTATGATCGTTGATATTTCAAGTAATGTAGTAGCAAGGGAGGATAGATGACAAAAATTATCTTTGATCTTTTCAAGCGCTTTGGTTAGTTGTAGTATAGCTATGGTCAGGGAGGATAGATGACTCCTCCGATCTTTGACGTCTCATTCGAGGTGCTCATATTACATATACGAGATGCGCGCGTTCCGGAGCTCGTGAGATGAAAACCGAGAACAGCACACGAAAATTGAGAAAACTTCCGGCCATTTCCGACTCCTTGTTTGGCAATGAAAGGAAAACAGGCTCCTCATGGGAGTTTTGATCTTTGATCTTTCCGGCCGCACTTTGACAGTCTATGAATGGAAAAAAACCTAGAATTCTTAGACATGCTTTCGTGGGCAAAGAACGCAGCTAACAAAGGTGAAAGAGCACTTTTCCGCGAGGCGCAAGTGTTTGTTCAATTCCGGCGCGTTCTCGGAAATCCCTCGAGTTCGTCACTAAAGATTTAGCGCGCCAAATTGGATTTGCGGCTCTCCTAAGGCTCTCGAACGCTAATTGAGAATCACACACCCGTCGAATCCCTCTCGGAAACCTCTCAGCTTTACGTGATCTCTAGCATCTCTGACCATGGAGACCATGGATAGAAGAGCAGGAGCAAACTCCTCCGCAACTTTAGGCCAAAGCTTGATCATCTCTGCATGAATACATGCAACACTGATGTGTTTTCAATATTAGCGCTGACATTCGAGAGGGTGTATGTGAGAGAGACTTCCGATTGATGTCATAGGCTCGCTTGAGAGCAAGATTCGAGATTAAAAGGCGCCCTGCTGGGCTCGAGGGGGCGAGAACGAATGAATGATGGTGATCTTGCATCAGTCCACATTCTAGCAGCTTTTCGAAAATAATATTTCTCATATTTTAATAAATTTATTTTAGCGAATACTCCTTCGACCCGGAGGCAGTGGTGCTGCTGAAAGATGGATGCGAGGTATTTTTTTCTCAAAATAATAAAATCAGTTACCGATCGATGAGAGGATTACGGTAGTCGATATGCCACCATTTTCAGATGCGATTGAGGGAGCTCGACCATGACAAGTATCTGGGGCGCATTGCGGACTGGAGTCTGCCGATATTTGAGATGTCCGCGAGGAATCCGCAGCACGTACTATCGAGGGTGAGTTGTAAAAATGGCAAAAGTTTGAATTATTTGCGGAACTAGTCTTTGAAGCGACATTCTATCCAGCATTTGATATTCCCCCAGTGAATTATGTTTCAACGAGTTTATTTCATATGATGCTGTACATCTCGAAAGTGGATCGCCCATCGATGATTCAATACAATATTTACAGATGTCCTACGGCATTTTCCGACAAATGGACCTCTTCCGGACATTCAAGGTGCGTATTCTGCTATTTTGTTCGATTTTTAACTTTCACAAGTGACATTACAATAGCTTACCTTGAAAATCATTGAATGAATCGCTCTATAATAATGGGTTTAATTTATGATTGCATTTACAGATCGACTTGGTCAAATTCTTCAACTACTTCCACGCCCTCGAAGCGGGCTATCACGAGATTCCATGCGAGTTTTTCACCATTTTTTATATATTTTTTTTTGAAGATTAGATTCGAATTGTCACACGCTTTCAGTTCAACGGTTCAATAAAAGAGATGAAGCGTTCAGAAACTTTCATTTCTTTCATTTAACCGTTAAAATCGAAAAGTTTGATACAGCTTATAAAATGCTTTCGAAGTTATGACGGCGACTGAACGGCGACCAGAATTGCAAATAGTCGGATATCTCAATCGAAATCCATGAGCACGCCCGGAACGATTAAATGCTGCAGATCACAATCGCATTCACGCAGCCGATGTGCTGCACGCCGTCTACTACCTCGTCGTTCACCCCATTCAGGTTTGATCTTTGATCTTTGGTCTTTGAAATTTGATCTTATCCTTGACCTCTGCAGCCCTTCCACTTCCTCGACGCCGACGATGACAGCAGCGACGGCGGCATCGTCAGCGCTCCCGGAAAGGTAGGAAATATTCAAATTTGAATTTCGCGCCAGTTTATTACGAAATGAAAAGTCTCCACACTAAACAACCAACTTTTCACACTTCCCTGATTCAGGCGCCCGTCGTGCAGTCGTCGCTGCCCGCGACGATCCTGCAGAAGGTGCGGTCGGGCATGTCCGGTGGTGTGGCTCCCGCGGTGTGCCGTGTACGCAACGACTTTTACTAATTCTCGCTTAATAGAAAATTTGACGTGATTACTAATGTTTTGCAGCTAACAAGACTAAACTCAGTGTGGTCAGATTCAAATAGAGATTCAAATATTCAAATTTAGGACAACAAGAAGGATAGCAAGAACAATTTACTGAATGAGGAAGTGGCCAAGGCGCCCCTGCACACGTCTATGACCACGCTCGAGGTGGGTAATTGCCTTTTTTTTCTGCGATCCAGCCATCATGAAATCTTGATGATTTTTCATCATAAATGCATACGGTGAAACGTATTTGAACATTGAACAAGAGGTTTTGTTTCGAGAAAAACACACTATGTATTTTTCAACTAAGGTCCAGTCATAAATTGAACCTTGATGACTTTTACGAAAATACTATAATGAATAATAACGACAAATAAACCACAATAAGTTAAATAACAGATTAATTCCAGCTGCTCGCTCTCTTCACTGCAGCCGCCATGCACGATTACGACCATCCGGGAAGGACGAACGCGTTCCTAGTGGCGACCGTGGACAAGAAGGTGCCTTTTATACTTATTTCATTATGGTTCATCAACGAACACATTATATTTTGCAAAATGTAGAGGCGATTTCCGCTTTTCGAAGACTAGCTATGGAATGATTTTCATTTGAAGTGTAGGAGGCGATAAAATTGCAATTGGCAAGTCGCTGTTGGTAAGAACACTCTGTGAAACCTATTCGAATCTTATCGCGAACGCAATTTACTTCCAGGCGATCCTTTATAACGACCGATCCGTACTGGAAAATCATCACGCAGCAGAATCGTGGAAGCTCCTGCAACAGCCCAAGAACAACTTTATCGAGAATTTGGACGCGGCTGAGACGAGACGATTCAGGTGAGATATCTTCAGGGAGTAGAACGCAGATTGAAATGTGTTTCACGATTGAGCCTAATAGACCGTCTATCTTGTACATGCAGTAAGAATGCGATACTCGCTGATCGATATAAAAATAAATTGCAGGTACCTCGTCCTTGAGTACATCCTAGCCACGGATCTCAAGCAGCACTTTGAGATCATCATGAACTTTACTGATAAGGTACGGCTTCAAATCCTCAAATCTGAATGAAAAGTCGCTAAAATCTTGAGCGAGTATATTGCAGATCTATTTTAGACGAACATCATCGATAATTGATTGCTCATTAATAATATTTTAGATGTCCGAACTCCGCCTCACGAATGAGCCCGATCGAGTAATGGTCTCCCGAATGTTGATCAAGCTGGCCGATGTGAACTCGCCTGCCAAGGTTCGGTTTGACTTTTCAATATTTTGATCAAGACCCATTTTGAGCTATGTTTCAAGATTGGATTAAAATTCGAAGAATCCTTGCACATTAATGCGCGAGGGTCAGGCTCTGAAAAAAAATCACAAAATTCGAATTCGAATCTGACTAAACCCAATTCGTTTTTCCAGCCGTTCGGCCTGCACCGTCAGTGGACCGAGCGCATTTGCAGCGAGTTTTACCTCCAAGTGAGACTGATCTTTGATCTCTAATTCATCGACTTGATCTCTGACCTCTGCTCTCTGCAGGGCGACGATGAAAAGGCGCTCGGCATGAAGGTCACCGCGTACATGGACCGGAACTGTCCCGAGGTGGCCAAATTACAGGTTTGTAGTCTGATCTTTGATCTTTGTATTTTGTAGTTTGTGGTTTGATCTCTTATCTCTGCAGCACTCCTTCATCTCTCATCTCGTCGCTCCCCTAATCGACACGATGAATACCGCGTCGCTGTTGCCGATCCTTCCCGGGCTTGAGGTATGTTACTGGAGGATCTCTGATGGATTTTGAATTTCGATAGTCTACTCCTTCTGGATGCTCTTGTTGCGGGCTCGATTCCAGAAGTGGGATATGCTTCACAGAGTAGCTTTAACCATTCAAATTGCTCTGACACCGTTGAGCTGCAGATATCGACGAAAAAATAATAATTACTGGAAATATTAATGATATTCTAGGAACCCGAAATCATGATCAACCTCAAGCACAACCTCGAGAAGTGGACTGTCAAGCTGATCGAGGAGGGCGGATGTGAGCTTCATTTTATTTAAATATGAAAAATAAATCAATTTATAAATTGTATTTTTTCCGAGCAATCGATGCGATACCAATACGTCCCGAAAGTACCGGTACTAAAAATTCGCGTGAAACATAACCACGCTGATGCTTTTTGCAATAGATATTTTAACTGAAAAATTGCAGTGGTCGAGGACCCTTCGGTCAAAGAGGATGACGAAGACCGCATTTCGGAAGAGGACACTGGCGTCGACGTTAGCAGTGTACGAGTGAGCGAGACGGAGAGTCCAACTGAGGTTTGTACCGTGATCTTTGATCTTCGATCTTTGACCATTGATCATTGATCTTTAACAAATGTAGTCTTTCCAGATGCCCAGTTTGAACGCGAATAGTCGGGAAGAAGAGTACATCTAACGTGGCTCTTCGCATTGATTTATACATACCGTACCTTTTTCCACTGCAGCTACCGTAACCTTGCCTACCAATCGACAAATGACTGTTTTTGTCACCCTCCACTCATACTCAATCCGTCCTTGCCAGTTTGTTCGTAGCATAAGTGATCAGCACTGTAACTTAATGCCCCCACTGTACCATGAATCAGGTATGACCACAGTAATCCATAGTGTACTACCGTACTACCATACACGATACCGTAATCCCCTCACCATTCAATTATAATTGATACCGGTAGACCTCTCTTGACTCTCTCGTCGTTTTGTTAACCCCTTCCCTTCCCCAGACAAAATCTGTGCTTTATCTTCCGACAATGCAAAGACTACATGCTACCTTCCGTTTTAGCTTCCGCAGATTTTGTTTTCGAACTTATCCACACATTTCTGATATTCCGCACCCGGTTCTCTCTCTTTTTCTGACTGGAATCCAGTTGGTTCCTTCCATTGACAATGAAATATCGTTTGTTTTCGAAAAAATGCATTATAATCACGAGATTTTTCAAAGAGTTCGATAAAGAGTGATTGTAAAATTTGTTATCGGTGCACGCTCACGAAAATAAGAGACTTTACTGTGAAAAGGCATTCATTCACCCAGAGGGTCTAGAAGAAACGAAGGGAGCAGCGTGGACTCAACATATGTATTGTCAGTTTATTGCGTTAGCAGCGATTATTTTCCATATCTTGCGTTAATGCGCGTGACTATTTGCGCCTGCTTGCGAAATTCCTTGCGAAATTTCATCAACTGCTCGTCGAATACAACTCTAAAATTTGTTTTTTTTTTGAATTATGAATTTCGAAAATCACCAACCGATTCGAGTACGAGTATCTGACACGGCAAATATCCTCACTTGGGTGCTTGCATTCACGTGAATTCGGAGCTTTGCACAACTGAACTAGCCTTCAAGTGACATTTTTTAGTCCTTATTGCAGAAAAATAAGCAAACTTCGCAACACAATCCTTTTCATTGAATGGAAAGTTGTCATGAAATTCGTCGTTGATCTTCTGCTCATCAATATTCTTCACGAACTCTGTGATTCTATCAGAGCAATCGTTTCTGTTCTCCATGTGGCAATAGGCGAGGTTTATCCTAAAAAAAGAATTTAGACAGAACTAAACGAACGCAAATACCAAGCCGCTACAGTAGTAGTCATGTCTGAAGCTGTGCTCAAAGTCTGAAAGAAACGCTTCACCGGAAGCAGACGGAAATCTTGCGGCTTGATGTGCTTTGAAATATAGTTGATAGCCCCTGCATCGAGTGTTCCTGAGGAGATTGAGGGCAATAAGACGAATGCCCAAAAAATGTACATATCTAAATTTTAAAAAAAGTTTTTGAGTTTGGTCTTCTTTTATGCAGAAAATTGATTGATTTGCCATGATTGGATATGTGAAGTGAATTTCGCAAATGGATCAGAATCCATCAGATAAAAAATATTGTGTTTTCATAACACATTCCGAGGGAGACAAAAATGTTATGCAGTTCTAGACATAACTGCAAGTCGAAGAGCATATAGTAAAAGTTATTGTATTTACAATACTTTATTGAATGGATACACTCTCAAGCGTATGTGGGTACATTCATTCTCTTCAGATCATCAGTAAATTGGTTCATTTCCATGTGGTAGACGCGCCTGAATTTATTTCATGCGTGTAAATATCAAAATTCGAAGAAACGACCAACGCAGTATAATATGAAAATTTTGTATCGCAAAGATTTCCGCAAACTTTATTACAACCAATCTTTATAGCAACATCACACGGCTTGGAACATCTGAAATATTATTTATACATAAATGAATATTCATGAAAACATACTTCAGCACACATTCATCTTGTGTTTTGGGAAAATACTGGATAGGAATCCGTTCGACCAATTTTGTCAAGTTCACTAATTTTGAGTACAAGTCAGCATTTTCGGCGCATTCATCGTCGGTCTGAAGACGACAATACTCGAATCGAGTCCTAAAATGGCATTATCACAATATTTTTTGTAAATTTGAAAAACTGGAAAACTTCGAAGTACTGATAAATACAACAAAGTTCAATGATTGGAAGATGGTTCTTGGCTTTTACCGCATCCTGCATTTCCTGAAATAGTTTTTATTTCATTTAAATTTTAAAAAATATTAGGAAGATGCGAGTTCGCGATTTCACGTCAAGTTACTTACAACCCTCATACTGACCTCCAGTAACTCCCGAGCGGGAATATACGTGTATCTGTCGAAGTTCAAAATACTAATGATGTTTTCCAGATGTGAAGCGTTGTCAATAATTCCTCGATTCACTTCGAACATAGCGAAGACTAGAAGAACTGTTGAGATGAGGTTCATATTTTTGTTCAGAAAACGTGAAAAAAACGGGATTATTTTGTACTTGTTTGCGATGCAGTTTGAATAATTGCATTCCTAGCGAGGTTAGTGAACTGATTTTGAAAATAATTTTTCTACACATTTTAAACTATAAATAATGTTTCTCATGACCGTGCTGTGTTGCTGAATCGATTCGCACATCGAACATGCTCGATTATACTGTCGTGATCATGCTATGAGCACCTTAGCGAGATTCACTCGCATTAATTAGTGTGCGAGTGAATCTCGCTAAGGTGCTCTTTGAGATTGTGAGCGAAAAGAAGATTCCAATGGTCGCGAAGTCGATAACAAAGACCGAGTCAACAAGTCAATTTTCTACGGCTGTAAAAACGTTCCAATTCCAAAGCCTAATACGTCAGTTCGCATTTTTAGATTGTTTTTATCTTACATTAGAAAAAATGGTAATGTAGGCGTTCAAATGCATTGCATTGAATCCATTTCATATTCAATTATATATTTATTCATATATATATTATCCATTAGGACGTTGCTTTGTCATCTTTTTAAGGAGTGATGTCATTAATTTCATAAATTCCTCCTGCCACCGAAGCCTCATCTCCTCGTATGCGGGCCTGGAAATATTTTTTTTGTGTCTTCATGATGTAAATATGTACCAATAGGGATGACCCAGTCTAATTCTGCAGAGATCAGCACAAAGCTCGTCGCAATTGTCCGCACATTCCCATGCACAGCTCAAACGATAATTTTCAACAAATTTCTAAAAAAAGCGTTAAACCTGAGCTCGCAATCCTCTCGATTAGTTGGAAAATATCGAATGAAATCGTCGTCCGTTTTCTCGGGCACTAATTTTTGCACATATCTTCCAACTTTTTCATTACACCCGTTGTCATTTTCCATTCGGCAATACACTAGGAGAAACCTTCAAAATATAATTCATATTATTAGAAAAAGTAACATTTCACTCTATTTTGGTTCTTAACTTTCCGTCATAGGGATTGGTGCTCTTCAAGACCTGATTTTTTTCAATGAAATTTCGTTAATGAAGATTGTTAGCACACCGATAGATATTTCCTCACAGGCACCGAGGGATAGTCAGACACTTTGATGTTGTCCGAGACAAATTTTATAGCCTTTGCCCATCTATCTTGATTCGAATGGACGAAAGTGGGGAGCGGAATGAAAAAGAGAAGGAAAAGGAGAAGGTTCATCTCGATCGATGAAGGTTATGTAAAGAACTCAAAATTCTACGCCTATGTACTGGAGTTGAATCAAATCGAGTCATATTGAGTTCAATCAGACGAAATATATTATTCATACTCATTTACACAAGTGTATTAAATAATTTATTTAAGACTTATCACTAAGAGACTATAAAATTTTTGTGTCTGTCTGTCCGTCCGTATGTATGTGGGTGGGTGGGTATGTATGTATGTCACGCTCCGGAAAATGCTCAAAATCGCCCTTTTCGCTCGTTTCCAAGCCTAACTCCTTCAGCAAAAGAATTCTAATGAAAAATTTCAAAAAATAAAAAAAAACGATAATTCCAAAAAATCGATAATTTATTTCGTCATCATTATGAAATACACCGTTTTTCGTGCCGTTCTCGCCGGAAACTCAACCAAATCGATCGTGATTTTCGTAATCAAAATTTCCAAAAAAATCGATAATTAATTTCGTCATCATTATGTAATTATCCGTTTTTCGCGTAGAACTCGTCTCAAACTAAACCAAATCGATCGCGCATGGCACCAAACGACTCTAAAACAAAAGTTTCGAAAAATCGATAATTAATTTCATCATCATTATGCAATATGACGAAATCTTTGTTTACAAAACCGTTTTTCGCGCCGTTTTCGTCTGAAACGCAACTAAATTGATCAAGACCAAATCTTTTTCGATTTATGACTTTTGTCATAAATCGATACCGTACCACTATAACCGGAGTAGTTCACTAGGTCAGATTTTGTTCAGTGGGTCAGATTTATGACTTTTATTTTAAATCGATGGATTCTTACGTTTAGCGTAGTTCACTGAGTGAAATGAATGAATTATGTAGTTAATCGATTGTGAGAAGAAAATGGTTCTTAAAAATACGCTTTCACGCTTGCGGAAGGCTCGTGAGGCCGAGAGCAATCCGAAAAAAGTTGGGATGGAGCCACTTCGTACTTTTTTCGGGTCACTTCGTGGCTCCATCCCAACATTTTCGGGTCGCTCGAGGCCTCACGAGCCTTCCGCAAGCGTTTGCAAGTGACTGGGATAAAACCTTAATACGCATCTCGGCGATACCTAGCGAACGAGCGAGCGCAGCGCTATTCACCTAAAAAAATTAAACTTAAAAATACACTTTCACGTTCGCGGATGACTGGGATAACCCGGCGGCACCTAGCAGATGACTGGGATAACCCGGCGGCACCTAGCAAACGGAGCGAGCGCAGCGAGCGTAGTAAAAAAATAAACTTAAAAATACACTTTCACGCTCGCGGAAGGCTCGTGAGAAATAGTGCGCTTGCAAATGACTGGTTAAGCGTTGCGAAGCGTTTGCAGATGACTGGGATAACCCGGCGGCACCTAGCAAACGGAGCGAGCGCAGTGAGCGTAGTTTGCTAGTTTTTATAATAACCAACCAATCAATTTATTATCGATATCATTTTTATTCAGCAAGGTTCTTTAATACACTTCTTAAATCCAATCTAACAAAAAAATAAATATGTAGTCAAAATGAATAGACTTCTCTCCAAGACCGGCGAATTTGTGGAATGTTCATTCCACAATACTCGTTCAGGGTCGCCCGATCAACCCGTTGGTCTCTAAACCATGCCGTGTGCGTCTCATATTTTGCCTCCTCCCTGCACTTCTTTCACTGGCATTGATTGATTGCTGATATTTGCTTGCGTACTGGACAACAAAAAGCAAGCAAATCTTGTCTTTCCAAATTATTTAATAAATTCATAAATGTCTTTGTATTATTCTACATCGAAAGTCTTTACAATAATTTTTTTATCAGTCGTGTTATCCGACAAAGGGAGTTACTTTCAGTTTGTCAAGTGCATGTGCATAGCGGATTCTGTCCACGTCGTAATTTATTCTGAAACTTTTTTTTATTGAAATAAATTTAACTGAAGAACAAACCGGTCGGGATATGACAGCCTTTTCTTGCAGAGTCCACCACAAACTTTAGTGCAATCTCCTCGGCAAGATTCCGCACATCCATAATCAAATGGTTCAACATCTCAAAAATATGAAATGCATACTTGTTTACGCAGTCCTCCTGTCCGGATGGGATATAAATGTCCTGTGAGAGACTTTTCATAAACATCACTCGATTTCCAATGCGTTGCACATATTCCTTGGCATCTCTCGCACACTCAATGTTGTTTTCCAAGTGGCAGTAGACGAAACGGGTCCTGCAATTTGTGTCTTGCCAATAAGGAATAAGTCGGCCCCGTATTCAAGGCTTGCAAATTCCTGCGGGAGCCCACGGCGAGCAAAGTTCTATTCAGTCCGCAGGGTCTGATCTCTTCTTCGTTTACCTACTTTAGCGCGTGATCTGGGCACAACCAATTGTGTTCCTCCGTACTTCCTAGTGGGCGGAGAGCGGTATGACTGCCGAGAATATATCCCGCTTGTGAGGGGGCGGGGAGGAGGGGGGGGGGTCGCCATAGACCACTTCACAAAAATCCCAAAATGTCAAAGAAACAGACCAAATAGTGAGCACTGCAATTTCATCTTTTCTTTCCGCGGCTAATGTCACTTCCTTGAGATAATGTTTTTTTTAATTAACAGAATGTTTAATTTACACCTCCAAAAGCTGCTTCGCGGGAATTCGAGGGAATTTGGAAATATCGAAATTTTTCTTCAAGGATTGTTTTGAAGTACTTGGAATTAACATATCTACTAAATTATCTCTAATTTTTTTCAGTCTGGTTAAGAATCCTGAACAGTCCTGAGCGAGAGCGAGACACAAAATGATAGTCCCGAGAACATTCATCTCTGAGTGAATATTTCGAGCGCCACAACGCTATTTGTACTGTTTTAAGCGAGTTTTGTGAAATAGATTTACAAACCATTTAGAAAAGATACAAGATTATTGAAAAAATCATTGGAGTAAATAATCAATTTTCGCAATTCGATTTCAATAGTCTTGAAAATATAAGTCCCGCTGTCTATTTAAAAAAATCGAACCGTGCGTATTGGGTTACATTTAATGATGATTGAGGGAAAACTGAAAAGCGAAAATATGCTAATAAATCAAAGTAGAGTTCATTCAATTCACATCCAACTGGACCTTCTTTGTAATTTCTATTGTTGCACGTCTTCCGACAATGACCTGGACGGGGTCAATGTGGACTTCCGAGGCTGTCGTGCAACTAGAGTAGGGAGGGAAGATCTTTATCCCACGTAACACTGACCACGATCAAAGGGAAAGCGTCCTCTTATACTCCGAGGAAACTCTCTATCAGCGACCTTGCGCTATCATCATCATGAACAAAAGGGAAAGTGAGACAATGAAATAGTGGTGATATCACATCTTCCCTAACACACGTTCAAATGACGGAAAGAAGAGGAATTGAACTCATTCATCTGCATAAAATGCTCTTAAAAATCTAAACAAAAAAATCAAAACCAAATATGAGAAGAGAATTTAGTTGGTGGCACTGTTATAATCATTCCCAATTCTGTTAGTCGTCGCGAGCTGTTTCCTCTTTATTCTCTCTGATGGAGACCGGTTTCTCCTAATTTGCCCGCGTCTCTAACAACAAGATTGGAATCCCCTTCCAAACAGGTCTAGTCGCCAAATTAAGATGTTTGAACCCTCAGAATCCAGGCTCGTTTCCCTCGCTCAAAGATGTATTTTCGACGTTGGAGGGGCACACAGAAGACTCCAGCACACTCCATGCTTCCTTTTCGACCTACAGTTGTTACACCGACAACAAGATTTTTTGTTTCCCCCCTACATAAATCTTCAGGTGGAATTGCGGAAATTGCGGAATGTGCATTTCCTTTCTGAATGTTTTTTTAAGTGAGTTCACTTTTTAAAAATTTTTTTTTCCTTGTGTTTAATCATTCAAACAGAAGGGACTGTTAGGTCTATAAATCACATAAATCGTCTATAAATCACACAATTCACATCCCTGGCCTATGAGAAAGTTTGAGAAAGGAAGTGACCCTTTGTTGCGATGCCCGAATCAACGAATAATTTCTAAGCGTGCTATGGCAGATCCATCCGTACTGTCAACATGTTTCCAATTCCAAAGCCAAATATTTGGGTTTGCATTTATTTGATTGATATTTTTTCAACATCACATGTTCACATAGGCGTTCGAATGTATTGCATTATATCCATATCTGCACAATAATCACCATTACATTTATTTATTTAATCATTTTTTTATTATCCTTTAGACTGTTGCTTCGCCAGCTTTTTGGCGAGTGCAGTCATTAAGTTCAAATATTCCTTCTGCAATCGAAGCCTATCCGCCTCATATTGGGGACTGGAAGTATCACTTTTCTAAATTTTTCAGAAATGAATACCAATTGGCATATCCGAATCTAATTTTGCATAAATCTCCACAAATGTCGTTGCAATTGTTTGTACACACCGAAGCGCATCTCAATCTCTCTTTTTTCAGCAAATTCTAAAAAAAATTAAACTTGAGCTCGCAATCCTTTCTATCAGCTGGGATGTATCGAATGAGATTTTCGTCCAATTTTTCGGGTACTATTTTTTCCATATACTTTCCAATCTTCTCATTGCACCCGTAGTCGTTTTCCATTCGGCAATACACTAGGAGAAACCTAAAGAATATTATTCGAATGATTAGTACAAGTATTTATTTACTCAATTTTGACTCTTAATTTCCCGTCATGGGGATTGGTGCTCTTCAAAACCTAAAAAAATATAAATGAATTTTTGTTAATGACGATTATCTACAAACCGTTAGATATTTCTTGGCAGGAGCTGAGGGAAAGTCAGAAAATTTCATGTGATCCCACACATATTTCATAGCTGGAGCCATGCCATAGTCGTTATTCGAATGGACGAAATTGAAAAAAAGAAGAACGAAGAGAAAGGAGAAGAGAAGATTCATCTCGAAGGATGAAGGTTATGTAAAGAACTCAAAGTTCTTCGTTTATACACTAGAGTTGAATCAAATCGTGACCGATTGGGTTGGGTTCGATTGGATAGGTTTTGATCCGATTAAATTATACAAACGTAATTCGACGGCAAACGGAAAAATAAAAGTGAATTTGACGATGAATTGTCACTCGTCTTTGTAATGTGAAAAAGAGCACTCTGATCTACATAAAATTTTTTAAAAACTTTTCAAAGCACAAAAAAACAAATTGAATTTGTTTTGCAAACTTCGCTAGGACTGTTTGTAAGGGATGTATGTGTTTAGAAAAACTGTCGAGGAGAATTTAGACAGTATTTATTTTTATTTTTTAATATTTTTTATAGCTATCACTGTTTGAATCCTTTGAGTGAAAAGGATTTTGTCGACCAAAATGCGAAACAATAACAAATAATAGAATACGATATCGTTACAATAAATTATTTTATTGAATTTCCCGTATGCTTAATTATCCAAAGATGCGAGGTATCTTCTGTCTGTCAAGTTCTTGTGCAAAGCGGATACTTGCTTCTTCATAAATTCTCCTGAAGTAAAATTTTAATAAAAGTGGGATTTTCAAATAGATTCAAGCAAGTTTATGAAATTGACCGACCTATCAGAGTATGAGAGCCGTTTCTTGCAGAGACCACCACACACTTTTGCACATCCTCTTCGACAAGGTGCAGCACATCTTCAATTTTATTCATATTGTATATTATTCAAATTAGTCTTATAATTAGGCCTGTGTAAATTTGGCATACAGCCTAACTAGCCTAGATCAGTTCAAACGATATTTTTAGGTTCGATTTTCGAAATTGTTGCGGGGGATGCTACGCATTTAGCATCGAAAACTCTTATTACCAGAAATATATGTTTCAATTCCTCATTTGAAATAAAAACCGGCTTACTTCTTTACGCAATCTTCTTGTCCCGATGGACTATACATAAGAGTGTCCAAAAATGTATTTGGTAGTGAGACAAGTTCCACATATCGTTTGGCACCGCTCTCTCACTCATATGTCAAGTGACAATAGACAAATCGAGTCCTGTATTTGATTAAAATTAAATTAACATAGCAATTTTTTACCAAATCGTGATCATCTCTTTTTCATCTCCTCTTTCAAAGGCAATAATCATTTCCTATAATCAATCTTTTATATATTAAATTAAAATGATAAAACAATACCTCCATTAATTGCGTGGCGGGAATTTCAGGGAATTGGGTAAAGTCGATTTTCTTCGTCATATTTTTAACGGCACGCGCAGTTGCGGCTGCATAAGCTTTGTTTATCAGCTCATGTGGCCCGGAGAAGATCTTCCCCAGCCAAGAAATTAATCCTCCTGAAGAGTACTGCCCGAGAGCGAGACTCAAAATAAGAGTCCCGAGAATGTTCATGTAAGTGTGAATATTTCGAGCGTTAGATCACTATTTGTACTATTTTTTTAACGAATTTTACTTATTAGATTCTCAAAATTAGTATAAAATTTGTTAAGGAAATAATGAATAAATAATCAATTTCTGCAAATCGATTTGAATAATAGATTCAAAATATGTCTTCGTAATATTTGACCTTATTCACACATTCGCTATTGCCGTCGAGATATACGTTGTTTTTTAGAATGTGCATTCATCATGAGTGACGACTGCGAGAAATATAAGATTTGAAAACAATCGCCTTTATTTGTGGAATACAATACTAGAATTTACATATATCGTTTCCATGAAAAAAAATTGATAGATCTGAACTTGTTCATCCGCACAAAAGGCTCGATTATTTTGGATTCAAATGTGCTTAAAATATGCTCAAATATGCGAAGGGACATAAAATGTAGTTGATCATACTCTAACATTGTCTCTTTGCCTTTTTTTATATATACTGAGTGTTTTTTGAAACTGAATGCGAAATCGATAAAATACGTTGCGATACACGACAAATCTATTCAATAAATTATTTTATCATGCGTATCATATATATCATTATCCGAAGATGTGATCCATATTCAAACTGTGAAGCGCATTAGTGTAGCGGATTACATCCACGTCATAATATCGACTGAAAATGTAAAATATATTATTTTCAATTAATTTCACTGATGCGCTAACCGGTTGGGATATGAGAGCCTTTTCTTGCAGAGTCCTCCGCAAACATTGGTGCATTCTGCTCCGCAAGGCGCAGAGCATCTACAATAAAAATTTTAATCGATAAAAAAAAAATATTCGTACCTTTGCACGCATTCATTCTGATCCGATGGAATATACATGATATGATGCAAATACGTTTCTGTATCTCCCTTTATTTTCTGGTCGACAAGTATCCCATATTCATAGGCATGTCGAGCACATTCATTTCTGCTTTCCAAGTGGCAATACACGAATCGGGCCCTGTATATTAAAATCTGTTACTAATAACAACAACAAATATACCAAATCGTGACGGACGCAGTAGTATCTCTGCTCTCCATAGCAGATAATATTTCCTACGAACAATATTTTATTAATGAAAGCACTTTTTTAATACCTGCGATAACTGCTTTGCGGGAATAAAAGTGTATTTGGAAAAGTCTACTTCCTTCATAGCTTGTTTAACGGAATAGACATCACTTGAAAAATCCAGTTTTTTTATGTTTGCTAGCTTTTCACGGTTGGAAGTGAATCCTGCAGAGTCTTGGGCGAGAGCGAGACAGAAAATGATAGTCCCGAGAATGTTCATCTTGGTGTGAATATTTCGAGATGTCAATCGCTATTTGTACTACTTTTCAAACGAATTGAACAAATTGATTCGTAAAATAGATTATAAAAAGTATTAAACATTCAATTTGCACAATTCTATTTCCATAACCGACATTTTTTTAAATTAAACTTGATCATTTATGATATCGAATCTTTTTAAATATTTTTAAGTTTCGAGATTCGTATCATTGACAGTTGCTGTATATCTAAGGTAGGTTCCCTGATCATATATCCCACCCATTCCCACGTACCCCTATGAGTCATCAATCCCGACGATCAATAGTCGTGATATATCCCGATTACCGTCGAGCCGGTATTGAGCACCAGATTAGATGAGAATGGGATTGTGCCGGGGTTGTATTCCCGTTATGTTGCCTCGCGCTCGAACCTTATTGTAATTTCAGTTATTGTCGAAATATTTGCAGGTATTGTTGTCGGTTAGTTATAATAATATTGTAATAACGTTAATTTTTTATTCTGTATATCGTAGATATGGCTACAGTTTTTAATCATTAGAGTGCATTGTTTTACAACAAAAATGTATATAATAAATTATTTTATTAGTCGTATTATCCGAATATGCGATCTATCTTCAGTCTGTCAAGCTCATGTGCATAGCGGATTCTTTCCAAGTCATAATTTCGCCTGAAAAATTATAACGGAAATATTTGTAAATAAAATTGCTGACTAACTAACCAGTCGGGATATGAGAGCCTTTTCTTACAGAGCCTTTCGCAAACTTTACTGCAGTCCCCTCCACAAGGTTCAGAACATCCATAATAAAATGCTTTAAAATCTTAAAAATCAGGAGGGGATACTTTTGAACGCAATCTTGTTGTCCCGATGGAAAATAAAAGTATTGATAGAAATTTTCCAAGAACAACTTGGGGTGCTGGTCTACGAGCGAAACATATTCGATGGCATCTCTTGCACATTCGCTGTTGTTTTCCAAGTGGCAATAGACGAAGCGAGGCCTGCATTTGGTTCAAATTCTTATAATAATGAGAGGAAAACAAACCAAATCGTCGCCAACGCAACATTATCCTTTATTTCCATGGCGGATATCATTCCCTGAGGACAAAATGAAAATTTAAAAAAAATATTGTTAAAGCACCTCAAATAATTTCTCGGCGGGTATTCGATGAAAATTTGAAAAGTCGATTTTCTTCATAATGTTTCTACGCATTTTTGCCATAGCAGAAGGACTTGGAGTGAGAAGTGATATTGCATTTTCGTGTGCCTTTTTCAGCAGGGAAAGGAATCCGGAGGACCTTTGAGCGAGAACGAAGCACAAAATAAGAGTCCATAGAATATTCATCGCAAAATGAAGATTTCGAGCTTCAATTCTCTATTTGTAGTATTTCTTTAAAGGAGGCGTATCATGAAAAATAAGTTGATGTATTTGTGAGCATGATCCGATTGGAATCTAGAACGATATTAGAATGCCGAAGTTTGGAAGTTGTACACTCATTTTGAAGCGAGATATTCGCTCTCAAAGGATCAGGGAAAAACAGGGAAAAAGCTGCAAAGAATTCAAATATTTACTGCAGCGCAAAGGGGAGGAAGGGAAGGTAGATCAATGAAATTTGCATCGCAGTCTCACCGATTTGCATCTCTATTGATCGATGAGGAAGGGAGGGGAATGGGTGGGGAGGGAGGTGGGTTCGAATCCCGAAGGTTGTGGGAATCTTTTGCTGATTTCCCCACGGTTGAAAT
>LS488696.1:155216-173681 GCA_900490705.1 Pristionchus arcanus | reverse complement strand
ATGGGCCCCCATAATTTTCATGGGCCCCCATAACTAGAACAGAGCCCAGAATTTTTTTCATGTGATAGCATAGCCAAATAGTGCGTGAAAAAAATCCACTTGAGTTCATATATCTCCGCTTGATTTGCAAGTGATGAGAGCTGGTCTCATACATAGCATTTAATGCTGAAGCCTCATACTAGATTGCATGTAGATGGGGTGATTCTGACTCTAGCCCCATTTCGGTTGCAGAGGAGGGTAGACAATGGAAAGGGCTTCTCATTTTACTGTGAGTAATTTTACAGAAAAAATCTATGGAGAAATACCAAGGGTCCAAAAAAAGTTGAGATTTTCATGAAAAATTCCACTTTGTTTTTTATTATTTTTCTCAAAGTATGAGAAAGCTGGAGTCGAGTCAAACTTATAGCAGTAATGCTAGAGTGTACCACCAAACAATGATACGAGGACAGGTCGTCAAATTTTAGGACAAGGGAGTAATGGCAATTCAAAGTTGGTACACAAAAACGAGCAGGACTTATGACTCAGCCCAATATTATAGAACATGAAGTGATTGTAGAGGAACGAACGCAATAAATAAAAAAAAATAAAAATCAGCTTACCGCCCCAACAATATCGTGCGTTTGAAAAGCTCAGCAAATTAGATGTGCTGTTTAGCGAGCAATCTATTGTCTTGGACAGAGAAAGGAGGAGTGAAAGGAATCATTTGATCTGCTGCCTCCTCCTTTCCTCATCCTTGCTCCCCCCCCCTCGTGCGTTTGTCAAAGGTCAGCTGCGAGTGGAAGTTCAATATTGAATTCAATATTAATAATATCAATATCATCATCAATATCAATATCAATATCAATATCAATATCAATATCAATATCAATATCAATATCAATATTGCGAGTTCAATATTGAACATAATTTCACGATAACATAGGCGAATGGCATGCGAATCGCAATAAATATTACCTATTATAATAGGTAACAATAGGCCACTATAATAGGCCAGTTACCTATTATAATAGGTAACTAACTGCCGGCGCAAATTTGATGTATACTTGATATCACAACAATTAGCACACTAAATATTAATTCGAATGTTATCAATAATATGCGTGTTTATTTGCGGAATGTTTACACAAAATATCAGTGAAACTGTCAAATAAAATAGATAAAAATTATTTATTGTCTTATTCTTTACGGGGCTTTTGTGGCAGACATCTTTCTCTCTGCATTACTTGCAATCAGTCGATCAAGTTCCTCTGTGAATTTAACCCTCTGATCTTCGTAAATTGCTCTGGAGATAGAAAAAAATATGGTGAAAATTTTATGAAATACATCTGTATTCTTCTTAGTGTAGCATAGAGTGGACAAGAGGGGAAGACGGGATGCTAGATGCTACACTAAGAAGAATACAGTACATCTTCATTATGACAAGAATTACTGAGTATCCCCTAATGAAATACATCTATAGGCTAACCGATTGTCGAACGAAAATCGAACGGTACAGAGGGACTCGCACTTGCCCTTGCAATGCGTCTTGCACATTTCTGAGCAGCTAAATATAAACATTTTTTTTTAAAATTTTTTTTTTGAAACGTTGTAACGCAGTCCGCATGGCTTGTCGGAACGTGCGATTCGCGTGGATCTTTTGTGAAATCGTAGTTGTGCTCAGCGTATTCGGCCGCTTTCGTAGCGCAGTTGTCCTTGTTTTCAAAGCGACAATAGGTGAAATCGAAACTGAATTTGTGTAAGTAATTTTATAATTACTACCAATCTTACTGTACAGCGGCCATCTCAGAGTGATCACTGTTGTGCTTCATCATGCGCTGGAAACATTATGTTTTTCGCTGGAAAACATGTCAAGCTACCTCCATGTACATTCTAGCCGGTACTAGAGGGAACGCTGCGAAGTCGATCTGCTTCATTATCGATTGGTACATGTCCTCCATTTGATCCCCGTTGGCTAGGGAGACTAGGAAGAGAATGACAAGGAGAAATTTCATATCGGAGTGAGATAATCCACAAGTTGTGGCCTTTTATAAAGAAACGAAACTGAATAAGGGGCATTAAATAAATGTGAAATGGGTTACATGAATAGATTCAGCTGAAAACAGTTTTTCGTTAACGTTGAATACATTACTATTGAAATACAGTAACAGCAGTATCACATCGAGATAGTCACAACGCAAATTTTCAATAATATTATATAATAAGTCTTATAATGTTCAATTGTGTGTTTGCAATAATTTTAACGTTATTTTTATCTCAATACATCAAAAATGAATTGCCAAGTCGAGGCGATGTGCATTAGCGTATTCTTCTCTTAGTTTTTGAATGTCCTGGTAAAATCGCACCCTCTGGTTCTCATAGTTTGTTCTGCAAAACTTAGGTCATCAGTTATTTAAAAATATTCAGTTGAATTTACTGACCGATCATGATCATTATATTTTTCAAATCGAACATCGCATAGTTCAATGCAAACATCCTCGCACTCGTCTCCCTTCATGTCCCTGCATAGATATGTGTACCTCAAATAATGTTATTTTGATGATAACAATTCAAAATGCTCACTTTCTTTGACAGTCCACATAGCTGTATGGGATATCTTGAACATTCTTCCTCTTGAGCTTTTTCTGATCAAGCATTCTGACGTATTTAAAGATCATATTGTAATATTTAATTGATTGATCCATGCGAGTGTATTCGAGGCGGAATCTGTGAAAGGAATGCTAGTTTTTCTAGAGATCAAAAAAAAACGACGCACACAACGATGAATACGTCGAAGATATTGCTCTTGTTTGCTACGGCTAAAGACTGAAATATAGAATGGTGCATTGAACGAAGTTAAACGGGTACTGGTCTCTTCGTTTCACGTTTTATCGAGAAAAATGAAAGGACCATCCAAATTGCATACCTCAAGATAAGCTTTCACTGGAACGACGTCATACTTGGATGGATCGATCTTTTCGATGAAATAGTTAACCATCTCCTCAGAGTCGAGGCGTTTGCGAAAGTCTTGGCAGGTTGAGGAAACGATAACGGAGAGAATAATCAAGAAGAGAAAGATCATCTCGAAAATACAGATCCAGTGTGAAATTCATGCTTTTTATAGTGTAAAAAACCGATTCCATTTTATCATGTGAATGTATTTGTGAATAGAATTTCCACATAAATCCAGCAAATGGAGTTACTTTTGAAGAGGATGTACTCCATTCTCGAAGATAGATAAGAAAATTTATTCAAAGACCAAGTTTGATGATCAAAGAGCACTGGCATTCGCATCTTTCGCCAATCGCTCGCACACTTGCATGAACTGTATCCATTCTCGGTCGTATTGTAGCCGATCGGGATAGGAGAAGTGAATGGCGCAGAGCTTCTCGAGTCGTTTCACGCAACCTTCCTTGCGGTCGTCTGTATAGCAGATATCTGACCATCTGGAATGCAATCTTAATTTGCACATTTCATCTCGACGTCTCATCTCTGAATCGAGTTATAACCCGAAAACCATTAGTGTATGGTACAGCATAAATGATATTTCTCGATGTACTTTTTCGTTATTTTCACCAAGATTTTCAAGCAGCTGCGAATTGCTATTGATGGTACAACATAATAGCGAAACCTTGTCACGCAATCCTGTTCAGTCGCATCCACTTCAGCATAGCTCTCGGTCTTCTTTCGATCGGGAATTGTAGCAAATTCATTGCACTTTTCCCTACAGTCTTCCTTGTTTTCATCATGACAGAAGGAGAAGTAGCAACTGAAATGTTTTTTTAAAGTTTATTATGACCTGTTAAGTCAAAGCTTGACTCACTGATGCTGAGCGATAACAGTACGTGCTTCATTGACACGGAGTTTATTTGCGGTAATAGGGGGAATTAGTCCTTTGTAGACGTTCAGGTAAAATTCTCCATTGATCTTCGGAAAGGAGGTAAAGTCGACTTTCTCGAGCAAATCATTGATGGTTTTCGCGTCGTATTGGACAGAATTTGCATAATCGAGGAGGGAAAGCAGGATTGAAAGGAAAGCGAAAGAGGCGGAACGCATCTCTGACAAGGAATCACACTTTTTTCGCTCTTTTCATCCCGTGAAGCCCATTCAATTGCTAATGCATTGGTGGAAATAGTTTTGCCAACATGGTTACTGGATAAAAATCAACAATGTTTACCACAAAAAATATTTTGTCTATGAATAGTCCATTAAAGTTTGATATCGCATGAAAGGTCAAGATAAACAAATTATTTTATCATTCAAAAAGTTTCAAAGCATCTCCTTCTTGAGGTTCTCGAAAAAAAACTTTTTTTTATTTTTTTAAAGTACCCCTATTATGTTTATCGTACTTGTTAAACGGGCACAAAAACAAGTTAATTTATCAAAGATAATTAGTTTCAAGGTAATTCTTTCTTCAGATTCACAAAGAAGTCTACTTGCAGTTGGTCCAACTGATTCGAGTACTTCTTCGCTTCCTCATCGAATTCCGCGCGGTCTTCAAATTTGAATGCGATGTTGCAGAGTCGCGAGCACGTATCATCACAGATGGATCCTTCGCATTGCGAGTTGCACCTGGAATTTCAGTCTCTAATCACAATTAGGCTCTCATATCTGACACCACATCCCTCTTATTTACAATCCGTATTTGGCTACTGTATTTGCACTCTGATTTCAGATACATTTCTATCCGGCCTGCAGTTGTCCGGTGACAACATCATAATTTTCTCATTTTTGTACAACAACAAATCTACAGTATTAAACGATAAATTACACCTAGGCGAATTGAAGTCGCATACTCATCAGACCCTAAAAGAAGAGTGTCTAACTAAAGGTAATTTTTTCCGCTCTTTCAAATAATTACAGTACTGACATTCCCACACACTGCGGCTCATCCGCGCCGATTGTATCGTAATGAACGAATGAGGGATGGAGGTGCTTGGACCAGACGGAGCAGTGCTTCCTGCATGAGTCAACGTCTCCCATGCGACAGTAGGTCAGATAGCAGCTGTGAAATGACCATTTTAAAATTAACAGTTAGAGCATTTTTCACACTTATTTAATAAAATAGTATTTTTTAAAAGAATTCACTAACTCGTTCTGGTCCTTATTCGTGACGCGCGTTGCCGAGGGCGATTTGTTCTAAGAATTGCGTATTTATTTTCGAAAATGTTTGTTTTTAAATATGAAAAAAACCCTTACATTCCAATGAACCCGCGTCGCATTGTACTTGAAACCGGCAAAATTGAGCTTGGGCGTAGCAAAAGCGTAAAACTTCTTGAAGAGTTCCTTTTCTGCGGCCACTGTGAGTGTGATTTCTTCGGCCAGGAAGGATTCCATCTCAGCGTCGTATTGCTGGAAGAATGAGGACTATGAATGGAGCCAATAACATAATTCCCTCGCAAAAGCTATGACTAAAAAAGAGCCATATTGATATCCACACTACGGGTTGCCCATTATAGGCGATGCGTGCTATGCACCGGTATTGTACGACTCATACTTGGACATCGTTGTAGCTGTAACGAATGTCGCACAGTTTCTGGCATGGGTCCTTGCACGAGTCAGCAGAGGTACAATAGCAGGCACATCTAGAAAATTTATGTTCGAAATTCGAAATTACAGTCGAGTCCCGATTTCACAATCGAAATCTCCATAGCTCATAAATTCATGGACTGTTATGAAAGATTCACATTCAGTTCAAGAGTGAAGACAATTGAAGATCAACGGCAAAAAGACAAAAACAAAAAAGCTCACTTCTTGACGCAATTGCACTTGGTTAGCCTTCTGCTCTCCAAAGTCGATTTTGCTCTCGGCACATTATTCGCACCATACAGAGCACACTGCTCCTTGCACACTTGGTCGTCCTTCATGCGACAGTAGAGGTACGCGCATCTGCAAGTCGAAACTAGAGTCTAGTCTCGATATGGCCTAGCTTACCTGGTCTCAGCCGTCCGTTCTGGAAATTCGAGTGCCTGAGAAAGAATTGTTCAACTACAATAAAAATGTCCCGCTTCCAAGTTTCCACCTCTGAGCGGAGCCGACAAAAAACATGCCTTCAAATATTTCAACCACGGGAATAGCGGGTACTTTGAGCCGTCAACTATCTTTGCCATATGCTGATACTTCCAACGGTCCATTGTAATCTCGATTTCCGTCGGATCAGGAAAGACGATGGGAAGAATGAGGAATGGAAGAAGGGAGAGAAGGAGGGAATTTATCTTTCTCGGATGAATCATCGGATGGTTTCGCTCTGTGATTGGCTCTCTTTTGTAGGGTACGTAACCATTTTCGCAAACCACTTTTCTTTATTCGATGGGCCATACGATGTGGAACGGATCAGTTAGCATAATGTATTCATAAAAAAATACAAACAGCAAGTATATTTGCAACAAAAACACGTCACCCAATAGCTGACCTCATCATGCAATCATGCTCATTGTAAGTCGTATCCTCTTCAGCATAATTCTCATTCCTTTTTCCGATCTGGAATTGTCATTGCACTTTTCCCTACAGTCTTGCTTGTTTTCATTATGACAGAAGAAGTAGTAACAACTGATAAGTTTTGCCAACGTAGTTAATTTAAGAACCTATGCGTTTGGCTCTTCATACAATTGTTCAAACTATAGTAACTCCATAAGTAACTGATTGAACAAAGATTTCTATTTGTAATTACACCAGATAAACTCCGCATACAGACTGTCCAATTATGCGAAACGCTATCGGATACTTTTTTAAACTACCCATCCAGCTGAGTTCATCACACTTGTTATGATATATACGGGTCCGATAAACAAATTAATTTATGAATGGTGGCTTGGAATTTAATCCTCTTATTGAAGTTCCTTCTTCAGGTTCTCATAGAACTCCGTGTGCAGTTTGTCAATTTGATTCGAGTACTTCTTCGCTTCTGCATCGAATTCTGCGCGGTCTTCAAATTTGAATGCAATATTGCACAGTCGCGAGCAAGTATCACCACAGATTGCGCCCTTGCATTGAGATGTACACCTGGAATAGCAATGTACGAGATGTGTTCAGCTACCGTAATCCTTCAGTTTGTTACCGTACCTTTCCAAGCTACAGTACCAAATATACGCAAAAACAAACTCACTGCGCCACACACTGCGGCTCATCCGCACCGATGGTATCGTAGCTCTGCGTATCTCTGTCAAGGTGCTTGACAAAGTCGTAGCAGTGCTTTCTGCAGGAATCCGTGTCTCCCATGTGACAGTAGGTCAGATAGCAACTGCAAATAAGCATCGTTCAGAAACACGGAACTTGACTTTCCCAACAGATTTTGCTAATGTGTAAAAGGTAAAAGGTAAAGGTCATCCCGTTAATCAAGGCACTTGCGTCCTGCGGGAGATCACTGCTAGGCCAGTGATTATTAGGCCAATTCAGTCCGGAGGGCCCAATCTCTTCTTCGGACCTACTTTACCGCGTGATCAAGTCACTTCCAATTCCCCTTTCGGGCGCCTTGGTGAGACGGAGACGGTGCTACTGTGTTTGATAATAAATAGCGTCAAAAAATAGCGTCGAGAGACAAAAAAATAAATAAATTTCCTTACTCGTTTTGCTCCTTCGTGAGGCGCGGCGCCATGGGCGATAGGTTCTAAAAAAATATAAAAAATAAAATTTAATTTAGAAAATATGGGATTAGGAAGGATGAGAACTCTTTTTTCCAGAACGTAAGACAATGAAATATTATGGCTCTTATCTAGTAGGTTCTCAGCTCCTGGGATTATAAAATGAAAAAAAATAAACGAACATTCCAGTGCAGCTTGGTGGCGTTGAACTTGAAACCGGTGAAATCGAGCTTGGACGTGATGTATGCGTAAAAGTTCTTGAGGAGTTCATCATCTGCCTTCATTGTGAGCGTGATTGATTCGGCAAGGAAGGATTCCATCTCGGCGTCGTATTGCTGGAAAAAAATGACGAAAATCAGATTAAAACTTCGCATGTTCCTTTCTATACGGATCTAGATACCAAAAAAACTACACAATGGCATCATAGAACTATCCGATCAAATTGCTTTCCCTGGAAATTATTTTTCTTCGGCGATACCGTGTCGCATCACCTATTTATAGGTGATGCAGGCTATGTAACGGCATTGAAGGAGTCTTACTTGATTGTCAGTGTAAGTGTTGCGAATGTCGCACAGTTTCTGACACGGGTCCTTGCACAAGCCAGCAGAGGTGCAGAAGCAGGCGCATCTGAACGATTATTTTCGAAATTCGAAACTACAGTCTAGTCCCGATATTGCTCACTTCTTGACGCAATTGTCCTTGGTTAGACTTCGGCTTGCCAATGTCGAGTTGGCTTTGGGCACATTATTCGCTGCATACACTACACACTGTTCGTTGCACACTTGATCTTCCTTCATGCGACAGTATAGATATGCGCATCTGCAAGTCGAAACTAGAGTCTAGTCTCGATAGATCAATCTTACCTGGTCTCGGCCGTGCGCTCCGGGAAATCGACAGCCTGAAATGGCTAACGTTGCAGTGGATTACACAGGTCTAAGGTTCCATCTCAGGTTAGAGCTGATTTGAAAAACAACAACAAAACCTTCAAATATTTCTGCCACGGGAAAAGCCGGTACTTCGAGTCGCCAACCGCCTTAGTAATGTACTGTAACGTCCAACGGGCAACAGTGATATCGTTTTCTGTCAGCGGGACGTCGTCAGCGACGATGAATGGGAGAAGGAGGAAGGGAAGAAGGGTGAGATGGAGAGAATTCATCTTTCTCGGATGAATCATTGGATGGTTTCGCTCTGTGATTGGCTCTCTTTTGTAGGGTACGTAACCATTTTCGCAAACCACTTTGCTTTATTGGATGGTTTGAATGGAGTAAGCATAAACGATGTTAAACGGAACATGCGTAATGTATTCACGGATTTGATGCATACGAAAAATGTGCTCCGAAAGCAGTTATTATAATCAATGATTCCTGATTACTTTTCTCACCTTTCTTCAACAAGTTCTAAGAAGTTAAATCATGAATTGTATATCACCATATTTTTCAACTCAATAATTTATTTTAATTTTTTTTCGAAATTGTATGTCGTTTATTGAAAAGACATCACTCCTCGTTGCCCATGCAATATTTGATAATCGATCAAGTGTTTATCAGTTACAGTTCCAAATAAACCCCACGAAATGCAGTTAAACACAGGCCAGTCCATCGACTCCGTATGTGTTTTGCACCGAATCTTCGTAGACCAGCCACATGCCGGCGTGGCAGGTAACATAAGCCTGAAATATATACAATCATTTATTCTTCTTCGTGTCCATGCACAAGCTCGATGACGAAAGTAAAACATCTTACTTTAATAGTATCATATGGCTTTATGACCCATGTGCAACCTGGCAATACTGCGACTTTTGTGCTGAAAGTATCTCGATTGCAAAGCTTTCAAACGTAGCCAGGTTCCTCAATAGACAGGAAACGTTGGTTCCACTTTTTACTGTTGTCATGAGACTTCTTGGGCTTTACCAATTTTGCTCTATTGACAATAGAAGAAAGCAGGACTCACTGTAGATGAGCGGCGCGTCCGCAAGGATTGATTACATCCATAATGGCGGGCTGGGCTTGCGGCACAGGTTTCCACTCTGTGAGCTCCGTGCAAGGACACTTCTCTTCACCTGCCATGTCTACTAGTTAAGGTCGAGCCCCACGATCCGCGGCTGCTTTGTTTTTTTTGAGTCATAGCCTATGTAAAGTGAGGAACGAAAGGAGCCCTCCTCACTTCACACGCTCGCTAGCTCGTTGCCTGCGCTTCAGGGTCATTTGGAGCGCAGTCAAATGCTCGTATCTCACTATCATACGAACAAAAACTGAAAGCTTGGGAGTTTCGAAAGTGTTATTCGGTAGCCACGGCCCACCATCTCACATCGAGAACTCAGTTAGCCAGAGATTCGTGGGATACCTCCTTTAAGCTTATTATTTATTTGAATTATTATTTGAAAAAATAGGTTGCACAGAGCTAACAAAAATCAGTATTTAAAAAAAAGATTATACGAACCTGCGACCACGCAGGCTAGCGCGACAATAGGTATAAACACATCCCTTTGGTCTTTATACGGATTGAAGACGAACCTAAATTGAAAATATTGAACACCAAACGATCGAAAGATCCCTCATGATTTGCCGTTTTGGAAGAAAATAGTTCGAAAAAATTGAAAAATACATGATTTTCATTTTTCATCGAGAAGAAAAGTGAAATGAAATATAGTAAAATTCTTACTTTGTGATTCTGTACGGTCGAGAAAACCTATCAAAATATGTTTAGAAATCACCTCCATAAATTGCCGTCTCTGTGGATAAAATTATGGATATTGTTGTCGAAAGTAATGCGTCGTCCGTTGTAGTCTACTGCCCTAAAAAGTATGCATGACAGGGTTCAAAATAAAATAAAAAAGAGTCGAGAAATATTGTAAACTTCTTTCAAATGTCTTAATATTAACGTGAAATTTGAAATTTATTTATCGATCCCTCTAATATTATATAATCATTAGATAAAAATGTAAAATCAATACAAACCGTATGACGATTCGATCTTCACCATCCAGCTTATTGCAAATCAAGGTCCTGCCAATGCCAAGAAAAGCGTTAGGAACAATTCGATCGATGCAGGGGTCATCGCCCAACTCGGCCGTTATGTTGGAACGCCCTAAAATGCGCTGATTATAGTCTTCAGCAAATTGAATTAGTTTCGATCTCTCTGTATTGTGTGCAATTTTTTTAAACCGAACATTGAATATTTTATACCACTTCTCCCTCCAGTACCAGGCGCATTTTGATTGCTTATCAAAAGCCGTATGGAGCTAAAGGAGGGCGTGGATGGCTATTCACTCACCCGGACAACCAGTCTTGGTCTTCTTGAAGATTGTGGTCGGGTTGGCGCAGACTTGTGTGGTGGCTTTTGACGTGAGAAGAGTGCACGGGGAGGATAGGCCGGCCTCCTTGAAAGCGAATGCGACGCACTGCAAAATATCACAAGGTCAAACGCACTCTATGCACAAGTTTTTCTGGTTGTTTGTATCGTGACATTGCGTCCTTGATGGTGAATGAATGAACCTTTGTTTCGAATTCGAAAATATTTATTATATTACGAATTAGGAAATATATACCTTCATGCGCACACTGCAAAGCGCCTCGCAACCTGTAGAAGAATTAATTATGATAAAAAATAAATAAAAAATAAACATAATCAAATACTAAAAACCTCTCCGAGTCTCGACTTTCGACCGCTCCAGCACCTCATATCGTGTTGTGGTACGCGTGGAAACGTAGCATTCGGCAATAATGGTTGTCTGCAAATGAGTCAAAGAAATGGTTGTTAAAAGGATGTTATGAGGGGCACCACCTGCAGAACGGGAATCAGGTCGGATGAAAACATTCGCATGATACTGGATGAGAGCTAAAATATTTTTTGAGCGTTGTATTTTTTTTGTAGGTGCTCTATCACAAAAGCGAAAGAAAGAAAAAAAACGATTTTTTTGGTTCTCGTCTAGTAGGTTCTGTTTCATCCGAATGTTCTCATCCGACCGTACCTCACAACGCTAGTTGCGTACATTTGGTGGAAAACCCGTTCGTATCCTATCGAATGCTTGATGATGACACACTCACCTGTCGGGTAGCGGGTGCTGCTAGCGGCAGTAGATTCTTATCCGCGAAATCGGCGTGATAATCAGCACAGCGCTCTTTTTCGGCTAAAATAATTTTATATAGTTACTTATTTGATACAACAACCTCTCCAAATTACAATAATAGAGTGGGAGCTCACCCTTAGTGAAGTCATTGTTTGCGTTCTTCATGCAGACTACGTCCATCCTGTAATTTTATTTTTATTTTTTTGAGCCGGTGCCTAAATGACATACAGATTGCTCACTGCCCCATTACTCCAGTATCCGGTCCGGTCCACCACACTGGCAGTATCCGCCGCACAGCCCCACAGCGAGTTCTGGTTCCCGGCATCTGAATAGAATTCTTTCAAATTTGAGAATAGTTTGATTCTTTGACTTTTTGCCTTCTCAACCAATACCCCGTCTTTCATCTCTGTTTCTATGGTTTACGATCATGCATATACACATTCTGTGGTTTACGATACATCTACTCAGAAAAGTTCATTGCTATACGTGTGGTCCGAAAGAAAAGAATCTTATATGGAATTTGTTCGATCTTGGAAAATATGATTGATTACGGTCCGGTCCACCGCACTGGCAGTATCCGCCGCACAGCCCCACAGCGAGTTCTGGTTCCCGGCATATGATGGGTAATGTACCAAATTTGGTGGAAATGCTTTCTCTTCCAATTTTTTGACTTCCCTATCACTTTTTTGAGAGAGTCCCTCAAAGTTCATTCTCAGTATGAAAAAAGTACATAGTCTCGGGGAGTGAGCCGCAGGTCGATCGCAAGTGGTCCATCGCGCGTAGCTTGAGGCTCCGCTCCACTTGAACTTGTTGTCACGAACTGCCGATCGCTGTATCCATGCAGGGTCTTTTACGAGTTCATCTGAGCAAAGTTTTGTGTAGTCTTATTTGAAGAAATTGTGAAGAAATTGGAAGCAAACTGTGCATACCTCTCACAAGTTTGTTGTCCAAATCGTTAGTTGGAGCGGGAAGTTCCATTTCCTTGTCAGCGCAGTAACTAGTCGCCTAAAAAAGAATTCTAGAGTGTGTGTTTTTCGAAAAAGTATTGTTTACATCGGCGAAATTCATCTTTCTCGGGGCGCGAACTAAGCATCTCCCGGAATACAGTTCCGTGTCTTCATCGCACTTGTATTCGATGTCTGAAATACCATGGTTTGAACATTTTAACACTGTTGCGCGATAGTGTTTCCACAAACTCAATAGAGCATGTGGAGAACTTTGTTTTGGCGCTTGCCTCCGAACATCTCTTATTCAAGATCTACCATATTCAAACTAGTGTCGCGAAGATACTTTAAGAATTGATTAATTACATTTCTATGCATATTAATCTCATGAGAGAAAACTCACCATAGCTACATATCACGTTCTTGGCTCCAGAAGAATCACTGTCCAAATGGAATGTCGACTTCTGAAAAGCCTCAAACTTCCCGAGGGTCTAAGATTTTGAATTTCTTTTTGGACTCCTAACCGCACCGAATACTACACTGGAATTGGTGAGGACAAGCGTGGCACGTTCGGGATCGGTAATCACGGGAATAACGATTATACCGAGAAATGCCTCTTTCGCGCTATTTCTTGTCCCTGGCGCGAGAGACGGTATTACCGATAGCGAACCTGCAACCCTAGCGGGGGACTAACCTTGACCATCATGTCTTCGAATATTTCAGGAGGAGCTTTTTCTTCAACCTGCAATACAGATTTAGAAAATATTATAGAAGAGACTGTGTACCTTGGATCCTTTCAGAACGCGCGAGCATAAATCCGGAGCTTCACTGTACACGATCGGACTCAGCACGGCAAAATAGCATCTTTCTTTTACGAAGATTGAGCGGTACGGTAGTGCTTCACACTTGAGCCTCACATTGTCAGCTTAGGTAATCAGCAGATTTAAATATTAGAGAAATCCGACTTACACAAATGTGATCGCAAAGATCTTTGATCCGAGACACCGAGCGCATCCGTAGGTAAAAACAGGATCACAGTTAGGACAAGAAGATTCATGCTCAACTGGGCGCTGTTATTTTGATTCTCCTTTTTGAAGCAACTTTGCGGCTTTAGTGCTTGACCAAATTTCCTTTCATGTCGATTTACAACTTCTTCTTCTTAAGAAAATCGAATACATTATTGGCTGTAAATCGCTCTCTTTGATCCAGCAAGCTATAGTCGACACTTTTCTTTGATTTTTCTGTTTGGCATCTGGAAAATCAATACGCAAAAAAATCATATTTTTCTGTAAATGATGATGATTCCCAAAAACGTTTTATTATGGGTTTATCGATTACATTCACACAACCACCACATGAAATCTCAGAGATCTCAAACACAAGCCAGTCCTGTGACGCCGAATGTGTTTTTCACCGAATCCTCGTAGACGAGCCACATTCCGGCGTGGCATGTGACATGGGACTAAACTATTTGAGTTAGTTTACCTCAATCTTTAACAGCCTCAAAGTAACCGCAATAGATCTTAGTCTTAGCGTATCTCTTAGCGTGCGGAATTACGTTCTACTCGGACTATTTAAAAAAAAGTAATTCAGTAAAAGATCTCACTCTTAGCGTATCATACGGCTGTATGACCCAGCTGTAGCCGGGCATCTTTGCGACCATGGTGCTGAGAAACAATCGATTGTCGAGGTTAACGAATACAATGACAATAAAAATAAAGTGATTTTGTCAACTTGCGCTACTATTCGCTCTGCGTTATTCCTACATACTCACTAGGGGGGGGGGGATATAGATCATATGCTGGATTATGTGAACCCACGTGCAATGTACATACATTGTTGTCAAACTGTGTGCATGTTTCTTTCTTTCTCATCATACAATCTAGCTGTGGAATAGATGCTTCTCATACAACTGCCCGTCCATCTCTTTCATTACTCACTGTAGGTATGCGTTGCGGCCGCACGCATTGACTACGTTCGGAATGGCTTCCGTGACGGGCGGTTGGGGACCCCACACGGTGAGCTTGTCCTTGCACGGGCACTTGTCGTCACCTGTATGGAATAATTAATTATTTTTACAAAAATAAGATTAAAAAAGTATAAATATGAGCCCGTTTGTTGTCCGTGCATGGACACCTGTACATGATTTGTGGTAGATTAGACTGACGTAGATCGCAATCTATTCATCTCACGCGCTCTCTTACCGCCTGTTGCTCATTTTCTGGATAATCGGCTTCGACACATTTTACATTTACAATAAGTCGGAAGCCTGAAAAAAAAGTTAAACCGAACCTGCGACGACACAGGCTAGCGCGACGAATGGAATGACCGTATATCTTCCTGCGCGATCGAAGCGGTATCTTAAGTATTATTTTATCTAAAAATAAAAATAAACTAAAATCATTGAGGAATAATACAGTGATGTTCTACAGTTCGCGCGAATATCAGACGAAGTGCCATTGTCACTTTGGAAAATAAACTGAAAAAAACTTCGTTACCTCCAGAAATTACCGGTTCTATCGATGTAGTTGTTGTGGTCGTTGTCGAGGGTGAAGCGACGCCCATTGAAGTCCACAACCCTGAAGATTATTGAAGACTGAAGATCGGGCGGAATGAGAAATGTTTCACTATTTTTTATAGTATTAGATATTACAAGAGACCGGACTTAGGGGCATGATAATTTAACATGTAAAATACGCACCGAATAACGATGAAATCGTCTCCGTCCATCTTATTGCAGATCTGGTATCTGCCCACCCCCAGAAATGCGTTAGGAACAATCCGCTCGATGCAGGGGTCCTCGCCAAACTCGGCAGTAAGGTTGGTGCGAGCTTAATGAATAGGTTGGTGAAGGTAAAATTATCCCTGTTGTGAAAGATTTCGTCCTGCAAGAGCTCAAGCACTTCTCCGTTTTTCTTTTCTCACAGAGTATTGCCTCCCTGTCATTCTCATTCCCTGTCCCGTCGCATTCAGATCTGACGTAACCCTTGCCAAAAAACAGAGAAGTTCCGGAACTCGCCGTGCTGATTTTTTTACAAGAGCTCCCACCTGTCCACTAGCTATGTAGCGAGTGGTTTTTTTTATAATTTTTAACAGTCTGGGATTTCCGTTTTTTACACTAGCTCACCCGGACATCCAGTCTTTGTCTTCTTGAAGATCGTTGTTGGATTCCCACAGACTTGGGCCGTCGCCTTTGACGTGAGAAGAGTGCATGGAGAGGAGAGGCCGGCCTCCTTGTAGGCGAATGCGGCGCACTGCAAAAGATATCAATGATCTTTTACAATATTTCGGTATGTCCTTCTGTCTTTGGGAGTTTTCTAGCGGTGAAAAAAGTGAAAAAACCGACCTTAACGCGAATAGTGCAGAGTACCTCACAGCCTGCAAATAATGAATGAAATGAGTGAAAAATGCAATATAATAAAGCAAACCAAACCTCTTGGAGACTCGACTTTCGACCGCTCAAGCACTTCGTACCGCGTTGTAGTACGCGTTGATACATAGCATTCTCCCGTGTCAAAACTCTGAAAATGATCGAATTTCACGTTTTTTATACATGAGTATTCGTCGAGTGATCAGAACGTAGCCTAATTGGCAGAAAAAGATGTTTGTCGTTTTTATGAACAATGCTACGATGCAATACACATACATTTATGTCAGCGGGAATGGTTAGCGGCAGCAATTTCTTTCCAGCGAAATCTTCGTGATAGTCAGTACACTGATCGCTTTCGCCTTGAAATAGCCATAATATTATTATCTATATAGCACGCTGTAAACTAAAAATTCTGCACCAGGTGCCGCGCACTCTTTCAATCACCACATGTTGCTACAGCTAAACTAAAATTTACATTTTGCAAACAAAATGAGATTCAGTAAAAAATAGCATCAAAAATAATTTTCGTGAAAAAAGTGCGTGGCACTTTTTGTGGTGATACGACAAATGGGAGAAACTAAATTGGAAACGACCGCCTGAGAGAGACGAGAATTGAAGAATGAAATGAGAAATGATCAACTCAGAATGCGACATTTGGGAAAAATCTCTCTGAAAACCATTGTCTCTCGTCATTCCACACTCTCTCGGTCATTTGCATAGGCCATTGTTCGCTGAAACCATTCTCTTTCATTCTCTCTTTCCGGAATGATTTTTCCAAAATGCGTTTTTTCTAATCTCATTTCTCAAGTGGAATTTTCCAATTTAATTTCGCTCGTTTGTCGTATCACCAGAGGAGTGGTGAGGAAGACTCACTGGTGAGAGCACAGGCAGCTGCAAAGATTGCAATGAAGTTCAATTGGTTTTTAGAGATTCCTCCGAAGGATGTTCCTCGAGACTTCTTCGACTGAAATGAATCATTCGTAGTCATTTCTCTCCTCTTGAATGGTCTCTCACCGATTGGGCACGAAGAGTTTCATATGCACAAAGGAGATCACGGACCAGAGCCTGAGAATAGACATGAAAGGGGGAAGAGGGGGAGGATGGGGGGGGGGGGGGATAGAGAAAGGGGGAGGAGCTGGATTATGAGATCAGAAGACAAGATGAAGAGATAGAAAGAGAGAAGGGAAAGAGTTGCATAGAAGGAAGCAGATATATCACTCTAATGAACACGCAGAATGAAGGAGATAGAAGGGGGGAGGAGGGGTGGAGAGGGGATGATAATAGCAGAGCAAAGATATCTCACCGTAGGGAACGGGTATAATCAACAACTTGCCGTCTGTATTCCCTCCTTCTCTCTCCTTCTCCTTCTCTTCATCTATCCCTATCTATCCATCCTAAGACTCCGCCCTCTTTCTCCCCAGAAAGTGACTACGTTCCATTCTCTCAGAAAACGGTGTAGTAAACAAAAGCAAAGGGAGGGGGGGAGAGGGAGGGAGGAGGAGGTACTAGAAGGGAATGTCCTATATGAGAATACCTTTCGAATGAGTGGGGCGACTTTCTCAAGAAGAGCAGTATGCAATTTAAGTGCCTGAGATGGGAAATGATCGATGATCGATGGGAAGAAGTTCTCACTTGATCTTGCTTTCGAATTGTCTCTAGATAATCGAGTCGATCAAGTTCAAATTCACCATGAAGATCTTCTATTTCAGCTTGGAAAGATTTCACCTGCAAACGATGGAAGATTGTTAGAACTTTCTGAGAATGTTCACATACTTTTGATTGTTCTTTCTTCAATTGATTTGACACAGCATCTAATTTCTCTTGAGTAGAAGAATAAACTTGTAAGAGAGGATCATCTGCTCGTACATTCAATGCAGCTGTTAAACAATGGATTATCAATCGTATTAATTTAATTTCCCTCGATACCAGCAAGTCGTTGTGTCTTCTTCTCCGATTCTTTTATCTTTGCAAGTCTTTTCTGCTTGAGAACTTCGTTATTTGCCTGCTCACCACCAACCTGTCAAGTAAGTTATTGGAAACGGAAAAATATCTAACTAATATACTTTTTTTGGATTTTAAGCTACAAAGGTCGCCCTATTATTGAGAAATCGGACATTGCGAAGTTGCATCGACCTAATCATACCAGAGTGTGCTCTAATTGTTCAATTCTTCTCTTTGCTTCATCAGCATCAATCTTCGTTCCTCCATGGGCAGCCACTTCATTGATATTCGCATTCGCCTTGAAGAGAAGAAATGAACTAATAATATAAATGATCATGAACTTACTCTTTCGTATTGTTCCTTCAATGAAATGAGATCAGCTTGTAATCCAGCCTTTGTAGTTTGTTCCTCAAATGAATTAGTGAAGGAATGGATGGATCTTTCTCTGCTTACTCTCTCATATTGATTCTTCAATTCATTCATCGCTTCTTCAAATTCAGCCCGTAGTTTATTTCGTTCTGCATCAACATCGAATGTTGATGAAACAGGAACTGATAAGAAAGAGTTGATATTAGACTGTACTAA
>LS488696.1:98110-135859 GCA_900490705.1 Pristionchus arcanus | reverse complement strand
ATCGATAACTGATTCTCGTTACCGTACCAATAAATGTGTTTTTAGGTCAGCTCTGCTCGTCTCAAGGACAAATCGCTGTGCCAGGGAGTCGGTCAGCTACTCTACGTCGTTGGAGTATTCGCCATTCAGGTATACTGTAATACCGTACCATGAAGCTACCATAACCCGATCTTGGATACTGTAGTTCATCGTACTCGTACCCTACCGTAATCTTACCGTACCCATTTCAGCTGCTGCTCAGCGCCTTCTCTGGATGAAAACACCAAAAAACATAATATGCGAAAATTGGCGATCAGTCGATAATCCCAGCTCGAATAGGGATAAACTTGTTTAGCTAGGCTTGTATGTGTTCTGTGTTCAATGCAATATGTTTATATACAGTAGATGGAACGTTGGACTCCATGACATTTTTGAATTCACATTCAACAAGTGGTTTATCACATTAATAATAACTACGCGTACGATAACTATTTGCACTTGATTTGCCAATGATATCACACTTGTCAGTGAAAAAAACTAGACTTGAACGAAATTTCCACATTGCTATTAGAAAGCAATGGTACGGTACTAGAATATTCACTCAGCTGATTAGGGTTCCCTTGATGGAAAGCCTTTCCGGAATTCCAATAAGCGAACAAAGAAATTCAATTACTGAAACAAATCATTTCGATTGGTGTAAAATAGTATTTCTTTGTCTACGAAGCATGTATCGGGTAGAGAAAACATAAAATATATCAACATCTTTTGCTTCATTTGCAGCGTAATTGAAATGTTGTTGTTGTTTATTGTCGCTTGTTATTTGATAACGATATTGTAGTATAATTTTCGATTGTAATCGATCTACCGTTCATCCATACGCCATTGTTGCAGGTGAGGGTCTGTGATTGAAGAGGCTGGAAAAATCTTGGAGTCTAGGAGAGGAAAAAATACTAGGAAAAATTCTTTTTTTCTTCAATATGCTGATCTTGTCCAGAAGAAACAAACTCTTATTCTTTTGGCGTCTCTCTCGACGGTCCCGTAGTGTAGCGGTTAGCACTTTGGACTTTGAATCCAGCAGCGTGAGTTCGAATCTCGCCGGGACCTTTCTTTTGCCGATTTTGAGTTGCTCATTTTTACTACAACCGCATGTTCCTGGCTTGCTATCTAACTGGGACAATTACGTTCAATTTCGCTGCTATGTTTTTAACCCTCTTAAACGCAACATCACACAAATACTAATAACTAGTATAATCCTAACCGTTTCAGACGTATAGCTGAAAAAAATTCCTGGAGGTACACAGGAGAAGGTGGAGGGCGTTTGAATGACAGCGACCTGGAATAATGACTACTGACGTAATGCACATTGTGATAATTTTTTTAAATACGAACAATTATAAAACCGAATAACTCAATACAAAATTAACATCCATGTTGTTGGTGAAAACTTATTTCGTAAATGTGAGCAAGTATACGTAATTTTATCTATACTTTCTGTGATATAGGAACAAAAAGATTTTATAAATAGCAATACAATGAATTCAGATTCGAATAAATACAGTAGAAGCTACTCTCTGTTCGTGGAGGCGTTGGTTGAAATAGTGCTATTACGGAACGGCAATACAAAACTGGAATTAGCATACAAACGCGGAAAGGTCTAAATGAGTTTAATAGTATTCCACATCTTCGTCCGACTCATCGTCACTTGCTCCAGAATCTCCTTCACCTTCTCCTTCCCCTGATAATTCTTCTTCTGACAATATTTTCTTCTCAACTGAAACAGTGCCCTGAAGAAATGTAATATTAACAAAAAAATATAATTATGTTTGGTCACCTCAATATTTGTCGTATTCGCAGGACGAATGATGAGATTTCCCGACGATGGATCTACAGAAATAAATTATCGTTTCCATCACAGAGCAAATGAACATCCAAAAAAATGCACATACGATCCATTTTCATGTGTTTGGCCAGTCTTGATACATCGCCGAATGATCGCGTGCAGAAATCACATTTAAATTGTCTCTCTACTCCTCCTAAAACGATTTAGATCCATCGTCAATTTACATTAATTGTTCTCTTCCAAATGGCGACTTGCCTACACTGCCATCATGCCTCGCTAAATGTTTTTCCAGCACTCGTTTGTCGTTGAAACCACCTCCACATTTGTCACATTTGAATGGATATTTTCCTGAGGTATATAAATGCACTGGCACTTAATGGGCAGAGTTTTACCCGTATGCTTATTCGTGTGCTTGTTCAGGTTGCGCTGCGTTCGAAATGTTGCAGCGCATAGATCACATTTGTGCGGCCGCTTGAGCTTTGCTTGCTCGGGATCGTCATCTTCTGTATTTTACGTTTATTAATATTTTTAAAATTAAATTAGTTTCGAAAAATACGAACTCAAATGCGTCTGCTTGTGGGCGATGAGGCTGGATCGTCCTACAAGGAATTTGCCGCAGACGTCACATTTGTACTTGTCCCGGAGAGGGTCGTCATCTCCTGTAACGGTCTTAAATGTTTGTTTTTTTTAAAAATATTTTTAAAAATTTCCACAATGGCCTTTGAGCACATGAAAATTAAGCAAAGAAGAAATTTTTTCGCAAAAACAGATTTTCACATTGCAAACTTACTGAGATGCGTCAGTTGATGGTCGTTAAACCCGTGCTTGGTTTTGCATTTCTTGCCACATATCGCACACTCATATACACCTTTTAGAGGATCGTCATCGGCTAAATAATACTGATTTACTTTCTTTTATTGGACTAATAAAAAAGAATCAAACTAACGCAAATGGCCTTTCTCGTGAGCTTTGCAATGATAGGCGGATGTGAATCGTTTTGAGCAAACGCTGCACTCGTGGGGTTTTCGCGAGCTTTCGTCGTCTGGAAATATTCAATTTATGTAACATACATATGTTTATAAATATAGATTTCACCATTATGCCGAACGCGAATGTGGTTCCTGAGATTTGCCCCATTACGGAACGTTTCGTTACATTGCTCACACTTGAATTTTCTCTTTTCTTTTGCTTGCTGCGGGTCGTTGTCATCTAAGTGGTTCATTATTTACATTTTTTTATTTATATTTCAATTAACTAAAACAATTAATGACCAACCCAGATGCGTCTGCTTGTGAGTGAACATGGCCGATTTCGCGCAAAGGAAAATACCGCAAACATCGCACTGCAACTCCTTCTTACGCGGATCATCATTGCCTGTCGAAATAGTATAAATTTGATATCATTCGAATTATAAATTTCATGTTTTTTTCCAGAAGACGTAGTGTTCATAGGAAGAAATTCCAAAAATAAAATAAAACAGTAGAGAAATCAATTTGTTAAAGCTTTCGGAAAAAAACCAAAAATCAAACTTACTGAGATGGGTGAGTTTGTGGTCATTGAGATAGTTGGCCATTGTGAATCGACGGTCACATTCATCGCATTTGTACGGTCGTTTGATCTCGTAATCATCTGAAATCTGCTTTTTTCGCATTCACTCACAAACAAAATTTTCAAGAAAATCTTGAACTCCGGCACTCGTTCAAAAATTCGCATGACTTTAAAAAGTGACAAACTGATCTTGCCTGAATGATTCCTTTTGTGTTGATCTAGCGATCTCTTGACCGTGAAGCTCTTCCCGCAAACGTCACATTGGAACAGCCTCTTGTTTGGGTCGTCATCGCCTGAATACAATTGAAGGTAATGTAATGTCATATTCAAGGCGCATGTGGGTGCTGTGCGGGCTATTTATGAAGCTGTTCGAGCAAAGAAAAACTTTGATACTGCAGATCTTTTTAGTTATTGCACATTAAGCAAACGAAAGGCAATCAATTGCACAGTACCCAGATGAGTTTTCTTGTGCCGGTTCAGTGTGCCCATTTGTCCGAATCGCCTTCCGCATATTCCGCACGCGTAAGGCAGCCGGCCGCGCTCATTGTCTGAAAAATGGGGCCTCTCAATATTTGCAAGTTTCATTGGTTGTGAATCAATTATGTTAAAGATAAGATTCAAAAGAGTTTCAGCACATTAAATTTCAGTTCACATAAGTCAATGTTCTGGAGGCATAATCGACAAAAGTGAGATTTTTACTCTTTATACCCTTATATCTGTACATCTTTCTACATACCTTTATGAAGTCGCATGTGCGTGGAGAGAGTGCAAGGCGTGGATAGGATCTGACCGCAAATCTTGCATTCTATTCCTATCTTGCGAGGATCTCCATCAGCTGAAATCGGTTTCATAAAACAGAGTCCCGCAATGTTTCAGTGATTTGTAGTCTTAAACCCTCCTTCTAACTGGCAGTAAGTGCTTACCCATATGTTTTCTCATATGAAGTTTCAAATTTTCCGGTCGAGTATATTCCTTGTCACAAACTCCACACATATGCTGCTTCTTAGACCTCGGTTTTCCTTTGAAAAATATAAGGAGTGCAGGGCATTTTTGAAATATTTAGCAATACCTTTCGATTTATTATTTTTGCCTTTCGACGTTTCTTTCTCTTCATTAAAGCTATTTCTACTCTTTTCATCCATGTGATCGTGTAAGTCGGTATCATCCGTGTCATCATTGAATTCGCCCAATGGATTCTGGGAAATAACCATTACAGAAGAAGTAATGTAGATAACACCTCAAATACGGATGATCTTCTCTCGCGATCTCTCGCGTCAATTAGATCTTCTTCTTCAGGTTTCTGAAAAATATTCATGACATTTTAATTTGAAAATGGGACCTAAGAGCCCGTTCGCGTAAGAATCGGGCAAATCCAGAGGGATCTGGCACAGTCAAAAAAGTTCAATTTTCTGAATTTCTGGGGTCCGAGGTTTTTGAGTGTGCTGAAGATGATAGGCATGTTCATTTTTCACATGGACGCTATGTTGGCTCCAGACGACGTCACGTCGATTTCGAATTTTCCTCTTTTGTCATCGCACAAAAGAGCTAATTTTCTGAAAATACATTTCCATGGTCAGAATTTGATGCTGATCACGCCTGTCTAATTCATTTTTCATGAAAAGTGTCCATAATGGCGGAAATTATAACTCTTGATTGAGGGGGTAGTGGGCTTAGCAACCTGCATAGATCGGACCGGCGTGAGGAGACGATTCCAAATCTATATTTTGAGCCAAAACAAACAACATAGTTTTGAGTTATACAAAAGATAGTCAGCCTCGTTGTAAGTGAATTCGCACCTGTTTACTCCCTTCTCTCGGTCGATGACCCCCAGCCACTGATCTACCTCCTTCCTTGGTCAGTCCGTCCTTCCCTTTCTCTGTGCTCTCTCTCACGTACACACTCTCTCGCCTCGTCTCTGACTCGGAAGGAGGTAGATCACTGGCTGGGGGTCATCGACCGAGAGAAGGGAGTAAACAGGTGCGAATTCACTTACAACGAGGCTGACTATCTTTTGTATAACTCAAAACTATGTTGTTCGTTTTGGCTCAAAATATAGATTTGGAATCGTCTCCTCACGCCGGTCCGATCTATGCAGGTTGCTAAGCCCACTACCCCCTCAATCAAGAGTTATAATTTCCGCCATTATGGACACTTTTCATGAAAAATGAATTAGACAGGCGTGATCAGCATCAAATTCTGACCATGGAAATGTATTTTCAGAAAATTAGCTCTTTTGTGCGATGACAAAAGAGGAAAATTCGAAATCGACGTGACGTCGTCTGGAGCCAACATAGCGTCCATGTGAAAAATGAACATGCCTATCATCTTCAGCACACTCAAAAACCTCGGACCCCAGAAATTCAGAAAATTGAACTTTTTTGACTGTGCCAACCCTTGTCCGATTCTTAGGCGAACGGGCTCCTAATGAAACGTACCGAACTGACTATCGTAATTCCCGATGAGCCATTTCTATTTTTCTCCTTGCAACTTATCCACTCCATCGTGGATTCAATTTCCTTGGACAAATCGTAGCCGAGCACCCGAACCGGAGTTATCCTGAAATGCATTTTACATACTGATCATTATGCGAAAATATATTTGATATTTTAAAAAAACCTCATATCGCTTCCTCTGACATCATTTCGTTGCTTGTCCAGTAAAGCCCTCGAAAAATCCAGATTCTAAATTGGATGTTGAAAAATTTTTTTTTTTTAATTAACAACCTTTGGGTTCAGATAAGTTTTACTGAGTAACATCAGTAAATCGGCTGATTTTTGAAGATGCAGTCCTAATGAATCTCCGGAAGAGAAATTTAATGCCTGAAGCGAGAATATTTTTAGGTCCATTGATAATGCGGATCTACCTTCTGTCGCAGTAGTATGAGAATATTTGCATTCTCGTCGGTAACTGCCATTTGATCCTTATTACGTGGCAATCGAACGCGCGATGCTGTGACTTGCCCTTATATTTAGAAGGATTTCGATTGCCGCAGATGTGCAATCGAATGAGAGGCGGGAAGCGAGATCAGATATTTCACGGGAAACTACCTTCAGTAGGTATTTAGCGCGCACCACTGTGCGAATGCATCCGCACAAAGGCGCACCGCCTTTCAATTAGGCGGTGATCATTTCGCACTTGAGCTCGAAATACGGACAGCCGTCTCTTCATTTCGCACACTCTCTCTCGATTCTGTTACTGGTGAGATAGCAGTGAAGAGACGTCGGCTCATAGTTCAGTGCTATTCCGCACTCGCTATTCATTTCCCCTCAGCAATGCTCATATAGATACAGTTAACGAAGGAATTTCCACCGGAAATTTCACGGAAAGGCTCTCAAGATGAGATGACTACAGGCGAAACACCCTCTGGTCCTCATTTCATCCTTTGTTCCCTCATTCACAATACTATAGTTGTAAAGTTGTACCGTCATAAAGGAGTTTTGGCGCCGAACATACCCTCTGGTAATGCAATGATTCACTTCTTTTTCTCATTATCTATATCTTTGTTATTGCCAATATCATTTTTAGAAATTGTTTTACCGTTTTAATCGTCCCCAACTATGAATTATCCTGATCTAAACACGATTCTGATTGAGACAACGCGTGAGAAGGTTATTTATTTTCTATCGAAATATACGTAAATAAACATGAATTTATCGTACTATGATTTCCTCAGGCATTTGAACTCTCATCCGAAGACAAAATTGGCAATGTTCTGCTCAAATCTGCTGATCTTTTAGCTGCTTTGAATAAGGAGAATAGCAACATCGAGGTTTCTTTAAAATATTTTTTAGATCGTCCGATTATTTCAGAAACTCAGCCAATCAATGAGATCTCTCGAGAAGGAACGCCAGCTGATATATGGAAATGATAAGCACAGGTCTTGAAATATTCAAGATTTCCAATTCCACTCGTAGCTGACCTTTGCTGTTTTAGGGATAAAATGCTTCGAAAACTCATCTACGCATTGTCGGAGTCAGTTGAATCAACGATAGGATGGATTGTAGAAAGAAGGAAGAATATGGAAAGCCAAAGAATGATCAAAAAGGTTTGTTTCATCTCATTTCGTATTCCAAGTTCTGATGTTGCAGGAGATGAATGACTTCGATGATCTCATGAATGTTTCTGTCGTCGGAGAATCTAACATAAACGCCGACCCACCACCCAGAATTAAAGTGGAGGTTTGAATCAAAACCTCTGCTGATTTCAAGAATACTTCAGATTTCTGATACTCATGTTGGCACTCCTTCCATTTCTGAATCTACCGAGAAAGACTATTCAAATGTGAAGGAAGAGTTGCCGACCGAAGAATACAGCGATCACCTGATGAGCGTTTCTGAAGTGGGAGAATGTAGCGAAAGCGCCGAGGTAAAAACGATGGAGGTGATGATGAAGAGAGGAATCAAGTCCGAAGTAACGCGAACTGGATTATTCAAAGTGGTTTTAAATTTATTTTAGCTTTCTGAAAGTGACGCAACGAACGATGACAATCGCCTTGGCGAAGTTTCGGATCACGAATTGGACAGCGAATCGACCGATTCCGATGAGGATTCTGATGATGATGAAGAGATGTGGTCGGATGAGGAATCCGATGATGACGATATCGTTGAAAATAGTGACGGGACTGAAAAGGAAAGACGCCGAGATTCAATGAATAAGAATCAGCAAGAAAGATCCAAATGCGATCAATGCGATCGCAGTTTTACGCGTATTTTCTATCTGAAAACGCACAAATTGAGCCATCTTGGTGAGTTTTTGAAAGAAGAAATAGTTTTATATTTTCATTATACAATCTATGGAGCATTGAGCCTACTTTATAGATACCACCGAGAAGAGAAAGCCTTTCAAATGTGATGAGTGCGGGACAAGGTTCAACGAACTAAAAAGACTGAAGAATCACAAAAATGAGCATTTATGTGAGTTTTTTAAAAAGAAGATACAGCACGATATGAACTTACAGCCAATGACGATCCAAGGAAGAAAAAGTACAAGTGTGATGAGTGCGACAAGGTGTACTATTCCTTCTACGCGTTTAGGTACCATGAAAGAAAACATCTAGGTAAGTTACGTTTTTTTTGCGGTTTTATACTGTTAGAACGATTCAGAGGCCGATGTAGTGGAATATCCGTTCAAATGCAAGCAATGTACAAGAAGATTTAAAGATGAAGCACAAAGAGAATGGCATGAGAAGACGCATTTGAGTGCGTTTTCATCACTTATGGTGATATAATCAAAATAAAACAATACAATTTCAGGAATCGCCGAGAAAAAGTATGCGTGTGACCAATGCGACAAGCGGTACCGTACTCCGAATGATCTCGCAAAACATAAAAATGGACATTTGGGTAAGTGTTGTATACAGACAGCATAATAAATCGAGAAATGGTTAAAGATAGGTTTCGGATTAGATCGTGATCACATGAATAACGGTGGCGTTGCGGGATAAAATGCAATTGTCTGATCGGAAAATGATACTCGATTTTGAATTATAGCCGATGATGATCCAAGAAAGAAAAAGTATCCGTGCAACAAATGCGAGAAGATATTAAACACGAGTCATTCTCTCTACATGCACAAGAAACTGCACTCGGGTCAGTGGTGTTTGAAGGCACGATCTTTTAAAATTAACAAGAAAATTGTACAACGTGCACATAGAGAAATCAAGAATGTCTGACAAACCCAATTCGAAAGATAATTGCAGATACCCTGGAAGTAAGGCTTCCGTACAAATGTGATCACTGCGACCGAAGGTTCAGCCAGAAAGGCGCTATGGAGAGGCATGCTGCAAAAAGTCATTTAGGTGGGTTTCTCATTCGAATAATTTCTGCAGAAACAATGGTTATACCAACCGAAACATGGGAACAGTTAGAAATACTTCAACAGGCGTAACATTTGACTGCGATGAATGTGACAAGAGCTACCCATACGCAACCTCATTGAAACTGCATAAGAAGAAGCATCATAATGGTAAGTAGAGTTCGAAATACGCAGCTGTCTTTTTTGCTGCAGTCCTACAGGCATCCGAAAAAGACCATCATAAACTCATAAACAGCACGCTTCTCATATTTCCGAAACTATCCTAGAATACCAGTAAAAATTTAACAATTCAGACAACGTGGAGGATAGCCACCCATTTGTGTGTTCCGAATGCAATATGAGATTCTCGCAATCGACTGACCTGAAAACACACCAGCGATCGCATCTCCGTAAGTAGTATTATTTTTCAAAATTACAATAATATAAAGCTGCATTCTTTTAGCTGCTGACGATCCGAGAAAATTCAAGTTCGAGTGCGATGAGTGTGGACAGAAACTGGCATCGAAAGCGACGCTCAAGGAGCACAAGCGCAGACATCTGGGTGAGTTGTAGTGATCACAAATAGGCGCTCTCCTCATTCTGCATGCTCTCTCGTCTGTCAGAAGAGTATACAGAAAGAGAATAGACGAAGGCCAAATTGTCGTGATAACGATCGAAAATGATCGATGCCCTGATTAATTTCGTGATAATCGTTACTCTCAACTTATAGACGACACCGATCCTGCTCAAGCGGAGCTAAGGAGACCATTCAAGTGTGATCAGTGTCCCAAGAGATTCGCGTGCAAAGGAGATCTTCGGAAACATACTGATGTGTACAAAGTGCATTGTAGGATTCATTTTCTGTATTCATAGAGATTTCAATTATTTCTGCAAAGCCGAAGCCCATATCGAAAGTTGCTGAAAAATTTTCGGAACTGGAAAAGGCACTTCGCGCTCGATTCCCGGAAAAGTACAAGGATGAATAATTCACAAAAATTTTCTCTGACGTCCTTGATGTATTGTATTGTTGTATCTGTGATAAAGATCGTCAGATATTTTTTACCAAAACACAGTAAACATTTCAAAATGCTTGTTTTCAAAGTCAATATAAAATATTTTCAAAATATTCAATTATTTTAAGTAATTAATTTTACATAAAAAAATAAACCATTAAAAATGATTGTTCATTATTCCCTCTCATTCTCGCCTCTCTTCCACCCGGCGATGGGTCCATGTTCGTTTTTTCATTTATTTCAGCCACTCTTCTCCCCATCCCCACCACCACCCTTCCTCTAAAACTGGCATAGACTACTTTGGCTACCTTGGCATCCCTGTTGCTCTGTTTCAAATTAAAATACCATTTTCAGCCACTCTCCTCCCCATCTCCACCACCACCCTTCCTCCGCTCCTCGGCAAGGGCCTGCCCACCCACATGCTCGTCTGGCTCTACGTGATGGGATCCGTCTGCGTGAGTTGTTATTTTGATCCGATTCTTCTACCAAGAGAAGTGCGCGCTTCTTTGTTCAACAAATTGACGAATCTTGATGTTTGGAACAGATTTTCACGGAAGCATCGTTTCCATGTTCGACTAAGGACTGATTTCAAATAATTCAATCAAAGCTACATTTCCAGACCAATTCCCGTTCAGGTCTTCACCCTGATCATCGTTCCTCTCATCATCGTCGCCTGGATCGTGTGGTTCATGCCGGACGAGGTGAGGGTAATTTACCGGTCCCGGCTCCGGTTCCGACCTAAACTACAGCCATGACCCACCATGGACAAGCACTACTGTGGGACAGCTTATCCCAGCAATTAATCAACTAACTAGCTATTGCGAATTGGAGTTCGTGAGAAACACCCGAACTTGCAGCAGTCGCCCCGCGACGGAGCGCAGCCCGCTTCTGCAGCAGCAGCTGCTGCAGCTTCGTCATCTGTAGCGGCGCATCTGACGCCGACGTGCGCGTCGCAGCTGCTCGACACGGCCGGACTGGCTAGAGTGCACGCACCCGCAGAGGTTGCCAAGCAGTCGAATGAACAGTAGAAACTCGGTTCAGACTTGGAATAAAGCAAAATTCATAAAATCTGCAAATGTACGAGCAATTTTCGCCTTTTCAGACGCATTCCTCACAGGCCACACCGATTATTTGCAAGTGAGAGATGCTAGGCACAAGCTCGACATTCCCGATTCACCTCGCTTCTATTGATAAGGAAGATGACACTGTGCGAATGTGTGAACAAGCAGTTAAACAAACAGACATTTTGAGCTTCGTCCAACCATAAAAACCTCTACTTCGTATGCAATCGCTATTCTGTTGCGACCTTTCGCGTTACACCAGATGATGATTTTTATACGAATTCTTTAGAGTTGAATTGTGATTGAAACGGCGAGACTGCACGCGTCTTCATAAATGTTTTGCAATCCTGTGAAAGGTATTTAATAAAAAAACAGTTATTTTGTAGAAACACAAAATGGACGGTAGATCGGTTGTCCGCAGATTCTCGAGGACAGGCCCGCTTCCATGGTATACGATGTCAGGTACCCATGCAATTCAGGTGAGATTTGTCAACGATATTATTCAATCGCAGAGATAAAAAAAATGAAAAAATGCCAGCTTTTGGAATGTAAATCTCTATTTTTCAGTTCAAAACCGATAGGGATATTCGAGTGCTGGGAATCGGAATGTACATCGGTTCACACACGTGCACTGTAAAGTCTGTTTATAATTATACTTAATTTTCGAAAACGAATAAACCATTCTAGAGCAGAACTGCTATACATTATCGGCAATAGTGAAGATTTTGCTGTTGAAGCTGCGACTTCGAACGAAGTTTGAATACCCCTGTATGGCATATTCATCTTGTTCTTTCTCAGGAAACGTTTGTTAATTCATCAAAGACTAACAGTTTTCAAATACGATCAGTCTCATTCTCAAAACCGGTTATAATTCGTGCAAACGAGTGGCATGTTATCTCATCGACGATGTAAATTTCTCATCTGAAATATCAGCATTACCTTGATTTCCCGACCACCTTAGTTGAATAGAATCCGAAATTAATTCTAGCTCTTGCGGATTTGCGTACGTTAGTGTTTCTAATCATGGAGTAGAAGGAAAATATAGCGTGGAAGCGGACGGAATTGTATTCGACTTTCGCGATTCAAAATTCTCAACAGGCACGAATGTTACATATGGTCAGATCCCGGAGATATACTTCGAGGTGCGCATTTGTTCCGATGACCAATTATCATTAAAGAAGGCGTCCCACGAATATCTGGCTAACTGAGTTCTCGATGTGAGCTTGTGGGTCTTGGCTACCCGATGTCACTTTCGAAACTCCCATGTTTTCAATGTTCGTTTGAACTGAGATACGAGCAGTTGGCTGCGTTCCAAGTGACCCCAGGCAACGAGCTAGAGGGCGTGCGAAATGAGGAGAGCGCGCTTGAGCTCGAAATATGAGCCTCCGTCTCTTCATTCTTCACACACTCTCGTCGAACGTGCGGGAGAGAGAGAGTGTGAAATGAAGAGACGGAGGCTCATATTTCGAGCTCTAGAGCGCGCCCTCTCATTCCTCACTTTGCATAGTCGCCAGCGCGGTTCGTGGGACGCCTTCTTTAAAAAATGAACAACTTTCAACCTATGGTCCGTAGTGAAATATCTATCTACACAGGTGGTTGAAACAACTGAGCAGAAACAAACCGCCAAAATTGAAGAGATGCGAGCAGAAAATGGCCAGGTGACTTCCAATTTATCTCAGTTTTGTGAAAAATAAAGGTGCAAACTGCACTCGGCGAATGTGAGAGCAAAGTGAGAGAATCGGAAACGAGAGAAGAAGAACTAATGAGGGTGATCGACGATGTGTACCAGGATGTGTATTCGAACATATTTGTTCTTTAAACTCGATGTTTTCATACTCATAAAACAGATGGTCATACACGAACAGCGCGTTTGGACTACTGTAAATATAAATATTGTTCGTGTTTCAGCTCCGAGCTGCACTCTCCGAGCTCCGTGCTGATAGTTCGAGACTGGCCAAAGAATATCAAATGGGAATTGGAGAAAAATCGAATGAGATTGAACGTCTGAATAAGAGAGTGAGTTCGTTGTTTAATGTTACTCGTTACCAGTGAAAAACTTGATTATGAAAATCTCCAACAACCCATGAAAGTTCCACGAAAGTCTTTAGCTAACTGAACTATCGATGTCAAATGGTGGGTTATCCGAGCACACTGTCGAAATCCCAAATAATCATTTTATCTTTTTTTTCAATTGAATGAATTGAGTGTGCCTTTGCAAATCATGCTCAAAGCAGAAAAAAAAGTACACAGCGCCTTTGAGAAATATAAGAGCTCTTTCATTCCTCATTTCGCGCTATTGTCTGTGTGTTCCGAAGGACTCCTTATTGTACACATTTTAAATATATTATTTTACAGTTTAACGACTGTTCTAAGAAGTTATGCGAGGCTGAGTCCGAAATTAAGAAGCTCGTTAAACAAATTGAAGCTGCCGGATGTGAAAACGATGCATTGAAAGAAGAGTTGAGAAAGGTTTCCATTCTTTTTCATATTCGGCATTTATCATTGCTTTCAGAGCAAATTCGGAGCCCTCCAAAGTGCTAGAGTCGTAATGAAATTCAGCAATCCGGAGAAACTCGAAAAATTATACTCAACAATTCAACTCGAGAATGGTGATACAGCTTGCCATACGTTTGATTTCGTATCCGTTAGTTTTTATATTTTAGCTCATAGTTATTTTCAGGAACGCGACTCTATTTCGACAATAACAAGCCATTTGAACTTTTTACAACCATCGGGTTTGTGTTCAATGAAAGAAACGCTATTATTTGGTTTATTTATTCACAGGGAGAATCGAATCGATATCGATTTGAGCTTGCTATGTGGTGAATATGATTGTGCATTTAGAGGAACTGTTGGAAATGAGGCGTATTTCTCTGCATCCCAAGAAAAGGTTGTCCAATATATGATTCATCTAGAATGTTTCGTTTCAGACGGTTAAATTCTTCAAAGTACATACCATTGATGACCAATTCAAGATGGAGCAAATTAATGAGGTTTGAGGGCCATGACTTTTTTGTCACCAATCATTATATTTACAGCTCAGCACCGAAGATCTAATACTGTTCGCGAGCGAGCCAGTTTATTTCATCGAAGAAACAACCCATTGGTCTGTGTTCCAGTATCATGAAAACTACATAAAAAGGGAAGGAGAAAAATTCGAAATCTCTGGAATTAGATCGCTAAGAAAGTATAAATTCCACTATCACAGGTATTCATGAATAATATTATCATTGTAATACCGTTGATTGAAGGGGAATTCTCTACTTCTTCCGATCCAGCACCATTGCAAGATTGGAAAGATTGAATGAGAAAGTTGTGGTGGTTGAAGGCCCAATGCTCGATGACACGGTTAGATCGAACCTGTTATGATAATTCAATCAATTTTTTAATGAATACAGCTGTCATTTTACACCCCTCCTCATTCTGATTGCATCAATATCGCAAACACTAAACAGAACGCTCTTCTATCACTCAATACCACGAATCTAAATGTGTCTCAGCAAATTTATGAGTGAGTTTTGAGGAGAATAATTTAACTATTTTTGATTTATTAACTAAAAAAAATCACAGACCTCCTATGGAAACCGATTATCACGCAATCGTTGGCATTTATGAGGGAATTCTCACGATGCTTTTCGAGGGAAAAGCTGTTGGTCGATGTCTGATGACTACGAAACTGAACTAGATCACTTGTACATTAATTTTCCCAATTTCAAAAAATGTTTCTTCATGAATAAACATTTTTATAGCTTCAGTTTCGAACGTAGTCCACACTAGTCACACCAATTGTTTGCCAGTGAGAGATGCAAGGCAAATGCTCGGCATTTCTGAGTCACTGCGCTTCAATTGATGTCGAAGATGGAAGTGTGCGGATGTATAGCGTGTGAATAATCAGTCAAACAAACAGACACATGGAGCATTTGTCAAACCATAAAAACCTAAACTTCGCAGAGAAACTTTTCTGATGCGAGGTTTACGCGCTGCGAAAGTTTACCTTATTACGATTGCGTAAGAGTTGAGTTTCGATTGAAACGAATGATCGTTGCCTGGATCGTGTGGTTCATGCCGGATGAGGTGATACACGGTTCTGGTTCCGGTTCCAGCTCTGGTGCTGGCACCTCAACCATGAAAATTTACTGTAATGTGCCATATTCGATGGGCCAATTTCCCCGGAGTCGTCTCTCGATGCCATTTCTATAACATTTTCGATTCAATTCGATTATCAAGACAGGAGCGAAGAATATGCAGAGGTTGCCAAGCAGTCGGACGAACAGTAGAAGAAGCCTAATATTTTCTCGCAACAAGAAGTGAAATAAAGAAAAGTTCATAATGTCTGATGCCACAATGCCTAGTGTTGTTTGATTACTGAAACCTAATATTAGCAACATCCTTCGTACATTATTTTATCTTCCATGAAACGAAAGTGTGAAAAAAACACACAAAGCAGTGAATTTGAATTACAACAATTTAAAAAAAGATAATTCAATTAAATTTGAAGCCTCTCGATATCTCTACTTGGGTCATTTTTTGCGTAGCGTCTTCAGCTCTCTCACATCTAATATGCGATTTTATCCCGTAAGGATATTGTCTGTGCGGGAAAGATAAATCGAACGCTGTACGCATACGCATTGTAACTCCAACATTACTTAAACTGGAGGCGATTCTGATCCAAGTTCCAGAAGATGCATTAAAAAATGTTGAAGCATCAGAACTTGATCGCTCATAGATGTCTAATGCGACTCCAAGTTCGCACAAGTCACGAGCGAAAATGCCTGCAATTTTGCGAAATTAATTTCATTTTTTCCCAAAATAAATCACCTATATTGCCCATCCTGTTCGTCGTAATGAACACATTCCGGATGTTGTGGTCTCGACAAAGTTCAATTATTTCAGACCTGCAATTATATCTAATTACAAGATTCTTGGCACTCAGGCTCGGCTAATTTGCTAAAAACTAACCGAAAATATGCGTCCACACAAGTGTCTCTCACTTCCAGTTGATTGATTTGGACACCTTTCAAGGCCTTCTTCAAAGCCTCGAAAACGGACTTTTGCTCCTTGAAATTGTGCAGTACCAGCGTATCGATGTGCGTGAACATGCCGAAAAATCGGGCGAATCGAGCTCGCGCTTTTCTCTGTTTTCCATCGAAATAGTAGACAATCGCACGTGCTATGCCAGCACCTGTGGCGATAAGCAGTGTCAGACAAGGAAGGAAGATGAGGAAATAGCTAGTTCTGCTAATCACTTTTAAGGGAATTAGCAGGGCGGACATGAAGGCCATTGTAATCCATAACGAAAAGGTCATGATTTTAATGATTTCAACAGCGATGCCTTCAACAATCCGCACCGGCTCGCAAGCAACTTCCACGGAATCCTGCGATGGTTCTGTGTGATGTTAATATTATTTTATTATGCATACATCGTATTTATTGACGATCTTGAGCCACTTGCCGACGCCGGCTCTACCGGAATACCGCTCAGGGAAGATGGCTCGCATGTGGACACGTTTCAAGGCTTCCTGAAATGCGACCGTCCATCAACTAACTTGATTCTAAGCTACTTTCTGAAAAAATAAAAACAAGCCTCTTCCTCCATGTAGTCCTTCTCGTTTGCTGTTCTCGATCTATTGGTGCAAAGATAGACTCGCTCGAGGGCAGGAGCTGGAGGAGTGATGCCGAATGAGAGAGAGCGCCAAGAAGGGGAGATCTGCAACGATAAATTTGCTGTCTATACGGTTATCTAAAAAAAGAGAAAAGCGGATACATTAGCAAGTTATTGATATTGATTAATGATGATTGCATTCGATGCTGTGGGAAATTTAGAAGTAAAACGCACCAATCGCATTGCATCCACCGTCTCCTTCTCCATTTCGACAATCGTTCTGATAATATCCGGAGGAAGAGTGGCGAGTGAGATGAGGGGCTCCATTTCGATTGCGACCGACATTATTTGCGAAAATATCCTAGTGACGTAAATGAAGGACAAAAGTAGACCGATCTCTCGAGCTAACCTGTTGTCGTCAGTTGAAAGGTACCCCAGTGGGAAGTGAAATGAACCAAGCTGCATGAACCCTCTGGCTTTTCTCACGTAGGAAATAATTTCAATCTCGAATCGATTATGAACGTGGAATTTAGAACAAGCGAATTCCGCTGGTAGTGCTCAATCAATAAATTGGAAAAAAATCGGAGTAGATTCTACATACAGTAGTTAGAAATCATAGTTAATTCAAAGCAATTTATTACAGTATAGATAACATCAATACAATTGTTGAATCTTCAACATCAAATATAATTCATTTGCAGCTAAACCACTTGCTGTTTTTCAAATTTCATATGAGCTTAGTTTTATGGACAATTAATGCAATCAACAATGATTAACACAGTATCTATTGGAATTCAATAAAAGTACACACCTCTCGAAATCTGTACCGGGGTCAGTTTTTGTCTTACATCTTCCGCTTTCTCGCATCTAATGTGCGACTTGGTTCCGTACGGGTATCCCATTTGCCCGAATGCAACATCATGCACGGTGAGCATTCTCATTGTGATTCCATGACATCTCAATTTGGCTGCGACCCGGGCCCAGAACTGATGCGATTCTTCAAAATACACTGTCGTTTTCGTCCACGAGCGCTCATAGATATCCACTGTCACTCCAAGGTTGCACAATTGTAGCGCAAAATTTTCTGCAATTTCCAAACATTAACTTATTCTCTATGATATATATCTTTTACCGATGAAGCTAATTGAGCTTGTCATAATAAGCACATGGCGAATGCCGTATTTCTTGCATAAAGTGATGATATCTGTGCCGCATTTTTTTTTACAATATTATTATAAATGAAAAAGGTACATCTAAATGCAGCATACCGAAAATGGTGGTCGATTGTGTTGGCTCTAACTTCCAGCCGATTGATTTGCACGTCTCGTAGGGTGTTTCGTGCTATGTAAAGCAGGTACGCATGATCATCATCTGCGTGCAACACTAGCGTGTCAACGTGTGCGTTGCACATTGCGAATAGTCTACCGAATCGAGCGATCGTTAGTCGCTGATTTGCAGCTAGGCGTCGGCATATTGCAATGGCAACAGCAATCGCGACCAGGGTATAGCAACCGAGACACAAGAGACCGAGACACATCCCAAAGTAAGTGGCCAACAGGAGACTACCAAAGGCAACAAGCAAGAATCCGGTGAGGAATCCGGCCATTATCGACAAGTGGCATTGACCATTTTCGATGCGCGAGGGCTCGCATGCGACTTCCATTGCATCCTTGAATATTTTTTTGTTTTGTTTCTACATATTTTATGTTTTTACATCGTATTTGTTGACTACACTGAGCCATTTGCCGACTCCGGCTCTTCTCGCGAATCTATCGGGAAAAATGGCGCACATGTGTAGTTGATCCCCCTGTAATGAATAATTCTCATTGTCAATTTTGAAAAAAATCACGTTATGGTTATAAATAGACTGATCTGGTTCAGAGTTAATACTATGAATTAGCGTATATAAAAATATGTATAACCTCCTCGTCCATTCTCATTGCTTCTCGGGCACTGTCCGTGTACAGATAAACTCGCTCGAGGGGAGGAACTGTAACCTCGGAGCAGATACGGTACCAGCGAAGAGAGATCTACGAACGACGGTAAGTAGGCGAAAAAATTATAACAATGAATTTGTACGCACCAATTGCATTTCATCCATAGACTCCTCGCCCATTTCGATAATACCCCTGATAATGTCCGGAGGTAGCGTGGAGAGGGAGATTGGAGGGTCCATCTCTGACGACCAGATGAGAGTAAATTAAGACGCGAAAACAAAATTGTGCACTCGAAATTGATTTACCACCGAGGCGTCAACCAAGCAAACCGTCCACTGGGTTTTTAAAAAAAAATTTTGTAGAGTCCTATTCAAAACATTTTCTTATTTTCAGACCTTTTTGATTTGACTTCGTTTTGCTTGTAACCTCAATAATTCAAGATGAGCATAGCAATTGACGTGGAACCATTCATCTCCCTCGCTACGCTTCCTCCAGACGTTATCAGAAACATTATTGACATTGATAAATCTGCAGTAGATGAAATGAAACTCGTTAGTTTTTTTTTACAACTGCTCATCTTTGATATTATTTAATAAACATTAAATAATTCATCATTCTAGATTTCCCGGACCTGGTATTCCCTGCTATCCAGTATCACTCCGCCCACTCTCGAACGAGTTTATTTGTACTCTGGAGCAACAGAAGCTTCGTTTTGCATTAAGGTCATTTCGGAAAATAACTGATTTGCATATTCGCACAAATCGAGAATAACTGATAAGGAAGTTTCAGAAAACTATACAAGTCGTGCACATGAGAGCCACATTTCCGGAAAAAACGGCGAGAAAAGCCGGAGTTGGCAAGTGGCTTAGCATAGTCCGTAAACACGATAATGTTGGTTTCAACTTTCCTGATTCTAAGATCCATTGGTACCTTTGACTTTGCAATAGCTATTGAAAACATGCAAACAGGCAAACAAAAATAATCAAACAAACTTCAGGACGCAGTAGAAGTTGCATGCGAACCCTCACATATCGAAGATGAATATTTCGGTTTTCGGATTTTCATGCTAGCCCTATCGCTCTGGATGTGCGGTTCTGTTGGCATAGCCATCAAAGAGTGCATGGCCAAAACTAGCGGACACTTCATTCTCGCTTACTTCGGATTATACACCCTATTCGTTGTGATGGTTGCAATCCTCGTCTATTCCATCTCCTGCTGTTGTGATTCAAAACATCAAACAATGCGCGGTCGAATGTGCCGATTATTTTCAATGTTCTCCCATATCGAAACGCTGGTGCTACACATCGCCGAGGATGACCCCAATAGTAATTTTGATGAAGCGTATGTGCTATGCGTATCTCGGAAAGCGTTCAAGGGAGTAAAAATCAATCGACTCGAGGTTAAATCGCACTGCGTAAAATATTTTCTTCGGTTAGTTTCGATAAAAATATCTTCGATATTGACTGTTATGGCTTCAGTCGAAGCACGAAAAAGTACACGTAAATTGCAGTGCCAATGTCATTCGTTTATGTCGCGAACATAACATTCACCAAGTGCTCATTACTACAAGCTCAATGAACAACATTGGTAACTTGAAGATAATTATTTAGCTATATGTAAAAAAATGCATAACCTGCAGAAACTATAGCTCAGAAATTGTGCATAATTGGAACGTCGCTTGATGTGTATCAGTTTTCGGAATTGGCTCCGACGACTTCGTACGATCAACTCGCAACCGCGTTGAGTCGTCAAGGAATCACAATGCGAATGACTACCGCCGAAGATGCCTCTTTTGCACGTCAGGGATATCCTTCCGGAATCAGAGCTCATTTGAGATTTGAAAAAAACCTGAACGTGCGGCCCAACAACTGACTCCGGTAAAGATAACGAGAGGCTTTAGATTCACTTGAAAACTCATTTGTTTTAAATTTGTTCATTCATTTAGGTATTCACTATTATCATTGCTGCCATGAATGTATTTTAATTCTTTATACGTAAAAGAAGCCGAATAAAAGAAAAGAGTAGAAAAATTTATCAAAAATTTGTTCTAATGATCTTCAACTAATTATTTGAGAACCGTAACTATTGTTTCGCTAATCTCAATGGTTTGGTTCATTAGCTGTTTTGCGCGCACACCTGCTGTAATTTGTATCTCATCGAAATAGAGAATCGCCGGTGGGGTCAATTTCAATAAAATTGTCTTTGTCATTTTCATTCTTATCACTTTTCCGACCGATTTCAAAGTGGTGTTTCGCTCGTCTGATCACCATAAATGTCTGTTTCAATCGAAATGGAACCTCTAATATCCCTCTCCACTCTTCCCGCGGACATTATCAGAATCATAATTGACATGGAGAAAGCTTCACTGGATGACATGCAACTGGCGAGTTATCTTAACTTTCTTCCATTTTGATGAATTGCCCAATGATTCGTTCTAGATATCCCGATCCTGGTACTACATGCTATCCTGTAGAGTGCGCAATTCGGGTCGGGTAATCGGGTAGGAGACCGGGTAGGCGAGGCGATTTTCGCGGAATGACATTACCCGACATCCGACCCTCGAAACGCGCCATTACCCGACATCCGAGTACTTTTGCCGTCTGCGCGAACGTTGAAAATGTCGCTGAAGTACTGTATTAACTGATAAAAAGTGTTACTATGCCATCCTAGAACATTTGGTGGATACTCAGACAGGCTCATGTTGGTCTGAGAAGCGATTTGGTCAGCTGTGCATTCGAGTCGATTCCATGTAGAAGTCCTCATGATCGTGTGAGTTTTTCTTCAGGATCATCGAATGTTGTTGGTAGACGATGTTTGAAATGTATTTGAGGTTAGAACAGAACGGATGCGTTAGCAAAAAGCGTCTTTCGTGAGCTAGAATCGCACTAGTCGTCGTGTTTTGACGCACAAATGTCATGAAATGAGCGAAAAGAGTTCAAAAGAGAGTGAACGCGTATGGGAACAGATAGTAAACTCGGGACGAACCTTTGCATCTCCATTGGCACGAGCTTGTGAGATTAGAGAAGGTTTTTGGGGAGAAAAAGCGGCGAAATCCAAGCCAAAAGATAGTCGAAGTGCAGAGAGCATCACGAGAGACCGCTCAGGATGAAGGGGAATGGTCGAAATGGTCAACAAATTAAGTCGCGGCTCATTAGCATTGGTATCATTAACAACGCACGTGACTTTAACGTGCGGATGTCGGGTAATGGATCATTTCTCGCACATTACCCGACATTCTCCTCCCTCTCATTCTGCGCAGTCGGGTACCCGAGATGTCGGGTAGTGTCACATTGCGCACTCTACTATCCTGCATCACCCCACCCTCACTCGAGCGAGTCTATCTATGCTCTGGCACAACAAGTGGCGCAAGGACACAGAAAATAGTAGATATTGAGGTGACGATTAACCACCCGCATTTGAATATCTGAAATAGCTTTAAAAAGCCATTTCAGGATGCTCAAAAATTCTTGCACATGCGAGCTATATTTCCGAAAAGTTTCGCGAGAAAAGCAGGAATCGGCAAATGGCTCAGGATCGTTAACAAATATGACAAAGTATTTTATTTAGAGTTCAGCTAAAAAAACAAAAACAAGGGAAAACAAGGAATACAAGGTCAAATTTCAGGACGCAGTAGAAGTTGCTTGCGAACCGTCGCGATTTGATTGTGAGAATGAAATCTACGATATTGGGATTTGCATTTGTGGCCTAGCGATCTGGGTTGTGGGTTTGGTAGGCACGCTAATCATAGGGATCGCAGAAGGAATCTCCGGATACACCATTCTCGGATCCTTCGGCTTCTGTACCCTGTGCCTTGTTGCCTTTGCTCTCCTTGTGTACGGCATCTGCTATTGTCTTGATGACAAAAGACAACTGACAATGATCGATCGAATGGGCCGATTATTCTCAATGTTCTCCCATATCGAAACGCTGGTGCTACACAATGCCAGTAGTCAAGAGTACAAACTTATTGCTTCGCTAACATCATTCAGAAGAGTAAAGATCAATCGTCTGGAAGTAAGATCACAGACAGTGCATTATTTTTTTCGGTTTGTTTAGTTTTATAGCCTGATTGCACAAGGACGTTAGAAATATTTCGTAATCATTTGAAATTACAGCGTTAATATCATTCGTTTATGTCAAGTACATCATATTCGCCATGTGTTCATTACAACAAGCTCGATGGGCAATATTGGTAAACAAATTACAGTATTTTTGTAAATTCGTAAAAAATGCAGGCAATTTTGTTCTCGAATTGTGCAAACTCGGAGTCACAATAGATGTCTATGAACTATCTAGATCTGATTCTCGTTCATTTTTCAATTTATCAGCCCAAGAGTGGAATCAGCTTGCAACAAAATTTAATCATAGTGGAGTAACGCTAAGGATGACAACCGCATTTGATGCATCGTTTGCACAGAAGGGTTATCCGTCTGGAATCAAAGCCCATCTCAGATTTGAAAAGGCAGAGTATGCAACCCAGCAACTGGCTCCGGTAGATGTAGCGAGAGGTTTCAACTTCACTTGATTCCATAGTTTGTCAGTCGTATTTGATGATTTTGCTAAATTGATTGTAATTAATTATGTTTTTGTAATTGTGTGATTGTAATTAATTGTAACATAGTCATACATGTAATTGTGATTGCTTGCTGTCATGATAAAATATATTTGATCTTTTGATATGAATGCGATGCCGGATAAAAAAAAATTCTCCAAATTCAGCTTAGTTCTGTTTAGCATGCATTTCTTTTAGACTCCCGTAAACATTGTTTCGCTAATAGTAATTACTCTTGGATTCAAAAAATGTTTTGCTAGCACACCTGCGGCAATTTGTAGCAAGCATCTCATAGAAATGGCCGGTGGGCAAAACTGTACTTTAGCTTGGCGTCTTTTTTTCAAGCATACCCCCATTCCTTTCATAATTAGTGTTTTTCGTCAATATTTTGCCAGAGACGCACGCATCAATCGAGATGGAACCTCCTACTTACCTTTCCACTCTACCTCTGGACATCATCAGAATCATCATCGACATGGAGAAAGCGTCAGCGGATCAAATGAAAATGGTAAAATTTTAAAAAATAGAATTTTTAAACATATTAATTCAATGCTCTTTGAAGATCTCTCGGTCATGGCACTCGCTAATGCCCACCATCACCCCACCGCCTCTTGAACGAGTCTATCTGTGCTCTGGCACTACTAGCGCGAAGATAAATGAAAACATTAGCGATGAGGTGACGAATTACTTTAATCGATAAAAAAATAGTAAAAAGTAGTTTCAGGATGCTCTCGAATTCTTGCACATGCGAGCCATATTTCCGGAAAAAATCGCGATGAAAGCAGGAGTTGGCAAATGGCTCAGGATCGTTGGCAAATACGACAATGTTAGTATTTGATTTAGATTACGGGAATAAAACCAGGTCAAATTTAAGGAATCAATCGAAGTTGCTTGCGAGCCCTCACGCATCGAAGAAGAGTGTTTTGGTGTTGTGATTTGCGTGGCTGCCCTATTCTTTTGGATTATCTGTTCTCTTGACATTGCTTTCATGGATGGCATGGCTGGAATGGCAGAAAATGTCCACCGAAAGTTCCGGTCGTTCGGGCGCTATACCCTATTCATTGCTGTCCTTTCCCTCCTAGTCTACGGAATCTTCTGTTATCGTGCTTCAAGAAATCAATCGATATCGATGCTCGGTCGCATGCGCCGATTATTCTCAATGTTTTCCCATATTGAAACGCTGGTGCTACATAATGATTGGGAACAAGACAATATTCTTCGTGCTTCGCTAACAGCACTGGGAAGCGTAAAGATCAATCGTCTGGAGGTTCGATCGGGCTACGTGGATTCTTTATTTCGGTGAGCTTAGTTTTGCAAATATTGTCAGTATTCGATTTTTTGGTCGTTGCAAACATTTGATTATCATTTACAATTACAGCCACGATATCATCGATTTATGTCGTCTTCATAACATTCGCCATGTTTTTATTAGAACAAGATCGATCAACGACATTGGTAATTTTTATTTATCGACAAGTTTGTATAAAAATTGCAGAGACTATTGCTCAAAAATTGTGCAGCAATGGAGCGACAATTGATGTATACCAGAAGGGAGCAGAATCGCCCACTTACTATGATGTACTTGCCACCTCTTTAACTCGTCATGGAATCACAATGAGAATGGAACCCGTTCCTAGAGCCTACTTCTTCCGGCGCTATCCTTGCGGGGTCAAAGTCCATTTGAGATTCGAAAAGACCGATGCTACCCAAAAATATGCAACCCATAATCTGGCTCCAGTGGAGGTTGCCAGAGGTTTCAACTTCACTTGATTTCAGTTGTATTTAAACTAATTCGATGATGGCATTGTTGTTATGAATTCTGAAATAAATATTTTTTGTGAAGCTACGAAGCGGAACAAACTGAATTAACCTTACACGCGATTATTGCATTTATTTTTGATTCAAACCATTTTTTGGCTCGCACATACAGTAATCTCTATCTAGAGTTTCATAGAAATGGAGAATGCCCCGTGGGCATTTTCGACTATTATTCCGCACGTAAATTACTAATAAATGGCGAGTGAAGCCAGAGGGCTTTTTATGCTACTGTTTTTAGCTTGGCGTACGTTTCATTCTTGCCACATTCCCATCAAATTTTATAAATAGTCGTTTCTTGTTCATCACTTCGCTAGAGATGACGGTCTCAATCGAAATGGAACCCTTATTCTCCCTATCCACTCTTCCTCCTGACATTATCAGAAAGGTTATCGAAATGGAGAAGGAGTCAGTGGATGAACAACGTTTGGTAAGTTATTTAGGAACAGTTAATCATTTAAATTTATAAATTTAAATGATAACATATTTTAATTATAATGATTAATGCATCATTGAAGATCTCCCGTTCCTGGCACTCTCTGTCATCTGATGTCACCCCTCCTGCCCCATCCCTTGAGCGAGTCTATCTGCTCACTAACGTATCGAAGAGTGCAAACGAAAATATAGGCAAAAAGGTGAATATTTGTTATATAATTGCAATTTATAGGGACAAGTTAACCATTTTTCCTTTGAATAATAATTATAATGATTAATGCATCATTGAAGATCTCCCGTTCCTGGCACTCTCTGTCATCTGATGTCACCCCTCCTGCCCCATCCCTTGAGCGAGTCTATCTGCTCACTAACGTATCGAAGAGTGCAAACGAAAATATAGGCAAAAAGGTGAATATTTGTTATATAATTGCAATTTATAGGGACAAGTTAACCATTTTTCCTTTGAATAATTAAAAATATATTTCAGGAAGCCTTGAAACGCTTGCACATGCGAGCCATCTTCCCTGAGAGGCATTCTGGAAGAGCTGGAGTCGGAAAGTGGCTCAATATCGTCAATAAATACGAAGTGAAATCGAATATATTGCCAATAAAATACGAACAACTTTCAGGATGCCATAGAAGTTGCGTGCAAGCCCGACCGCATTGATAATTGGGATCATACAGCACACATCAATGCCGCTGCATGTATGGTCTGGATGCAACTTTCCTTTGGCCTCGGCATTGCAACGTGCTCTGTTATGAGTGGAGCGCAATATTTCTTCATCGTCCAGCCGTGTTTGTTGCTGCTAATCATCGCTGGTGCCCTCCTAACACACGCCATACTCTACTATCAACGCAGAAATCGTCGAAAAGCGCTCGCTCGATTCTCCCGATTTTTCTCCACGTTTGAGCACATTGAAACGCTAGTGATGCGCAGTGTTATGGGTCAATGTTTCGTTTTCGAGGCTGTTATTAAAGCCTTGAAAGGTGTGAAAATCAATCGACTTGAAGTGAGGGAGGCTAGCGTGGACTACCATTATTGGTATGTTGTAAAAATAACTATATAAAAATAACTATATATTTTAAATTAACAGGACAGCGATCCTTGAACTGTGTCGGGACCACGATATCCGCCATTTGTTCATTACAACAAGCTCGATGAGGAAATTCGGTGATTTACTTTTTTTTTACTTTTTATTAAATTAAAATTCTGAAATTTACAGGACATTTCGCACTGGAACTGTGCGAACTAGGAGTCACGCTTGATGTCTATGAAAGATCGGGCTCTGATGCTTCCACATTTTTCAATGCATCATCACTTATCTGGGATCAACTCGCCAACAGTTTGAACCGTGATGGAATTACGCTGAGGATGACTACAGCATTTGATGTCACTTTCCGACAGAGAGATTATCCTTTCGGTATCAAATCTCACATTAGGTGCGAGAAAACGGAGTACGCAACGGAGCATCTGGCTCCAGTAGAAATAGTGAGAGGGTTCAAAATTTAGATGAATTAACTGAGCCACCCCATTGTATTGTATTTATCTTTGGAATAATAAATCCGTTTTAACTATCTAACTGTTATTTTGAACGTGATGATATTTGCCTGATGTGAGTGCTCATCGCATCTTCATACAATGAAAAAATCTCGATTTATTGCCTGAGCAAGACCAGCGGAAATATCTTGTGCACATCCGATTTGTATTTTATTCTAGACTTTCAAAAAAAAAATGTTATACGTGAGAAAAGCCAGAGAAAAGAAAAGTCAAGCTTGGCATTTACTTCATTTCAAACTTTTTTATCGCCTAGTGACAAGTCAGTGGACTATTTCACAAATAATGCCGGTTACAATCGAAATGGAACCTCTTATATCCCTCGCCACTCTTCCTCCGGACATCATCAGAATGATTCTCGACATGGAGATAGAGTCGGTGGATGCAATGCGATTGGTAAATTATTTAAAAATAGTTTTAAATAGCAATTCTTTGTTAAAGATCTCTCGGTCCTGGTATTCCCTATCGTCCGGTATTACTCCCCCAGCTCCTTCACTCGAACGAGTCTATCTGTGCACCAACAGAGCGAAGGATGCAAGCGAGAAGAGGAAAGTGGGCAAAAAGGTGATTATTATTTCGATTTTTATGTTTTGTGAGTAAATATTGTAAATATTTCAGGAAGCTTACAAACGCGTTCACATGCGGGCCATATTCCCTGAGAGATATTCCGGTAGAGCCGGCGTCGGTCGCTGGCTCACTATTGACAATACATTCGATGTAACAACTAAATATAATTCATAAAAAAATCGACCAAATTTCAGGACGCAGTCGAAGTTGCTTGCGAGCTGGAGCGGATTGATGTTCGGAGTTATGCAAAACCAATTGCTGTCGAAGCCATAATACTATGGGTGCAAATATCCCTTTCCTCCATCATTTTTGTGGTCACAGAAACTATGAGCGTGTCATAATATTTATTCAACTTCCTGCCTTGTCTATTTCTGATTCTCGCCGCTTGTGCTCTCGTAGCCTACGCAATCGCCTATTTTTCTCAAGGAAAAAAGCGACAAGCGCTGGCTCGATTTGCCAGATTTTTCACAAAATTCACGCACATTGAAACGCTCGTGCTTGACGATTTCAAGGGCCAAGAAGCCGTTTTCAAAGCTTTGAAGAAGTCCTTGAAAGGCGTACAAATCTATCGACTTGAAGTGAGAGAGGCTAGCGTGGATGATCAATATTGGTTTGTGATCAAAAGAAAGACTAACATTATTTATGAATATTGACAGGAAAGCGATTGTTGATCTGTGTCGCGACCACAACATCCGCCATGTTTTCATCACGGCAAGATCGATAAGCTACATCGGTCAGTTATTTATTTATTTAAAATAATTAAGCTAAGACTTGAAATTTATAGGACATTTCGCGTTGAAATTGTGCAAACTCGGAGTCACAATAGATGTCTACGAACAGTCACGATCTAAAGCTCCAACATATTTCAATACATCATCGCAAATCTGGGATCAAATCGCGACCAGTCTAAGTCGTGATGGAATTACGCTGAGGATGATTACTTTGCATGATATAAGATACGGATTCATTGCCAGAGGCTATCCTTTCGGCATCAAATCACACATTAGATGTGAGAGAACTGAAGATGCAACTCAAAAACTGGCTCCAGTAGAGATATCGCGAGGATTTAAATTTTATTGAGTTAAATGATTCGACGATTGTTTTGGTATTATCTTTGATAGTAAAAAGTGTAAGTAAAAAAGTTGATAGTGTAAGTAAAAACGTGTTTTCTTTTAGACTGATGCATTTTTGATTTACATTGAGCGTGTCCAGAGGCAATAGTCGTGGTTCATCAAAGAGTGACAGAATTCATAAAGCGTTAGTTTTATCTTTGGCGCGCTTCATTAGGACGATATTCAAGTACTCACTTGAGTGCTAACTCAAAGGATATTCTCAACTGATTGCTCCTTTGTACATCGAAATGCCCCCGCTCGCCCTTTCCACACTGCCTACCGACATCATTCGAATGATAATATCAATCGAAAAGGCTTCTGTTGGCTCGATGCGATTGGTTCGATTGGTTTACACTTTACACTGTTTTTTCAACAGGAAACATTTACAGATCTCGCATTCCTGGCACTCACTATTATTCGGAGTTAAATCTCCCACACCCCTTGAACGGGTCTATTTGTGCACTGGAAAGGAGATAAATACGAAATATGCAATCCTAGACTATGACGCAATACGGAAAGTGCACATGAATGCGATATTCCCGGAGAAATTCGCAAGGCTGGTTGGAGTCGGCGGGTGGCTAAGCGTTGACTATCAGTACTCAGATGTGAGCAATCGACCCGAATTTCCACAACTTTGGACTTTTCCCGATTAGTTTATTATTATCTTCGCACTCTAAGATCCCAAATTATATCCTTATAGGGCACCATCGAAGCATATTGTCAACCATCATTAATCGAAACTCGCGGGGACCGCTTTTTCCGCTTTTTCAAAAACATCATATTGTGGACATGGCTCACCTTTTTTTTCTGGCCTGTTGTTTGGGCAGTAAAAGGTACACATGATGTGACTAATGACATACTCGTCCTGTACCTGGCATGCATCGGTGCCAGCATTGTCTTTCGGCGACATGTTGCATGCAAAAGCTGCATCAAAATTGAGAAGAAAGCAGCACGAATGAGCCGATTTTTCTCTTCATTCACCCACATTCAGACGCTTATTTTGGACTCTTTCAAGGTAGGACGTTGCGAGAAGCCTTTCAATCGTAACACAACAACTAGTCGTTTATTATGGAAATCATCCATCGCTCTCCTCATTCCGCGCTGTTTCTGACGAAGAAGCCGGTTCATGTCCCTATTAAACGACTAGTTATTTCGTTACGATTGAAAACCTAATTACGAGGCATCTATGAGAATTATCCACTTTCAAGGAACAACCGGACGCTTTCAACACAGTAAAGAACGCATTGGTCGATGTTACAATCGATCGTCTGGAAGTGGCCGATAAAATATTGAGCGAACACTTTCGGTATGTTTTTCTTCCTCAATTTATTCGGTGATGAATTTTTATTACAATATTTTTACCTACATTTATTGCAGAAGTCAAATTGTCGAGTTCTGTCGAGAACACAACATTCGCGAATTGTTTATTGATACCAACGACGTTGGACCAAATTTTAGTCAGTTTTTTCAGTCCGAAACCAATTCAAAGTTATCATTTTAGTCCAGTTTGCTGTCGAATTGTCGCAGATTCATACCGATCTTGATGTGTATGAACGGTCAACAGCATTCGGGGACCGCTACTTCAATATCACTTCGGGTGCCTGGCGTAACATTTGCGCCAATATGAGAGCTCAGGGCATTATGATGAAAATGCTATTCGATCCATGGAGAAAATATCCGTCCGGAATAAAGTCCCATATTATCGTTAGGTCCGAACAGTTACAGAATGGACAAATCGGTAAGGTCCAAGGGAAAAAGTATAGAATTCCAGTTCGCAGACCGAGAGGTTTCAACTTCACCTAAACCGTACACATCTGCTTTGTCTCTAATTACTCGCTTTGTTTATACTGTATATAAAAAAAGGACGAACGTTTCATTTAAAAAAAAACATTCTTCTTATCCCCAAACGCAATACAACAAAAATTCGGGAACTTTGAGCCTCAATACTCGACAACATACAACATAAATTAGATCACGATCATCTTTCAGACGAGTTGCATACTCACAGTGATGATTGCAAAGTAGATGAGCCCGATATCCCGGTATTTTCCCCACAGGACGTTGCGGTCGGCCAGAAGATTTCCCACTGTCCCCCCCCCCCCGGGGGGTAGTGAGGACGAGAGCGAGTGGGAAACCATGGTGTTTCGCTGAGAAATTCCATAAATGCTCGTTTGGTACACTCTAGTTATGCACTTCCAACATTTGAATTGCAGAAAACATTAAGCGTTCGTTCAATATTTGGCGCGCTCTTGGGAGCGATACTCAATCGCGCGCATCGGTTCATTTTTCCCAAATATCATAGCTGCTCTATCGCTCATCAAAATGGAGCAACCGCTCGCCCTCTCCACTCTGCCTGCCGATATCATTCGAAGAATAATACACAGTGAGCGACCAGCTGTAGACTCGATGCGAATGGTTTGTCATTTCGATTTCTTGTATGAGTCATCTGTGACTCAATTTCGAAATAGGTGCCCAAGGGCATTCCAATTTTTAAACTTTCCCGCGAGCCCGTAGTCGAACTGCGAACATATTTTTAAAAAATTGACATCACTATTATCTGTTGGTCCAGAATGTGGTGAAGCTATACCTTACCAGATCTCTCACTCCTGGCACTCGCTCGCATTCGGATTGCATCCTCCCTCACCGTCCCTCGAACGGGTGTGTTTGTGCACTGGAGGGCAGAAGAATCCGAAATTCCCAAATCATTCGCCCGCTTGGCAAGTGCGCATGTATGCGATATTCCCGAAGAAATACGCGAAACGAGCGGGAGTTGGCGGCTGGCTCAGCACTGTGAACAGTTACGCTGATGTGAGCTTTAAATTCTATTTCGAGCCGTTATTTCAGAGATCGCTTCTGGAAACCGGGGAAACCGGGGAACCCCCTGAAATAATGTCATTATAGGGTGCCATCGAAGCGGCTTGTGAGCCGACGTATATCGAAAATGACAATCACTCGGGCTTGCACTTCTTCATCTATCTACTGTTCTGGATATTGTTCACCTTCCTGTTCATGGTGGTCGCTAGCGTCGTCAATTTTTACAAGGGCGTGGACGTCTCAATTCGCTTTTATTTTGTGTGCATCGGAATAGGCTCGCTGTATCCGCGTTCTGTTGTGCGCAAAATGTGCGAACCAATTGATAGAGCTAGGGAGAAAATGGGCCGATTCTTAGGTGCTTTTACGCACATTGAGACACTCGTGTTGGAAAATTTCAAGGTAAGGGCAGCTTAAAAATCCCACTTCTGCTCTCACGATTAGGGTTTTCATCATGAAGAATTGGTCTCTGTTCTCTCACGTCACTTTGATTAGCGTGAGAGAAGGGGAAATGAAAAGACTTCATGCTGACAACTCTAATACTCTAATCTTTGACTCATGTTTGAGTGTGCGAAAAAGAAATATTTATGCATAATCGTATTTTTGCACATACCATGTATTCTTTTTTCTGTGTTGGTTCTCTAGTGCGATTTCTGGGTAGAACTGTTGTGCGCATGATACCAATATTCTCGAAGCTTTCTCTGTTTCAAGAACCAACCGGAAGTTTTCAATGCGGTAAATAAAACGTTGGCTGACGTTAAAATCAATCGCCTTGAAATTATTGAACCACAGTTGTGCGAAGACTTTTGGTTAGTTGATGTACTCATGCTATACAATATACACAAATTGTCATATTTTCAGCTTCCAAATCGTTAATTTTTGTCGAGATCACAACGTTCGCGAATTGTTCATTGATACAAGCGACATAGGATCACATTTTTGTGAGTTTCAGCTAACGAAAAGAAATTTAATGTTCCCAGTTTCAGACGGATTTGTAATCGAATTGTCCGAGATTAATACGGCAGTTGATGTGTACGAACGCTCATCGATTGATTCGCAATATTTCTTCAATAAATCCATTCAAAAGTGGAACAATTATTCCGCACATTTGAGTGCTGAGGAAATTGCTATGCAAATAGTAACCGCCTACGATGCTCCGTTCAGACAGAACAATTATCCTTTCGGAGTAAAGTCGCACATTCGATCCGAGCAATTCAAGCGAAATGACGACGGTGAAATTGTCAAGGTCCAACACCTTAGGTCTAAAGGGCCCGTGATCAAGCCTAGAGGTTTCTACTTCACATGAACTTTCACATATTTTGTCGCTTATTAACTTTGTCCTTCTTGATTGTCAATATTTGTGATGTTTCCAATAATCGATAAACATTAATAGCCCTAATTGTTTACATTATTCCGGAGCTCGAAGTAAAACATCAATAGTGGATACGCAATGATTCTTTTCAATTCGGGAATATTGGGTAGGCTTTAGCTCTTTTCTCTTTCTTGACCCTTCCCCCGCATTTCTAATTGTAAGAAGCCTACCCAGAAGTAAAACATTTGACGAAGAATTAGATGACACGCAAGGTCATTAGCAGATATCACCTTCCTGTGAGTTTCGATGAGTGAACTCACCGTGATGATGCCAAAAGAGATCGCCCAGAGGTTACATTATATTTGTTTTGTCCGCACTTTTTTTATAACCCCTTTTCGCGCCCTTTTCGAAATGTTCTCGCGCCTATTTATTTCATTTTTTAAAAAATATTTTATGTTATAGAACTCACAATTCCCTCCAGTAAACAATATTTAGATGTCCGTCATAATCGAGATGGAGCCCCCAATCTCCCTCGCCACTCTTCCTCCGGACATCGTGAAGAAGATCATTGGCATGGAAAAGGAGTCTTTAGACGAAATGCGATTGGTACGTCGCCTCATCCTGTTATTGTACCAATTTTTACAAATCCGCTTCAACTAAGTAAAATTGAGTGTTTATTCCGTTACATGTATGGTTTCACAATAGAATTTGACATAGTAATGGGTGATCTTGAAGTCACGGATATAATAATCGAATTCAGCAAGGGTATAAAAGGTTCAATTCCAAATAAATTACAGATCTCTCGCTCCTGGCACACGCAATCTTCCGACGTCCCTCCGCCGCCACTCGAGCGTGTTTATCTCTGTGCTGGGAGACCCGATCCTTCCCATCAGATTCCGCACGACAAGGCCACACAGCGTGTGCACATGCACGCAATCTTCCCTCAACTGTTCGCAGCACGCGCGGGAGTCGGGAAATGGCTCAGTATTCTTACTAAACATGACGATGTGAGTTTAGGAAAGTGATAGAGTAATGAGAGTAAACTTGTAGATTTTTGTGCCCCGATATCAGAGGCCGTATGCATGAACCTGGCAAACGGTTTGTCCGGCAAACGTGACGTCAGTAGCGAAGGGGGAGGCTTTGTCGACAAACGCCTCCCCCTACGCTAGCGACGTCACGTTTGCCGGGCAAACTGTTTGTCGAGGTACATGCATACGGCCTCAGAATGCAATTTCAGGACTCGGTTGAGGTGTCGTGTGAACCAACTCGAATCGAGAAGCGACACGAGCTTTTTCGAATCAAAGCCTTACCTTGCAGCATCGGCACTATGCTGTCCTTCTTTGTTGCCATCAGTGTAGGGGCCCTCTGGTATACGGGAGCTGTGGGTGCTGCCCTGGCGTTTCTTGGAGTTTGGTGTGCAATTCTGATTCTGACCACCCTTATCATCGCCTACATTCGTCGTAAAATCAGCGAAAAGGAGGTCAAAGCACGCGGTCGATTTGCGCGATTTTTTGCGATGTTTTCGAAAATGGAAACGCTTGTTTTGGAGGGATTCAAAGGCAATGAACACGTATTCAAAGTCTTGGAGAAAACCTGGAAAGGAGTACAGATCGACAGACTGGAGCTACCAGATGGAAACTTGGAAGAGATGTTCAGCCTCACTCGGTCAGTGGGGAATATAAAATGCAAAAAGTCATTGAAGTGCATTTTCAGCGCTCAAATTGTTAACTTCTGCCGGGAGCACAACGTACGTAAACTATTCATTGGCACCAGAAGTATCCGCCATTTGAGTGAGTTGCCCAGGCCAAAAACGCCGATTCTAAACTAAAACCCTTTTCAGAAAGTTTCCTCCTAGATCTGTCCAAAGTTGGCGTAACGCTCGATTTGTACGAGCGCTCCGGCTCGGATTCAAAACTCTATTTCAATACTTCTTCTCATATTTTCGATCAAATCGCCATCGATTTGGCCTCGGAGGGCATCAAAATGAGGATGACTACTGCTCATGAAGCCGCGTTCAGGCAGAATGACTATCCGTTTGGGATCAAATCGCATATTCGATGCGAGAAAGAGGAACAATTCGATGGCCAGCCACTGATGCCAGTTCAGAGACCGAGAGGCTTCAACTTTTGAATAACTATTCCGGAGAAAAATAAGTAACTGTGATTTTAAAATGTGTTGTAACGCTAATAAGATGAATTGTGCATGATTCTGAAATCATATCGAATTGGGATGTACCCTTGGCGAGAACGAGTGTTTTGAAATAAAGAGACATCGAATGCAAATGCAATTTGTTTCGAGAATACATAAATCGTTTATCAGAATTTGTTGCAATATTTGAAATTGTTGAAAATATTATTGAAATGAACGGGTGTGATATGAGTGGTGGTGTAATAATGGAGATTACTGAAGCTTCGTAGTCATCAGACATCGTCCAACTCCCTTTCCTTCGAATATCATAGTGAGAATTCCTTCATGAAAGCCAACAATCGAGTGGTAGGTAGAGTCAATGGGAGGTCTAAAAGACAATTTGTTTATTTTGAACCTTGATAATCGGATTATATAACTCACACGTAGGTCCGCTGTGATACATGAAGGGTTGATGTCTCGAGAATAAGGAGAGTATTTTGATCCGTGTTGGCAACGTAGATGCAATCAGAATGAGAAGGGGTGTGGAATGATAACTAAAAATGTTCTTTCAAAATATGAAAGATTATAATTAATATTCTTGCCTTTCCATCAAGAACCGGTCCTTCGATAATAACCACTTTCTCATTGAGCTTCTCAAGTTTCGGAGTCGAGTTTTCACGGAAGAAATATAGTACACCTCTGGAATTATACGAAAATTACGAGAAATGGACCAAAAAGTAAACCTGTGATAGTGGCAGTCGAACTTTCGAATCGATCGAAGACCTGAGATGTCAAATTTTTCTCCATCCATCTCCTCGTAATTCTCATGATATTGATAGATAACCCATTCTCGAGATTCTTCGATGAAGTACATTGGCTCATTCTCGAATGGAATAAGATCCGATGTTTTGAGCTGGAACGTATCGTTAAAAATTTATGTTGTCCATAAATCACACCTCATTGACATCCTCAAGAATGATCGTATCAGTTAAGATTGATGCTTTGAAGAACTTGATTTTCTGAAAAAAAACGTTTCATTTTGCTTTGTTGTTTTAGCCAACTTTTCCACGCGAAGCGGAGAAATATGCATAATTTCCAATAACTCCTTTGAATGCGCAATCGAACTCTCCTTCTAGCAACTTGAGATCAGCATAAACTCTCTTATTACTGAAAGTTCGACTAGGGTGCTAGAAGTGTTTTTACGTGTTGCTTACTCTATCACTGCGGATAACTCGAATGGCTTCGTATTGTCGAAATATAGAATCGATCCTATTGTAAATTTGAGATTGATAAATTGAAAATACAATTTTTTTACCGTTCTCCAGTTGTATGCAAACAAACAGTTTATCCAATTTCTCAAGCTCTTCAAATTTCAGATTTGTGTCAGCGCAATTCAGGGCAATAATTTTGCTCTAAGAAAGTAATTAATTTCTTTTAGTTAATATGATATTAAACCTGAATCAGTGCTTGCTTCAGAGTGCCGATATCTCTCTTCAGTTGTGCATTTTCGTTATTGGTTTCCTCGATTTTTATTTCTGCTTCATTTAGTGATTTCGTGGTTTTCACTAGTGTAGTGCGAAGCTGAATAGATAATGCACTTTTTAATTTGCTACTATCGCATTTAATCCCAAAAAAATATATAAACCTCTTCGATCTGCGACTGCATCGCTCGTACTATTTCATCGGAATCAACTTTGGTCTCTGATTTCTTCTTCTCAATCTGCAAGATATCAACGATATTTTTAAATGTAATAAGCAAATGACAAACCTCAAAGTAGAGTTCGGGAATCTGTCCTTTCGAAGATAGTGAAGAGTCTTGGAAATAAAATTGAACATCGTCAACCACAATTTCATTTTTTCCAGACTTGCCATAGGCAGAAGCAGGGCCACTGAAAAAAGTCTTCCTTCACTAACGCGAAGCATTCAAGAAAAACTTACCTGATAATTGCGGAAATTCTATACCGAAAGTTTGCACGAATCGAAATCGGTTCGTCAAAATTGTGATGAAAAATAGATGGAACAATTGAAGGCGCGCTGCTATAAGCCTAAACATAAGTTGATTGCATGATAACCCCAGTCTTCCCCCCCCCCCCTCTCCTCGATTCCCTCATTTCTGCGGGCGATGATCATCGCCGTTCATCGCCCACAGAAATGAGGGAATCGAGGAAAGGGGGGGATAGCGTTAGCATTTTTTGCGAAATATTACTATTATTTTCTTAGAGCGCTCCGCTCCCGCAACATAGAAGTGCTCATGAAAGCCTACTCTGTCTACATCAGGCCCATCTTAGAAAGCGCATCGATGGTTTACAGCCCTTACCTCCCCCGCGACAAAAAAGATCTTAGAAAAAGTACAGAACTACTTCACCCGAAGACTCTTCATGCGTTGTCACAAGGCAACATGGCAAAGCATGCCCAGAGCTGCAGATAGGAACGCCCAGCTAGGTATTCCCTCACTAGAAAAGCGTAGAGAGGAAATTGACTTGAAGACAGCCAGTAATCTTCTGAGAGGCAAATACAAAATATCAATACAGAAACCACACCACTTTTATTACTACTTTACTAGAAACGGTATAAACTTCACCAATAGTGTCTCATCATCAAACTACAGACAACACAGTCCCAGAGCTATAAGGCTAGTTGTTAAGTCCGGAATACTGACGACCAGTTTCTCTGAATGACCCCCCCCCCCC
>LS488696.1:32651-73433 GCA_900490705.1 Pristionchus arcanus | reverse complement strand
GCGTTCTTTTCCATCTTCTCCGCAATAAGAGTACTCACCACTGAAATTAGCAATAGTCAGTTTTTATTCGACGACGGTAGTCATGAAACAAAAGTAATGATGATAACTCATCAGAAATTTACCGTATCGTCGCGAATATAATATGCCACTCGTTTGCACGGACTAGAACCGGCTCTGTGAATGAGATACGTTTGATCGTCGTGGATGGACAATCAATATTTACCTGAGAATGAACAAGGTAAATTGCGTGAATAAGCCAATAAGAGGGTATTCTGAACCAACTTCGTTCGAAGTCGCGACTTCTACAGCAGTATCTTCATTTTCGCCAGAATTTTTTAGTAGTCTTGCTCTAGAAATGTTAATTCTTGTCTGAAAATTATGTAAAATTGAAACACACTTTACATTACTCTCTCCTGACCCGACAAACACTCCGATTCCCAGCAATCGAACATCACGGTTGGTTTTGAACTGAAAAACGAGCGAAGGTATATATCATGGAAACTATATTTTGACATCGCGGTGAAAGTGTCTTTTCAATGCTACCTGAATCGCTTGTGGACTGCCTGTATTATGCCAATCATAATTCCCCGTTGATGCAAATCTTCTGACAACCGAACAGACGTCCATGACGTAAATATGTCGGCTCTGTACGGATATTGTGGCCCGTCACGATTATTGTGGCCCGTCAAGATTATTGTGGCCCGTCCAAAATTTTTGTGGCCCGTGAAAATTTTTGTGGCCCGTATAAATTTTTTGTGGCCCGTCCAATTTTTTTGTGACCCGTCACCAAAAGTTCAGTTTCATCATTATTTCGAAGAGTATGTCTGCGCAAGTTAATATAAATTAATTTTCAAGCATTGCAAGCCATGACACAACAATGTACAGACCCTTCCACTGTAACTCACCTGAGAAGCATCGGAGAAGGTTGGCAGAATACCAGTCGATAGCTCCATGGCTTCGCGTTTCATAATTTAAAAAGTTTTTTTCATCTGTGATTGCTCAGGCAAAAACATGAGTGTGATACAGTGATACATTGCAATTAAACTCCAATGGCAAATATAATTGAAATAAAATGAAGAGGACTATGCTGCTAATACCTACCCCACGTATTGCTACGGTCCTGCATATGTCCTTAACTCTGCTGAACTTTACTGGTATAATGCTCAATGAACATTGATGATAAATGAATTCGGAACAAATGTTGAAAAATATCACAGTCAAGAGTGAGTGGAAGGGTATCTACAGGTCTTCTTCATCGTCATGATACTTGAAAATTAATTTATATTAACTTGCGCAGACATACTCATCGAAATAATGACGAAACTGAACTTTTGGTGACGGGCCACAAAAAAATTGGACGGGCCACAAAAAATTTATACGGGCCACAAAAAATTTATACGGGCCACAAAATTTTTCACGGGCCACAATATCCGTACAGAGCCAATATGTCTTTAAAAAGTGAGCAAAGGATACGATAATCACCGAATCACGTTAAGGAGGAAAAGTTCTTTCAAGAATTAAGTTCTTTCAAGAAAACAGAAATATAGAGCGCAATGCAGCTTAGAGCCTCTCACTCTTATCAGCAATCTCTGTCGTCAAGATATGATCTCTCTTCTTCCCGTACTCTCTCACTCTATCTGATGGGGCGAGAGAGCTGGTGGAATGGAGAGACGAAACCCTTCCTCCTTTTCAGTGTCGACAAAGCGGCGCACCTTTCCGTCCTTCATTGACAACCAATCGATGCGATGAGTGAGGGACAATTTTGAAACGAATTGATGTCCTTGTTTCAATAATTAAATCAATACTGCTGTGTTCCTCAATGAAGCAATGAATTGTTTATCAGACGACAGACAACTAAAAAAAAGATTGCATCGCATCATTACCTCTCCCGACCCGAAATGCATTAATGATAATTTCGAGGACGCAATAAATATTTCACCATTAGAAGCAGTCGTTTGTATTTTTTCTCCAAATCATTGATCCGATTTTCCTGCTCATTATTTTTCAACTTCAACTTGTGTGATAAATCCAGGAGTGCTGCTGCCAACTGCAAAAATGTATTCACATTCTTTACATCGATGAATCGTGAGATGGTAATCGAAACTGTGCGATCGTCTCTTCATTCAAAGACCTATCTCACCGCAAAGAGTGCGCGAGAGATCAAGAGAAATGAGAAAAAAAAGAAAATTATTGAACACTGGGAGGGATTTTTATGTACTTTTATGTACTTACGTACTCATTTTTTGAAAGGCCTTGTCGAGTGTGTTCCGTAACTGGAAAACATTCATTGTATGATAAAATTGGAATTCTAATATTCACATTCAAAATTCACCCTGTCAATTTCCGATTCCATTTTATGGAGACGTTCGCTCTGCATTGCTATTTTCTTCTCGTACTCTTGCTGTTTCTGAAGAAAAAAAGTGGTCAGTCTGATTTGTGAAATACATCCGGTAAAACAATGATAAAATCTTAATTCTTCCTCAAACCTTTTCGAATTCCGCCTGCATTTCCCTAATTCGCTCATTGTCTTGTTTTTCCTTTACAGCTTCGTATTCTTCTGCTTTCTGAAAATACAGCCGGACTCAGCCGAAAAAAATTGACATCGACTCACCACAAAATAAAGCTCCGGAATCTGTCCAAAATGTTCATTTGTTCCGCTTTCGTCGGGAATCGTCGATTTGCGAAAATTGAACGTGACACCATCAGCATCAACAGTATGCATTCCATGTTTTCCGTAATCAGAAACTGTGCTACTGAAATATTTTTGATCTACATATTCCCTGGATTTGAGTTTGCAGAAACATTACCACTGCAACTTTCTGGAACATTTTTATGGCACATTTTATATTCAAAAGTTATCTTACTGGAAAAAAAGTTTAAAATAGTAAAGATCGGAATTAAATCTTTAGATTCGGTAAAACATACTCAATCTTAACACAGATCGTGTGCCATTCGTTAGCTCGAATCAGTACAGGCTCTGCGAAAGGCAGGCGTAAGATGCACTTGGATTGATGGTTGAATTTCGTCTGAATTGCTATTTTCTTTATTTATGAATTATCAGAAATGCCGACATCGTAAATAATAGCAACCACCACTGCTTGCTTCTCATCATCATCAATTACTTGATATAGTTTCGCTCTAAAAATCGCATTTTAAATAAATAATAAAATTTAAATAAAAAAAATAAATTAAGAAACAAACTTTGCTTCGCTCCTGGCATTACCGGCATACAGTCCGATACCCAGTAATCGAATATCACGGTTAGCTCGGAACTGAAATTCTATGATTGTTTACCTCGAAAAAAATTTGTTGGGATCGCTCAAGGTATTCTATATTTTGCAATTTCATGGCTAGTCCATGATGAAATATTAGTATGTAATGGAACGATATTTCAAACCTGAATTGCATCGTAGTATCCATAGTATCTCCATTGCTCAGGCACTATCTCGCGAAACCTATTCACAACCGATCCGCCATTCATTCCAGGCAGTCACGGTACTACTAAAACGAAAATAAGACGAATGAACAAAACACAAAGGAAATATAAGGACTTGAAAAAAGAACCAAAGAGTAAAAAATCCGAAATTTTGAACAAAAATGCATGCAATCACTTCGATGTCTCTTATCAGTGAAATTCAACAGCAAGCCACAGGGTGTGTCACTCGAATATTTGCGCTCGACTTTCTCTCTCGATAAGTGTTGACGGGGGATTACGTACACTGTTATTGTTTTGTATGAGCACATTCGTAGTAATCTATTGTTTATCAAGAACTGAACAACTTAGAATATCAATCGAAAATTAATGACGTTATTCCGGTTCATTTCCGCGTCTCTCGAATTTATTCATGGAACAACTGTTGTTGAAATCGAAAAAATATAGCTTTTGGGTAGTTCAGAGATAATGGTCAAATTTCATGCGCACGAATTAATATTTTTTATGTGTTTCTTTATACAACAGAAAGAATATTCTCGAATGAAAAAGAGTGATCTAGTTCAATTTAGTAGTCATTAGACATCGACCGACGGCTTTTCCTTCGAAAAGCATCGTTAGAATTCCATCATGGATACCAACGATTGCATGATAATCGGTTTCGATTGGAGGCCTGACATAGCAAATTATAGTGAAAATTAGAAATCTATAAAAGTATAATTCGAAACTTACTCATAGATTTGCTGAGACACATTCAGATTTGTGGTATTGAGTGAAAGAAGGGCGTTCTGTTTAGTGTTTGCGATATAGATGCAGTCAAAGTGAGGAGGAGTGTAAAAGGACAGCTGTATTTATTGAAGAATTAATTGAATTTTCATAACAGGTTCGATCTAACCGTGCCATCAAGCATTGGGCCTTCAACAATCACAACTTTCTCATTCAATCTTTCCAATCTTGCAGTGGTGCTTGATCGGAAGAAGTAAAGAATTCCGCTACAATCAACGGTATTTGATGAAAGAAAGATTTTTGAATACCTGTGATAGTGGAATTTGTACTTTCTGAGCGATCTAATTCCAGAGATTTCGAATTTCTCTCCATCCGATTTTTCGTAGTTTTCATGATACTGGAACACAGACCAATGACTTGTTTCTTCGATGAAATAAACTGGCTCGCTCGCGAACAGTATCAGATCTTCGGTGCTGAGCTGTAAATATGATGATTTGGTGACAGAAATTTATGGTCCCCAAACTTCATTAATTAACTCCATCTTGAATTGATCATCAATGCTAAACACTTTGAAGAATTTAACCGTCTGAAAGGAAATATTCTAGATGAATCATATATTGGGCAACCTTTTCTTGGGATGCAGAGAAATACGCCTCATTTCCCACAGTTCCTCTAAATGCACAATCATATTCACCACATAGCAAGCTCAAATCGATATCGATTCGATTCTCCCTGTGAATAAATAAACCAAATAATAGCGTTTATTTCATTGAACACAAACCCGATGGTTGTAAAAAGTTCAAACGGCTTGTTATTGTCGAAATAGAATCGTGTTCCTGAGAAAATAGAAACGATAACTCACATTTAACGAATATAAAAATCAATAATAATGGTGACATGAGATGTATCACCATTCTCGAGTTGAATTGTGGAGTATAATTTATCGAGTTTCTCCGGATTTCTGAATTTCATTACGACTCTAGCACTTTGGAGGGCTCCGAATTTGCTCTGAAAGCAATAATAAATGCCGAATATAAAAAAGAATGAAAACCTTTCTCAACTCTTCTTTCAAAGTATCGTTTTCATTTCCGGTAGCTTCGATTTGTATAACGAGCTTCTTAATTTCGGACTGAGCCTCCTCTAACTTTGAAGAGCAGTCGTTAAACTTCAAAGTAAATTTATCAAAATGAATACAATAAGGAGTTATTCGAAACGCGCAGACAACATCGCGAAATTAGGAATGAAAGAACGTTTTTATTTCTCAAAGTCTCTGCAGTTTCTCTGCTTTGTGCCTGATTTGAAAGGCGCACTCAATACATACATTCAATTGAAACTGATGAACTGGTGATTTGGTACTTCGATGGTCTGATCGGATTACCCACCATTTGATATCGATAGTTCAGTAAGCTAAAGACTTTCGTGGGACTTTAGTAGGACTTTCGTGGGATGTTGGAAAATTTCATTATCAAGTTTTTCACCGGTAATTAGTAACATTAACTCACTTTCTTATCCAGACCATCAATATAATTCGATAGTTCTTTATTTTTCGTTTGACATTCTTTCGCCTGTCTGGAACTATCCTCCAGTGCAGCGCGTAGCTGAAATCGAATTTTGCATGACGTTCACATTGCTTTTGCTTATAATATTTTTTTTGAAAATGATTTTCGAACTCAATTTTTTATCCAAATTCTCTTTCTCATTTGATTGTCTCTCATTTCTCATTCGATATTCTGAATTATCCTCAAGTGAAGATCGAAGTTAAAACATGTTCAATTCTTCTTTCAATTCTTCTATTTTTTCTGCTGTTGCTGATATATCAACGCAGTATATCAATCTGATCTCTCAGCGCAGTTTGTAACTACATATTCGATAAGACCATACAGAGATAAACTCTTTTGTGATTTGACTGAAGAAAAAAAAGAAAGAATAAGTTCACCTTTTCATTTTCTGCTTGCAAGTTTTGAATCTGCGCTCTCTGCTCTTCACATTTCGCCATAAGTTCCTGCTTGAGATCTTCTTTCTGCGTAATTGATTTATTATATCACAATTGGAAAGTCTATTAGATTTTCCAAAAAAAAACGCTCACTTCGAAATATATCTCCGGAAACTGTCCATATTTAACATCTGTGTTTTTCGAGAGCTTCGATTCGCGAAAGTCGAACACAACTCCGTCTGCTTCCACGCGTTCTTTACCATCTCTTCCCCAATCAGATGCTCTACCACTGAAATGAGCAATGTTCAGATTCTGATTCTATTCAACGACGGTGGTCATGAAACCAAGCCAATGATGATAGCTCATCAGAAATTCACTATATCGTCGCGGATAGAATATGCCACTCGTTTGCATGGACTAGAACCGGATTAGTGAATGAGATACGTTTGATCGTCCTGGATGGACTATCAATATTTACCTGAGAATGAAACAAGATAAAAACCCACACAGCGGGTATTCAACTAACTTCTTTCGAAGTCGCGACTTCTACAGCAGTATCTTCATTATCGCCAGAATTTTTTAGTAGTCTTGCTCTAGAAATGTTAATTCTTTTCAGAAAATTATGTAAAATTGAGACACACTTTACACCACTCTTTCCTGAACCGAGATACACTCCGATTCCCAGCACTCGAATATCACTGTCGGAATTGAACTAAAAAATATTAAAAAGCGTTAACACACCCATCGTGCTCTTGAGAATCTTGATGTGCAATTTCACCTGAATCGCCTCGAGATTGCCAATAGACCACCCTGCATAATATGTGACGGATGTTGTAAATCGTCTGACAACCGAACAACCTTCCATGTCAGTTGTCAAATATCCTGAAAATGTGTAAAAATTTTTTTAAAAAAGTTGCCCTCAACAATGAACAGCACGCAAATTCATCCAGCAGTAAGTAGCGACGCGAGAAGCAAACCCAATAAAATATAGAGCGCAATGGAGCTTCGAGTCTCCAACTCTTATCAGTCATATCGTGTTTCGCTCATTGTTCTCTCTGATTCCCGCAATCTCTCACTCTGTCTGATGGGGCGAGATAGCTGATAGAATGGAGATACGAAACCCCATTCTCTTCTTATTGTCGACAAAGCGGCGCACCTTTCCATCCTTCATTGACAACCAATCGATGCGATGAGTGGGGGACAATTTTGAAACGGATTGGTCTGCTTGTTTGAATATGTCAATCACTACTGTTGCAATTAGAGAAATGAATTGTTTATCAGACGATAGAATACAAAAAATAATAATAGAAAAAGATTACATCGCATCATTACAGCCTCTGCCGACCTGAAAAGCATTAATGATAATTTCTAGGACGCATTTCAATAAATATTTCACCATGAGAAGCAGTCGTTTGTACTTATTCTCCAAATCATTGATCCGATTTTTCTGCTCATTATTTTTCAGCTTGTGTTTTAAATCCAGGAGTGCCGCATCCAACTGCAATATGTTTTTATTAAAATTACATTCATTACATTGTGAGATCAGAATAGAGAAATTGTCTTCAACTTCATTCGATTGAAAGACCAAGTGAAAATATTTACGAGGATTTCCAACTCACCTTCGCATTTTTTTCGATAGATTGGCTGCTCAACTCTATAATTGCCACTTTTTCCACGGCCTTATCGAGTTTAGTCCGTAACTGGAATAAAAATGTTCAAACTTCAAAAGATTGCAAATTTTGTATAAAAAAAATAAATTCATTTTCAAAGTTCACCCTGCCAATTTCCGATTGCATCCTACGGAGACTCTCGTTCTGCTTTTCTATTTTATACTCACATTCAAGCTTTTTCTGAAAAAAACATCTTGTCTGTGGTACAGCCAATTAAGTAATGATACAAATCAAATCCTTCCTCAAACCTTTTCGAATTCCGCCTGCATTTCCCTAATTCGCTCATTGTCTTGTTTTTCCTTTACAGCTTCGTATTCTTCTGCTTTCTAAAAATAATTATCCATTATCTGCCAAAAAATAGACATTTACACACCACAAAATACAGCTCCGGAATCTGTCCAAAATGCTGATTTGTTCCGCTTTCATCGGGAATCGTTGATTTGCGGAAATCGAACGTGACCCCATCAGCATCAACAGTATGCATTCCATGTTTTCCGTAATCAGAAACTGTGCTACTGAAATATTTTTGATCTACATATTCCCTGGATTTGAGTTTGCAGAAACATTACCACTGCAACTTTCTGGAACATTTTTATGGCACATTTTATATTCAAAAGTTATCTTACTGGAAAAAAAGTTTAAAATAGTAAAGATCGGAATTAAATCTTTAGATTCGGTAAAACATACTCAATCTTAACACAGATCGTGTGCCATTCGTTAGCTCGAATCAGTACAGGCTCTGCGAAAGGCAGGCGTAAGATGCACTTGGATTGATGGTTGAATTTCGTCTGAATTGCTATTTTCTTTATTTATGAATTATCAGAAATGCCGACATCGTAAATAATAGCAACCACCACTGCTTGCTTCTCATCATCATCAATTACTTGATATAGTTTCGCTCTAAAAATCGCATTTTAAATAAATAATAAAATTTAAATAAAAAAAATAAATTAAGAAACAAACTTTGCTTCGCTCCTGGCTTTACCGGCATACAGTCCGATACCCAGTAATCGAATATCACGGTTAGCTCGGAACTAAAATTCTATGATTGTTTACCGCGAAAAACATGTTGGGATCGCTCAAGGTATTCTATATTTTGCAATTTCATGGCTAGCCCATGATGAAATATTACTATGTCATGGAACGATATTTCAAACCTGAATTGCATCGTAGTATCCATAGTATCTCCATTGCTCAGGCACTATCTCGCGAAACCTATTCACAACCGATCCGCCATTCATTCCAGGCAGTCACGGTACTACTAAAACGAAAAAAGGCCATGAGTAAAAATTCGTTCAATTCGTTATAAGAATATAAAAACTGAAGTTATGGCGCATAAATGCATGCAATCACTTCGATGTCTCTTATCAGTGAAATTCAACAGCAAGCCACAGGGTGTGTCACTCGAATATTTGCGCGGTTTCTCTATCGATAAGTGTTGACGGAGGACTACGATGATTATTGATTTGTACCAACACATTCAACTTTCGAAGCTATCATTCGTTTATCAAGCGGTCAATGGACAACTAAGAATGTCGATCGAAAATCAATGACGTTATTCCGGTTCATTTCCGCGTCTCTCGACCTGAAGTATATTTAATTATAAAATTCGCACACATACAATCGTTCACCATTCGAAGCAAGCGTTTGTACTTATTCTCCAAGTCATTGATCCTTGTCTCCTGTTCTTGATATTTCATCTCGGAACTTTGTTTAAATTCGGCAAGTGCTATTTCGACCTGCAATTCCATTATTTACATTTGTTCCATTACGGTTTTCTCAACGGTTAAAATGGTAACATGGAGTACCACGACGAAATCATTTCGAATCCGACAAATGGAAATAATAAAAACTCACCTTCGTGTTGGTATCGGCGGTTGATTTCAATTGGTCACGATTTCTCAGTTCAATTCCTGCCATTTCTTCCACGACGTTGAGAGCAGATTTCAACTAAAAAGAATTTTTTTAATAAAGAGCTAAAAAAGAGCTAAAAAGCAGGTAGCATTGTTGATGTAGCGCAAATAATTTATCATGTTATTTCCCCTGCATGCCCGCATAGTGGGACTCTTTTTTCATAAGCCAAAATATATCACTTTCACGGTCGAGGGCGTTACCTGGTCAATTTCCGTTTGCATTGTCTGGATCTTATCTTCCCGGTTCGCAATGTTACCCTTGTATTCTTGTACTTTCTGGAAAAAAACCCCTTACAGTATTGTGTCTGAAGTCAAACATTGAGAATTGAGCAGGTAATGGTGTAAATCTGAAAAATCATTTTTATGCCAAACCTTGTTGATTTCCGCTTGTCTTACCGCCACCCGGCCGTATTTATAATCATTAATTTTCTCATCGTACTCTTCGGCTTTCTGAATAATTTTTTAGCTGTCATATATATTTTCGAAAAAATCTTTGCTCACCAGGAAGTACAGCTCCGGAAGCTGTCCCATGTCCGCAGTAGTGTAGTTTTCATCGGGCAAAGATGAGTTGCGAAAGTCGAATGCAACACCGCCAGCTGTAACGTTATGCTTGCCATTTATTCCGTAATCCGATGCCGGGCCACTGAAATTATGCAGTTTTTAAAAAAATATTTTTTTATTTTTGTTATGGTGAAATTCATAAAATATGAGTAAAACACACTTAATCCACGCAGAGATGGTATGCCACTCGTTAGCTCGAATTAGTGCCGGTTCTGGGAATGGTAAGGCTAAGATGCATCGTGAATCGTGAATGAAGTCATCCTGAAAACTTCAACTTCTAATTCGATGAAAAACCAAACCACTACCTCGTAAATTTTGGCAACTTCTTCTGCATTCTTCTCATTATCATTAATGGCTTTATACAGTCTAGCTCTGGAAGTAATTTTTCTAATTTCATAAATTTCGAAAATTATAGTTAAGATTATCAACTAACTTTGCTCTGCTCTTCCCGTCTCCTACGTATACTCCGATTCCAAGCAATCGAATATCACGGTTGACTTTGAACTGAAAAATAGCCCGTTACATTCTAACGTAGTCGGGCTTTTTTTTGGTAAATAAAAATAGAAAAAATGCTAAAATATAAATACATATAAAAATGATACCTGAATCGCGTCGAATCGTCCGTAATATCTCCATCCTCGCTCTTTTATTTCGGGAAATCTCCTTACAACTGAACTACCCCTTAGGTTAGGAACCATCGCCCTTAATTTCAACCAAAATTTAAATAATCAACATCCATAATGGAAAATACAATTTCAAAAGAGTGTACAACTTTTCCACATTTATACAAGGTTGTAAACGTCGAAGCTGTTTGAAACGAATGGCAAAGCCGAAAGTTTGGCGCAAAATGCGAGCAAGCAAACTGAGTCATCCTTATCAGTGATTATAATCCCGATCGCAACCATACAATGGTGATCAGAGGGTGTGGCTCACTCAAATTCGCACACTCCCTCGCTAAGTCTGAATTTCACTCACATTTTGCGATGTAATCCCTGCGATAGATTGTTTCACAATAAGTGGTAAATTATGACATGGAGAATTTGTTTATTGCCAGCTAAAACAATAAAAAAATCACAATTTCTTGGGTAATTTAATATTCAAGCCAGAAATTTGTGATTCGCTATTTCTTCACAGTCCGGTCGATCACAGTCATTCACACTGGTCATCCAATTGACGAGGTGCTCCTTAATAATACATTTTATCCAGTCGTCTTCACTCAGTTATTGTCAGAGTTAGAAATACGATTCAAACGTCGATAATCGCTCAACTTACCACTTCCGGATACTGATTTAGCGTGGTGTTCGGTCCGCCGCATCGGTAATTGTCGAAAACCTGGGAATCAAGGTTGATCAGAGGTGATCGGATTTCAAATGTAATCATTTCGGGCAAAGCTACCATAAATTCATAACTAAAAAAGGTTACCGTTGCCGCTTGATCATCTGACATAGGGACCCACAATTCCGCAAGAATCAGTCCAAGTGAGAAAATATCGACTTTTGCAGTGTATCCTGCCCAACCTTTCTGCAATCATATTCGTTAAAAATAAGCGTAATTAAATGGGTTGAAACCTGCTCAGGAGCCATGTACTTCACAGTTCCTCTGTCGAAAGTTCGCGACATCGACACCTCTTGATCATCAATTATTTTTCGACTGGTCGAAATTCCTAGATCGCATATTTTTAGCTGATCTTCGGATCCGAAAACGATATTACTGGGCTGAAACGAGAAATATTTCAGCAAACTATAATATTTTTACTAACCTTCAAATCTCTGTGGATCAACCCTTGCTTGTGAATGTATGCCACGGCTGAGAGCAATTGTTTGAACCACGATTTCATCTTCTCAAAATCTCTATTCATATTTGCACGATCAGATAACCACGTTGATAAAGTGGATTTGCAAAGCTTAACAATGAATTTTATATGATTAAAAAATGGATTAGACAATGTCATGTGGCAAACCTCCATCGTGATGTAGAGAAAAGACCATCCTTCCTTGTATTCAAGCTAAAAAAAATATTACATGAGTCATTATTATTTAAGCATCAACTCACATATTCGTTCGAACGTATCTCCTTGAGCAGCCGCGCATCTGATCTAGCCTAAATAACAAAAAATAATAAAATAAAAAAATAAATTAAGCTTTTCCCTCGAATAATCACGTACTTGAAACCGTCCTGGTGGTGTTTCCACCCATGAATGATTGTATTTAACGATTCCAGAATGGTTGAGTGAATCGAGTGCGAGTACTTCCTTCAATGCCGCATCAACGGAATTTCTGAAATGTCAATTATAACATATTTTTTTCTGGGGTTTCTTACCCTGATTTAATCGCTATTCGCTTGACCGCATATCGCCTTTTTAATAGCTTGAATTCTGCTTCGAAAACGCATCCGTAGCCTCCCCAACCAAGTATTTTGATCGGCTTGAATTTTTCGTGAAACCTTGATTAAGTTATTTCTGTTAATCTGTGAAAACAACTTTTACTCAGAGATGTATCCGTCCGGATCAGGTAGTAGCGATTGCATCTGAACGGAAAAATTATTGAAATGAATATCAGTGCGTTCGCCTAAGAATCGCACCATGGTCGGTACAGCAAAAAATGAGAATACCTATAATTGACATTTTATGTTACCCCTAGGAGTCCTACGTCGATATCTGTTATTCTTATGTTCATATCAACTTCATTTGCATAATTGCATGAGCTCAAAGTTCGACTATTTTGCAACCTTTGACACTGTTTCTCTGCGAAAAAGTGTCATTTTGCCTTGAAAATTTAAGTTTAGGCTAATTTTGGTACTGCGCATCCGATAGAATACTCAGCTTATGCAAATTCGAAATTTGAATTTTTGGTCATTATTTTAAGATTTTTTTCCTCGAAAACGAGGCCGAACACATCGCTGGATTTTTGATATGTTGTAGCCCAAGGCTGTAGCTATCGATGTTATATTTTTATGAAGCAATCCGAGGGGACCCAGATAGTTTAAACATCGAAAAACGTGACTCACACTTTTAAGAGAAACACCTCATTCTGACCGTTCATTCTGCATGCGCGGTACGGATGAGGCAGGTGAGGGGAAGAGTGGAATGAGTTTCGCCTCATTCGAGGCCGCGCGGGCAGAGTGAACGATGAGAATGAAGGGTTTTCCTCCTTATGTATTTCTAGTTTTTCGATGTTTTAACTATCTGGGTCCCCTCGGATTGCCTCATAAAAATATAGCATCGATAGCTACAGCCGTGATCTACAACATATCAAAAATCCAGCGATGTGTTCGGCCTCGTTTTCGAGAAAAAAAATCTTAAAATAATGACCAAAAATTCAAATTTCGAATTTGCATAAGCTAAGTATTCTATCGGGTGCGCAGTACCAAAAATAGCCTAAAATTAAATTTTCAAGGGAATCGGACACTTTTTCGCACAGAAACAGTGCCAAAGGTTGAAAAATAGTCGAACTTTGAGCTCATGCAATTATGCAAATGAAGTTGATATGAACATAAGAATAACAGATATCGATGTAGGACCCCTAGGGGTAACATAAAATGTCAATTATTAGTAGTCTCATTTTTTGCTGTGCCGCGATTGCGGGAAAATGTGCGATTCTTAGGCGAATGCACTGATATACATTTTTTCACACCTCTTTTATATTGTCGCAGGTATTTTTCCACTCTTCACTGACCGGCGTAGTTTGCTCATACTAGAATTTAAAAAATAATAATAAAAAAAAATAAATAAAAAATATGTTGTCTTACGACTGTAAAATCTCTTGATGTGGACACACCTTTACCTTTACCTTTTTGTCAGAGATCAAGTTATTTTCGAAAGGAAGAATCCCGATATCGAAGATCCTGAGATCAGTCAATTGAGTGATAATGTGCTCCTCCTTGAGGTATCCACTCATTTTCCGAAATGTGTCGCTTCGTCTAGCCAGCGATTACTTTTCAGATGCCCACGCATAAACAAGTTAACTACAGTTTCTATCGTCCCACTTCACGATATTTCTATTTTATATCAGGCTGGTGCAGTTTCTTTCTTTTTTGAATTCGGAAATGTTAACCACAATTAACCCTTTTTCTTCTTTATAGAACGCTCCTTAACGTTCGATTTGATCAACCGAATAACAAATAAATATGATAAGTTATTCACTGTCGATCTCGAATATTTGGAAATTCTAGAACCTTTGGGAATTGAGTGAGTTGAGCTAGTTTTAGCATAGATGATACTGATCTGACAACGAGTTAAGGAAAAAGGCTCGCTCCGCCGATTCATTCCAATCAATCATTGACGACGTTTTGATTTCGACGGAATACGATGATAATAATGAATTTTGTATAATGGCTGCATTGTTGCCTGCTGGATACGTCAGTTAATATATATATCACAGTGATCAGGAGAAAATGTAGCAGCCTGTGCACAATTTTTTTCAAATATTTTTTAAACCTTCCATATTTTGGTGGTATACTACCCTGGTGAAGAGTATTTGATATGGTGGGTCAGAATGTCCCAAAGCCGGCATATAGGAAATATCCGGTTCTGCTCCCGGCTATAACATATCTCAGCTCTCAGATGAGCTAGAGACTTGTTCTTTGGCGCAAAAAATGCGGAAAAATATTTCAAAAAACTTTTATACTTTGACCAAAGTCGAAGGACAAAGAATAAAAAAGTTAAAATTAAAAAACCGCTTTAGCGAAGGAAAAATGATTTTTTTCGTATTCACCCACTAGCGTTGCAGGGAATTTTATTGCAGAATATGAAAGATTAGTAGTCATACTATATAATAAAAAATAAAAACCGGAACTTTTATTGTCCCCCTAACCATGTTTTCCTCGCTCGAAGGTCAAAAATCGCTATTTTAAGAAAAGCAAAAATTCCAGAAATCACTCAAATCACAATCAAATCTCTTGTATGAGTTCCCATATGTGTCCTGATACTTTTTTCGATTTTACTGTAGTAGCCGGGGTATGTAATTTTTGCCTACTAGACTTCAACAGATATGTATTTACTGTATTAGGAACATATTCAAGAAGACAATAAAAGTAAAACAGATGAGGTTAATCAATCAAATTCAATAGCTCCTGCAGGAATGGGAGTGTTTGGAGTCACAGGCTTGTCGACATCAGAGAAGAATTGCTTGAGCTTAGAGGGAGTAAGATGGCGGTGGAAGTCTTGTTCAGTGATGACAATGTCCTCCTCTGACGGTTCCACTTCCACCTCGAAGTGCTCATCGTCCATATCCTCATGCTCCGCTTGTCTCCTCCAAGCTCTGATCGTGGGCAGCTGGGACTTGAGCGTATTGATATAGTTTCTCAGTTGATGTTTCGTCATCCAGTCCTTCGGCTCGATGAATTGGTCTGCTCGCATCAGTCGTTCAGCCTCATCCGCCTTCAGCTTCGCTCCTCGCTTCGCATACTCATCGAACTTGGTCTTCACGAAAGTCTTCGTAGTCTCGGGATATCTTCCGACCTTCCGTCCATGTTTGATCGCCCATCCTTGTGGGAGTTCTGGATCCGCAGCCCTCTTGAATGCCTTGACAACCTCGGAGACTGGGGATAGAGGTTCAGGTACAAGAGTATCCTCGATCGCACGCATGAAAAGTCCAAGAACTCTATCCAGCAACTTGATGTGCTCCGGGCGAATAAAATGCTTGCCCTTCTCGATGTGCTTGAGCAGGTTAGCGTAGCGGATGAAGGATGAGCCGCAGTCACGGCAGTAGAAGAGGGACTGCTTCGAGGCTCCGGCAGGATTGATTGAATCGGGACGATTGGGAGTGACAATATCATCGTCTCTCGCATTTGGCTCAATATCGTGCATGGGGGCAATCTCATGAGGAAGATGCCAGAAGGTGGGCTCATCGTACTGGCCGGGATTCTTGTCCAAAGATGCAAGTATTCTCTTCCGATCCTCGATGTTAACAGCTGCAGTAGCCAGCTTTCCTCCTTCCTTCTTGATATCGAGCGTCGCATTAGTGTGCTTCAGATCCTTGATCACATCTCCATCTCCTATTCCGTGGAACTTCCACACTCTTGCATCCGATCCATGGTACTCGAAATAGCTCAACTCGGTGATCTTCTTGATCTTCGTAGAGGAAACACTAATCTCCTCGAGCTCTGCCAGGAAGATTGATGTCGCTCTGAGCTGTCTCGTTGCATTCAGGGCAGCGAACATGTCCTCTGGAGTGATGACATCATGTTGCTTGTCCCTCTCCGATCTCATCTTCCTCCCTCCCTTGGATATATCTCTATCAGCTCCGGACTTCCCTGCTTGGGTCTCACTGAAGCTGTAAGAGATGATCTTCACTCCGGAGTTGATCGAGATCTGGGGCATGGAAGCGATGAGCGCCGATGAATGGTAATAGGCTGAATATAGTCGAATTAGGAATGAATGATATGATGAGATAATTACCGGCGTTGTCGCTCCTGAGGTGAACTTCCTTTATTCCCATGATGGCCAGTTTTCCGAGCATATGCTCAACGATCGCAACGACGGCACTCGAATTCTGAATGAATAATATAATTTATAAATCTTTTTTTTCAACATTACCTGCTCCGCTCCCTTCATGATGTGGAGCATCGAATGAGTAACGAGCTTTCCCGATATGTTGGCTGTGATATGAGAGTCATGCCAGCTGAATTTACGAAATTATACTTTCTTTTATTATTTTTTCACTCTTACCTGGTACCTTCTTTACCGAAATAGTCGGCCTGCCCTTCTCGAAATTGAGTTCCTAGCCACTTCTGGGCGAAGTCGATAACTACGGTGGCTGAAATTGGTTGTTGGGCTTGGAAACTCTATCTCTCATAACCTTGGTCCTCTTTGAGATTGCTGGTGAGTCTCTCGAACACTCTCAGGGCGTAGGCAGATCGCATGTAGTGATACTTGAGATCGTAGATCTTCTCTGCATGGAGATCGTATTCGTGAATGAATCCATCCAACTTCTTCATCGCATCGAAACTCAAACCGGCCTTCGATCTGATCTGCTTGAGTAGTTCCTTCGTATCCCTGAAATATTATATGTTGACAGTTGCGCAAGAAGCCGTCTTATACCTGATTACATCGTCGATGGAGACACACTGGGGACAGCGATGAGTATGTTTGTGAGAAGTGTGTGGGGCAGCGAAGTGATTGTTGTGGGGATCGCTCAGTGCCCACAAGAGGCAATGATCTGAGTAGAGCGATTCCATCTTGACGTGCAGGCGGAAGTTCCCCTTGAGGTACAACTTCATCTCCTCATGCTCTCTCTTCAGATGGTCAGCATCTGCCTTGTTGAGATGGACGTCAGTCACGAGTTCATCGAACATTCGCGAGATGGCGATGAAGCCCTGAATAATATGCATGGCCAAAGTGATAAACAGGGAATATCATACGTTCGTCGCATCTGCTTGGAAGTAGTCCAAGCAGGTGAGGGAGTGAGCCTTCTTGATGGGGAGGTACGAGAGGATGTTGTACATCGTCGTCCTCTTGAGCAGCAGTGCTTCGAGACCGTTCTGTATCATGTACCTGAAGTAAACTTATTATTCGTTGGATTCAGATATCAAGTAAACTCACTCCTCGTACATCCTTATGGTCTCGTATATCCCCGTCTGCCTCACAGCATAGGGGACATCGTAGACCTTTCCGTGGCTGTCTGTCACTTTCGAGTGGCCGTAGGGGAGCCCGATGAGGATGTGCGGGCTGAATGAAAACGATTTGATTCTTTACCCATTCATCATTATACCTGGTGATGAAGTTGATGAAATACACCAGCTTCACGATATCGTACCTCTCCTTGAAGTGAGGACCATCTGGCTTGAAGAAGAACTGTTCGATCTGAATCCTCTTCGCTTCGTCCCACATCCTTCTCGACAGACCATGGATGTACTGGACCATGACGTGGTACTCGAAGATCTTGGTGAAGGGAGCGAGGGTCCACAGGCGATCGTGTCTGTTGAGTGCCAACTTGTACTGCTCGGCCACCACCGTCATGATTTCCTGGGCAATGAAATCTTGATCAATGGACGGCGATCTTCCTTCCTGTGCATCAAGGAACATCTTCTTCATCTCCTTTTGTCCTTGTGGGGTCGGATCGAGAATGTTGACAATAGTATCGAAGATCATGGACAATCCACTTGAGCGATAGTATTTTGCACGGGGACTGATTTCCGACCAGGGCTTCGAGCACTTCATTCGACTGACTCCTGCTGCTCTTGCGAATTGATAAAAGAAGCTGCGAACTGGATCTGGAGAGTTGTGAGCCTTGAAGTCGGGATCATCTTCTTCGTTCTCCTCGCAAAAATCATCACCCTGATCTCCTTCGTCCGTCACCTCAACTCCATCGGAATGCATGTCCATGTCAAGAGACGATGGATGAGCACTCTGTTCAGCCATTCCAATCATCTCATCATGATGTCGCCTGCACATGCCTGCAATTATTTTTTAATTTTATATTGAATTTTTTTCGTTATTTTTTAAAGGAGGCGTAACATGAATATTTTGGTGACTAATCTGTCAACGTCACATTGTAGCAATCCATAATCATATCAGAATTCTGAAACTCCCATGTTTCTACGACATCAATGAACCGAGTTATGGAGAGTTGGCGCAGTTCCAGAATTCCCCTCAATCCAGGCAACTGCGGGAATTTTGAACAGGAGATTTGATTCAGCGTGCACTTTTGATTTACATACGCCTGTCTCCCTCCCCTCACCCCCCTTCACTCATTGGGTTTTCCGTGTGAGAGTCACCAACATTCTTTCCTGTTTCGCCTCCTTTAAAACAGAATTCGATATTTTTGAAAAAGTAAAATACTAACGCGTTCCAGGAAGAAGCAGAAAGTTCCGATTCTCCAAGAGATACTTAGACTGACTGTACGTCAGCTCAAGTCCGATCACCGCCTTGTTCGTGTGACCTTTCTCAGGAAATCCACAGTAAAATCCTCCACTTTTGTCTGATCTTTGATGGTAGTAGGTATTATGGAAGAAGTTTCTTGACAGTTCATTGAGATGATTTTTACAAATCTTCTCTTTGTCATACTTGGAGCGGTCCGAGTTCTCTTCGAGGTATACTCCCTCGTGGCGAGCAATAATGAGTGCTTCTTCGTCAGGAGCGCCAAAGAAGTGTCCATCTTTGTTCTTAGCCAGTGAAGAGAGGCTGAAAAAGATGGATTTCACGTGATAATATATAGGCTAGCGTCCTTCGGATACTCTCCCTCCGATGGCCCTGCCGGGGGCGAGTGCTCGCTAGGCACGCACAACGAAGAATAAATTTCGACTCTCTTCACTCTCACCGCTCTCACACTAATTCAATCCATGTGCCTAATTGTACCTTCCACAAATATCAAAAATATATGATTTATTTAAATATTAGATCATTAATTCTGACGAATCTGGAAAATTTCCTTCCTTCCCTCTCTCACTAGCTCCAGCGGTTAATAGGGGTAAGACGGGGAAAGGACGCGGGATACTGCGTTCATTGATTGGATAACGAGAGAAGAAATAGGAAAATAGTCTATCTATTCCTCATGTTCTCTCTTCGGTCAGACAGTTCGAGAGAGTTTGCAATATAAGGATCAACTCTTACCCCTCCCTCCGCTCTCTCCAATCCTACACCAGTTGTATTACAGCTAAAATATATTAATAAAAGCCAGGCAAAACACGTACCAACTGTTACTGAACACATCACAGAGATGTATCCTCGGATTCGCAATAAAAATATAATATCTGTTCCATTACTATTTTTACATAGCATCTGCTCAAAAAGCAAGAACTAGCATCTAACAATACTGAGAACATGAACAATAAATCGATATTACTAGACTTTTTTAGTGAGAGCTGTATGAACGACCACTACTAGTGTGGGATAAAATTAATTGAAAAACAAGCATTCGCGTTTTTTTCGCTGCAATTTTTGGCATCATTTTTACTTTATCTGTCCCCTTCATGTGGCTATTGGACATCCCCCCCTATGTGAGAAAAGGGAATGACCCCGCGCAACGAGGTTTTAGATAGCGATCAAGAAGTTGTAGCATTAACACTTACTCGATCAGCTCGTCAGAACACGTTGACTTAGAACGCGCCGTCACTGGGCGCTTTTGTTTCTCGAAGGGAGAAGACTTAGGAGTAGAGAAGTAGCAATTCTTCGATTTCTTTACGTCGGGTGGCTGAATGCGAGAATTGTAGAAATATGCCATATCAAGATTTACCTTTGGATTGGCCAGTTCCGCAAAGAGAATGATTACGAGCAAGTACAGGTAGGTGAGCAGATTCATCCTTCAAAAATATATTAAGAGAATAATATTTATATACAATGAAATAGGACATTAAAATTGATTGCACATAGAACGATAAATGATGGAGGGAAAAAGTGACGCTAAAAGACACGCAGGATGAAAAGGAGAGTGGAGTGGTGAGAATCGATAGCGCAGTGTGCGCTGAGAGAGTAAACAACCTCTACCCACTCTATAAGTGGCACAAAGTCAGCACAGAAATGCATGAATGGGCATCCTTTCAGTACTGAAGAGATTTGAAAAACATTGTGCCAGTATTATTCATTCTTTTATTGCTATCAAAAATATAACGTTTTATAGGTTAAAGTAAACTGAGAATGCATTATGACACATAGGGAACTCATACAAGAGATTTGATTGTGATTTGAGTGATTTCTGGAATTTTTGCTTTTCTTAAAATAGCGATTTTTGACCTTCGAGCGAGGAAAACATGGTTAGGGGGACAATAAAAGTTCCGGTTTTTATTTTTTATTATATAGTATGACTACTAATCTTTCATATTCTGCAATAAAATTCCCTGCAACGCTAGTGGGTGAATACGAAAAAAATCATTTTTCCTTCGCTAAAGCGGTTTTTTAATTTTAACTTTTTTATTCTTTGTCCTTCGACTTTGGTCAAAGTATAAAAGTTTTTTGAAATATTTTTCCGCATTTTTTGCGCCAAAGAACAAGTCTCTAGCTCATCTGAGAGCTGAGATATGTTATAGCCGGGAGCAGAACCGGATATTTCCTATATGCCGGCTTTGGGACATTCTGACCCACCATATCAAATACTCTTCACCAGGGTAGTATACCACCAAAATATGGAAGGTTTAAAAAATATTTGAAAAAAATTGTGCACAGGCTGCTACATTTTCTCCTGATCACTGTGATATATATATTAACTGACGTATCCAGCAGGCAACAATGCAGCCATTATACAAAATTCATTATTATCATCGTATTCCGTCGAAATCAAAACGTCGTCAATGATTGATTGGAATGAATCGGCGGAGCGAGCCTTTTTCCTTAACTCGTTGTCAGATCAGTATCATCTATGCTAAAACTAGCTCAACTCACTCAATTCCCAAAGGTTCTAGAATTTCCAAATATTCGAGATCGACAGTGAATAACTTATCATATTTATTTGTTATTCGGTTGATCAAATCGAACGTTAAGGAGCGTTCTATAAAGAAGAAAAAGGGTTAATTGTGGTTAACATTTCCGAATTCAAAAAAGAAAGAAACTGCACCAGCCTGATATAAAATAGAAATATCGTGAAGTGGGACGATAGAAACTGTAGTTAACTTGTTTATGCGTGGGCATCTGAAAAGTAATCGCTGGCTAGACGAAGCGACACATTTCGGAAAATGAGTGGATACCTCAAGGAGGAGCACATTATCACTCAATTGACTGATCTCAGGATCTTCGATATCGGGATTCTTCCTTTCGAAAATAACTTGATCTCTGACAAAAAGGTAAAGGTAAAGGTGTGTCCACATCAAGAGATTTTACAGTCGTAAGACAACGCTAGGTAGGACCCACTGGTAAGGCTGGTAAGGAACTTGACCCTATATTGTCTTAGCTATACTGGAATACTCACTTCAGAACTGCCAGCAGATACGCATCTTTCAATTCTTCATCCGAACAGTCGACCTCTACTGCGTCTTCCGGATCGCCCCACGTTCTATAGGCGGACATCTGGCCGTCCACTAGTCGTGTCCACAGATTCTTGCCTCTCACAATACGCTGCATTGCGAAACATCCCGGATTCCATGTCTCCTGAATACGCGATTTTTGACAAACAATTAAGTGAAACTGACTGACCTCGACTCGATCACGCACGAAAGATATTGCAATAGAATCGGGCGGCTCGAAAACAGCCTTTTGAATCTTCAATTTATTGTTAGTGCTTTGGATTGCGAAAACAGGAAATCACCTTTTCCTGAAATTTGAAATACACTGCATTACCAATCGCAACGGGGAAGATTCTCTCAGGAAGATCGATCGAAATTTCGCGGCCTCTGATGGATATTGTATTAATTTCATTCAGTGTTGTGGGTCACGAACTATATCTGATCTTATAAACCGTATTTTCATATATTTTCAAACTGTCTCTGACGTTCGGGCAGCGACCGATTGACGAATTGAAGAGAGCGCACCCATTCATTTTTCATATGGCCCCCATTTTTCATATATCCCTGTTCGTGAATGTTAACAGAAAAACCTCGAAAAATATAATACTCACTCCCACTTCACGTACAATCGCTGATTCGAATACAAGTAGAATATTGTTCCTGAAAGTAAAATTTGAGCCGAACTATTCTAAAAAATAGATGAAGTTGTGTGATTTATAGTAATGTTTCAACTAACCATCATCGACTTGAAATATCTGAGTATCAAATGGTAGTGGTTCCACCGAGGTGAACCGCAGAATATCCTCCTTGTCCATTTCCATCTCTGATGAGTATTATGAATTGAGAACGGCCATACGATCAGGCCATACGAAACGAAAAAAATATGCGCTATTTTGTGAGAAAACAGCAAACAATCATGCAGGCGATGAGGCATTGCACCGACAGATATGTAAAGTAGAGCTCGAGAAATCAGTCGCCGTCGCTTCACCGGCTAGCGTGACGAGAGAGTGTGCAAAATGTAGAGATGGCGGAATCATTTCTCGAGCTCTAATGTGGAGTCGCTCTCATTGCTCACGATCGGAGAGGCGAGATTGTTTGTCAAATGAGGAGATCGCAACACCCATTGCGAGGGAAAGAGCATGGAGAAAAAAGAGAGAAATTGCGAGAGGCATGACGGAAATGTAGCTTTCAAGAGAGTCATAGTGAGAAACGCGCACCTTTGGGAAAGGAGGTGTGTTGTGTGCGTGGTGTAGAGGAGAGTGTGGTTTCGCGGAACGATGCATTCCACTTTTCGAAAAACGTTAACTTGATGAGTCATGCTTACTTTCCTTCATAATCGAAATACAACGAATGTATTTTGATTTTTTTCTTTTTCTTTTCTCATATTCTAACTTTGGGCTTGCTGACCAATCACTCATCATTGAATTCGCCAATATCCTCACTTTGTTATTGTGTTTCAACAATATTCTTTAGTTTACGATAGTTATTGCTGATTTTGTCAATTTCAAACACCTTTCATTCACTTGATCTCTCAATCCTTCCCTTTGTTTGCTCACTGTCTTATCACCTTTCGTTGTCCGAGTGACAAGCGTGTGTGCTATTGTGATCTCGAGAAATGATATACCGCCGTCTCTTCATTCCACACTCTCTCTCGTCGACTCAGTGGGCGAGAGAGTGTGCAATAAGAATAGACGGCTGTATCATTTCTCGAGCTCTAGTGCTGTATTGTACGAGGGATTGATACGGAAAGGTACTCATTGTAGATATCGCTTCACGCTGTTCACATCCGTTATTTGTTATTTGCTGTTATTCTTCTATTATTTTGTTCGTTTACTGTTGTGAAACCGCGATGATGATTGTTAGATCTATGGCGGGTGATGCTGACACCCTTGTACTCCCTCACCAGCTTTAGGACAATTCTTGACGTTTTTTCGATAATCGCGTGATCATATTTTTGTACCCCATTTCTATTTTATATTATCAGATCTATGGCGAGCGACGAGAACACCCTTGTATTCACAAAAGCGGATACTCTCGCCACTCCGCCGAACGCGCATTACTCAGTTACAACGACGCACATTTTTCAACTAGCAAATGGTAAGCCCTAGTGTTCAGAATTCTGAGGTATTTTGAGCCCAGAAAACCATGTGTGAGGTAAAAAAACCAAACTACCTCTCTAATTTCGACAAGCTATCACGTATTTGAAATGTTAAAACCAAAAACATTTCCAGGGACAATATTCTATCACCGCTTCTTTGCTTTCCCACAGACTATACACGTGATACATGAGTGCGTTTTTTCGTCGACTTTTTTATGAGCCCGTTTGCGTAAGAGTCGGACAAGCAACAACGTTGCTCCGTACAGGGTAAAAGTGATTACTTGGGCAAAGTTGTTTTGTTCGACTCTTACGCAAACGGGCTCTTATCATTGGTACTAAATTGCATGAGAAAATATGAATTCTCGCGTAACAATTGTTGACTCATATTTTAGAGGAAAAGAGATAGTAGCTCAGTTGCCGAATGACAATGACTGTTTCGGCGTGCATGGAAACGCTCTCTACTTTGAGTCCTTGTCAAAAGTGAGGTGGCCTTCCCTTCTTTCATCCCGAAACTCAGATTAAATCAAATCGACTGATTCAAAATAACAATTCTAGTTCTACAAAGCGTCCATCTCCTCAGCCGAATCGGCAATTTCCATCACCTTCCTGCGAAGTCTGCTTGAGGTGAGAAGTAGAACTGGCAGTGGGGAGAATTCGTCTCTTCATTGTGCGTGTTCTCTGATCGGTCGGAGTCCCGAGAGAGAACGCGGAATGAAGAGGCAGATTCTTCACCTGGACAGCCCTATGGCGGAGTCAGACCTAGGTGGAGGTGATAGAATTCATGCCAAATCGCAATCATGAGTCAACTGAGAAGATTTTCACTATGAAAAACGAATACAATTTGGGATTGAAGGCTTTGTTATATTTTGTCTGTAGAAAAGGTTGATGAAAATTGATAGATAAAACAACTAAAATTAGTCTATTTTAGGGCGAAGACGTACACAACGGCGCTTTGTGCAGTAGGAAAAGGAACGGAAAGAAGTTCGTGTATCGTATGTGTGATCATCCGGAATCCGACGGCATCGAAATTCCCGTGGAGGCGGAAAAGATGGAGGGCCTCGTGCTCAGCGCGATAGTTGGGTTCGTTGCTTATCCATTCTAGGAATTATTGAAATTTTTCGAATTACTTAAATATTTTGAAAGAGTGCAGGAAATACTGAATTATTCTCAATTCAGGGACAAGATCCTGTACCGGCAAGTTAACCCTGAACTGAAAGAACCTGAAGCGCGGAAGTTGAGTGAAAACGCGATCGTAGTTGAGGTAAATTATCATTGTCGTTGCACTAATGATTATATTTTTTTCAGCTCCCCTTCTCCTACCGTCCGAGCTTACTCGCACACACTTCATCGCAATTCATCTATTTCATTGATGGTGTCAAATTGCACACTCTGGACCTTGAGAAGCTCGAGTTTCTGCCTCCGTTGACGCTAGGGTGTGTCTTGTTCCCATTTTGTTTTCAAAATATACTGCACCCTTTCGTGCATAGAACCGCCGATTTTGATAAGAAAATGCCTGTATAATTTCAGCGTGCCCGTCCTTGCGTTCGGTGGCGTTCGCAATGGAGTGATCACGCTTCTCAGTGGAGAAGAAGCGAGTACGAACTGGATTGCGACAGCGAGATTGCCGGATGCATACGTGAGTTTGTCATTGTTATTATCGTTATTGTTTTATTGTTATTGTTACTTGATATTTGTTTGAGTTTTCCGAACTTCTTCGTTTTTTGGTCCATGAAACAACAAAATGAACAGTTTAGGAGGGGGTGAGAATAATAGGGAAAGAATGTTCTGTGAGAAATGAATGGCCAAACATTGAATAATAGGAGAATTTTATTCATCCCACCTCGAAAAATACATTTTCAGGTGGCCAAGCCAAGCATCGAGCATGTTGTTGATGATATGACGGTCTAACGAGTTCTATACCCATTCCAAGAATGCAATTGCAATTATACCATTGAAATGTGCAATAAAAAGAGTTTAGTATTGGTACACTTCAAACACACCGAAATACAACCATCTCGACTCTTTTAAACGCAGTGATATAAAAAATGACAAAAGAATCGGTACACATTGAAAAAAGAACGATCAAATTTGAGCCGATTCAAACAAAATCCGATGGCAATTTCGCCGTCTCTAAATAGTCTCCATCTCTTCTCTTCGATAGGACAGTGATCATTCCTTCGTGAATTCCAACGATCTTAGTCACTCTTCGTGGACAGTTCATCCTTCCTTCCATGTAGTCACTAAAATTGAGATAGTTGATGTAAGCACAATCTGAAATTCGGCTCACCCGAACGAAAGCGGCTTCAGAAACTGAAGCGTCTCCAAATCGAGGACATCAAGATAGCTTTCATTAGAGAAATAGGCGAAACTAGAAGATTCTTGAATAGTAGGGAAGGAAGAACACCGTGATTCGGGCAACTGAAACAGTTTTGGGAGTGAAAATATAAAAATAATTTCGCACCTCAACGAATATCACATTTTCACTCAATATCCGTGCAGAAGGTCGGTTGATATCAGATCTCCTTTTAGTGTAGATTACTCTGCCCCTGAATTGCCAATTTATTCACATTTCAAAGTCAGTATACATACTAGAGTTCGCGTAATCGTCTCCTCATTTCACGTGCTCATTTCACCAGTTAGGGAGGCGAGAGAGTACGAGGAATGAAGAGACCGATGACCCGTATTTCGAACTCTAATGCATACCGATGAATGCCATACAGCATCATCTTCAAATGCTCTTCGGGTGCTGTGATGGTGATGCCATCCTTAATTCTCATAATTGCATTTACAATCAACGCGGCTTTTCCGATTGCGTTCTGTCTGTAAGAGGTCTACTACCTGACAACGCTTACCTTCTCCGGGTGATCACTCATTCGGTAGACGATTGTCTGCCCATCTTGAACAATACTACAGAACCCTCCAACATGAAGCTGTTCGTTCTCAAATGTAGAGCATAAAGCAAAAACAAGTATGCGAATGACCGAGACATTGTTTAATCTGTTCAAATTACCTCAAGCTGATCCCTCATCCGCTCCAAAGAAACGATTACTTTTTGGGAAGAGAAGGATACTTTGTTGATCTGTAGACGTTTGAATTGTATTTCGATCAGAAATCCTCACTACCTGCTTGTTTGCTTCAAAGTATATCGCATTTCCGTGCACACACATGTAGTTTATTGAGCCAGATGGAAGTTGAGCATTGATTTCACTATCCCTGAGAGCATGGCATCGCTTGCATGAGCAATTTGCCAACAATGATACCCACCGTCACTAGTGTCACGCTCGTGCGTCGGGTTCAAGTATACCCTCTCAGAAAGCAATCACACTAGTTCTATAAATATGAAAACATGACTCACTCCCGCTTCACATAGAGCCGCCTCGTATATCGTCCGTAATAGAAAACAGTTCCTGAAATGATTCAAATGCGATGAAAAAGAATTCATGCTCTTCTTTCATGAAAAATACAGTTCACTTGCCGTTTTCTACCTGAAGGACAGTAGTGACGGCGTCTGATAACGGCTCTTCCTCGGAGAATTCCAGTGTCCGAATATCGGTCATCTTTAATTGCACAAATGGAAACCAGTAACAAAATCACAAGCAAAGCTATCTTACAGGCAAGAAACATAGAGCTCTAAGAAATAAAGAAATGCGCCCTTCAATAGTCACTGCTGACGCCTCGACGACTTATCGGCGATTGCACAATGCGTAATCCGAGCGAGCCGAGTTTTCCGATAATCCCTATCGCTGACTGCGCAGCTTCAAAATTGAGATACCGTTTTGCATTCCTGTTTCATCGTCATAACTCCAAGAGTGTGTCATGATCCTCCGGGCCAGTCTCTGACTCGGCAGCCTAAAGATGGAGGGAGAATTCCTTCTAACGTTTGTAAGAAAATAACAACGTCTTTGCCTGTTTTCATCATCGAAACTTCAGATTGTCAGAATGAAGAATTCGTCTCTTCATTCATCGATCATCATTCTGATAACCCTTCTCCTACAGTGTTTCATGATCAACGGGCCAGCACAGAGGGAGATTTCTCACGAGTCTCCTGTGCTTTGCACTCTCTCTCTCTTGGACAGCTGTTGGCCGGAGAGTCACACTTGAACATGGGATGGGCGAGGGAGGAGGGAAGATTCCGTCTCTTCATTCCGCCTGCTCTCTCGCCGGTTGTAGTGACGAGAGAGTTCGCGGAATGAAGAGTCGGAATCTTCACGAGAACAGGGGATGGGCGAGATGGGCGAGGGAGGGGAATGATTGAGAGGGATGCTCCGCCTTTCTCATTTTCACATGAACTATCGTTTCTCTGACAGGCGAGGGATAACGGAAAGGGGGGAGACGAGAACTCGAGGCTCTCAGAATAAGAGAGAGGATGAGGGTGGAAAGACGTGTGTGAATGAGACACTCAAAAGAGATCAACAGACTTAGTAGTCGGGAAAAGCCCTGATTTTGATTGTTTTTTTTCATATCTTCTTACTCGTTTAGATAGTGTTTAGGTTCCCTTCTGATTCTTTCGTTTTGTTGTTGAATGAGACACTCGAAACAGATCAGCACACTGAGTAGTCGGAGAGAAGTGAAAGGACTGAATTTCAGTGAAGTTTGAGTTTCATTTCACTCGCTGAGCATTGCACGGGAGAATTCTGCCGTGAGAAGAATTTCACCTAATTTTTTTTCGAAAATTGCTCGTTCTACTTGCCTGGATCTCTCTTATCAAATGAAAGTGTTCTTTGGGTTTTCTTCTTCTTTTTTTTTTAAAGAAGGTGTCCCACGAACCGTACGGATGACTATGCAAAGTGAGGAATGAGAGGGGGCGCTCTCCTCATTCTGCACGCTCTCTCACTCGTTGCCTGCTTTTCAGGGTCACTTGGCACGCAGCCAATTGATCATAACTCTGTTCAAACGAAAAATGGTGACTTGGGAGTTTCGAAAGTGTTATCGGGCAACAACGACCTACCACCTCACATTGGGAACTCAGTTAGCCAGACATTCGTGGGACACCTTCTTTAATCTTTGTAATTTCTTCATATTCTCGGAACAGTTCAGTTATAAATTGAATCGAACGAATCTCCTCACACCTCCTATCCTTTACTTCCGTATTTTCATGGCGAGCAATTCCTGCTGATTTGTCGGTTTGTTTTTGCGACTGCGCTCTTTCCTCTCGTCGCGCCCATCAAAATCTCTGAGATCGCCGAGACGCCGCGTTGCACATTCGTTTCTCATTTCCAAGCTTCTCATCATCCTCATTTTCTTCCTTATTTCCAGAGTAAAATCCAATCCAAGTTTTCGCCAATTTCAAAATTCGCTCAATTTCTACGGCACAATTGTCCTGAATTTTAGATTGCATTTTGGATTTACGTTGATTGACACTTCAAATATTCTCCGATCCGCAGTACACACCATTACTTCAATTTAATGTCGCACCCAAACTGATTTTCCTATGTTCGTAACTCCTAAGAAATTTTCCAGATCATCATACGAAATCAATATTTCTCTGCTCCTGACGAATTGTGACAAATCGTCTCCAAATTATTGTCAACAAGGGTGAGCTTTCTAAGATATTCGCCTTCTTGCAAAAAGCAATGAAGAAGCAACAACAAAGATATTTGGTTACTGCTTTCATGTGTATCGATTTCAGCAGCGAGACACTGAATATGTTATTTTCTAATTGTAAAACGTATATCACCGTCGGCAGTATGATTTGCCTCACTCACTTTTGCTCGAAAATGTTCCTTACTCATTTCATGATTTCCGTCCGTGACGGGAGATTCCCATATTGACGCGTATTTTGACTTTAATGCGTTGAGGCACTCGTTCAGAGATCTCGTACGTACGACCGAGGCAGTGTGTAAAAAGAGCGATAGGAGACGGCAGAGAGAAAGAAACGGGAGAAGAAGAAGGAGAAGAAACGTGAGTTGGGTCATTCGTCAGAACTCTTCTCCTTTGATCTCTTTGATTAATCTTGGGTCCAAGGCGAATCTGGCAAGTAAGCAGAGAGCTAGGTGGAAATGGAATAACGTTTTCAGATTAATTATGGACATTTCATCAACAGCGCTACTATTTCTGCTTCTCCGATTATCAGCAGCATTTTGTGTAAGCTTTTTTTTGGATTCTTCTAAATTATATTTCAAAATGCCTAGTTATGTTTAGGAACGCCTACACATAAATACAGTCAATGAATTGGAACTGTTAATTCGCGAGCGAATACAACTGCGAATAGCTGTGATGAAAAGCTGCCCGAGGTCTGATATTTCTCTCTCAAATAAATGATAAGATTTTTCACACATCTTTGTATCATTTGCCATTTTATCGCAGAATTTCATCATTACAAATTCTCAAGCATGAATGACCAACTTTCATGTTTCAGATTTGAATTGTTCATCGGCACGGAATCATACGAGTATACGCGTCTCGTTTTTCATCTAAATAGGAAAGGTTCGATTTACTCTTCTCTTACCCATTTTCGCTGATTTTTTATGTCAAATTCAACACCAAATTGTATCCTACACTGCGCACAAGCAACAAAATCTAATGTAAACAAACAAAATTGCAGGACTGCGCAAACTAGACATCGATTCTCCCGATGAATTACCGGCCTCGTCCACTTCATTGTACCATCTGGAGTGCGAGGATGATGAGATCGCACTGCTGAATGTTACGGTAAGTCAAAGTAGCGAAAACACTAGCTGTAGCCAGTTCTTTACGTCGTATTGTTCGCAAAGTAGGCGAGAGGCTTCAAATTTGCTTTCTGCTTTTTAATTTCTTCGTGCAATAAGATTCAAATTTGGGCCTTTTTGTGAAATAAATGATAGTGAAGATTATTGAAACTAAAAATTGTGTCCTAGATAAAAGCAAATAAAACATTCAGATGGACATTATCGACGATACCAAATTCCTGGTGCTCACAGACAAGTCGCAGAGGTTTACCAGGCCGAAGAATAGGAGGGATGCCCAAGTATGTTGTTGATCTTTGTACTTTGATATATTCGACATTTTGTCTTTGATCTCGAGTATTAACTTTGCAGTTCTCACTATTGCTCCACCAAGTTCGGCCGTGTTGCGTTGTGACGTTTGATTTAGAGCTGTTTTCCCAGAAGCGGAAGCAAAAGTGTATGTTTTGCAACTATGATTCAATAAAAACTGGCGGAATAGTTAGACTAAAAGTGGTTATTGCAGATATCGTGCTCAATCGGGTACCTTCTACTGTCCTGTTGACAACCACACCTCCGCCGAGGATTGCAGAAGGTGAGGCCAGAGCTAACAAATACCAGATAGATTGGTAGAATGGCATAGTACGAAAAAATAGACAAAAAAATTAATAGAATAGTAGAGCTGCGTTTATGATCCGTGAAGAAAAATAGTATGATAGTATTGCATGACTAGTACGTAGATATAGCGAGGCTAGTATAGCGAAACCGAGTATTTCCAGACGCCTGTTGCATTTGGCGCTTCCCCTTCCTTGGCACGCTCAGATGCTTGTGGCTGAATGCGATCAGCAGTTGAATTAACATTTAATAATTTAAATAAATTAAAATAATTTAGTCCTTGCCCTTCGCGCTGACGGTTCCTCACCGCCATGTGCTACGAAGGAGAACGCGAACCCGGCCAAACTGGATGCATGGTGGGTTCTTTTCTCACTTTCAGATATATTTTCAGTCAATATTTGCTCAAAATTTCTCCCGTTGACCCTTAGACTACCTAGGCTAAAACAATAGAACGTTCATACAGAACTCCTTCGAATTTTATCTTTTTTTTCAAAATTTTGCATATTTTCACTACATTTCCTATTCTCGTTTATACAATTATCTGCTGAGCAAAAATAACGTATCGAATTCTAATCCATTTCAGGACCTCCACCGTCAATGAGGAGTGGATCGGGCCATTCGTCCTCATCGCTGGCGTCATCGGCTCCTTCATGGCGATCTCAGTCGTGCTTGGAATCGCCCTGTGCATTTGTGTCCTCATGCCTCCCACTGTAGAAAAGGAAGGCGGCGGAAAGAGAATGGCGTTCAGAAGATGGTCAACGTGGTCGACGGAATAGCCACATTTTTCGTGAATACTTTCCGATCTCTGGTGTTTATTTCCTGTTTTTACGTGTAAAACCTTTGCAATTCATAATCGGTGATTGTTGTCATAATCATTGATTGTTGTTAATAAAACGATGATGAATGAAATTCGTCCTTGTAATCGCCCTGTGCATGTGTGTCCTCATGCCTCCGACTGTAGAAAAGGAAGGCGGCGGAAAGAGAATGGCATTCAGAAGATGGTCAACTTGGTCGACGGAATAGCATACTGATATTCCAATTGAACGCCTACTTACGCGCTAAGAAATCTCCCTTGACATGTTGTATGCCTACTTGGGCATAACCAAATATTTCTGATCGTTCTCTGTCCTTGATCTCCCTTTTGCGTGTCATGACACCGAGTGGCTCTTGATAAATTCTGTGATCGTTGTTATCATGGATAAAATAATTGAATAATAATATAATCAAATTGCAACAATATCCGTAATTAGGATAAATAATTATTTCTATAAAATAATATTCAAAAGATTTTCATGCAAAATGTGAAATGAGTTCATTGTTCTCCTCTCCTCCCCTCATTTCTCGTCCTTTCCTTCGTCCCGAGTGGTTTCTTTTCTCTATTTCTCCTTCCTTCAATGGTCTTCGATCGATAATGGTACTGTTTTGGCATAGTCATTGTAGGTCCACTACTACAGCACGGTTTGTAGTACGATAGCAGCTGCAATGCATATGGCTGCTATTTTGCTCACCTCCACTTGTGCAAATTTCCTAGTTTGATATCATTATGCTCTAGCGCCATTAGACACTCCACAGCTGTTCAAATGATCTCACATAATTTCTCCCTGGCGACACGGATATCTATCACAAGGATACGTATTTTCAGCAGACAAGGACACTTCTACTACTGCTCAGCGCATTCTTCCTCCTCTCGTGGAGCGTCGATCACATCGATCAAATTGATTGGAATCAGTGTGGAAAGGCGACGGTATGTGCCACAATTGCATACTGCGACAAGATTCATTAATTCTGCGTAACAAAAGTTCACTTTCAGGCTTGCTACGTTCGAAGATCATGTATCGACTTAGAACGAATCTTCCATGAAGATTATTCCCAATTATACCAACTTCGAGGTGAAAAGTTGAAAAATGGAAGCTGTGATGTTATCCTACAAATTCGGTATATTTTTTTCACTTAATACTTTGTGCATTCGCTATTTCGAAATGCAAATTTTTGTATTTCATCAACAGAATATTCATTTTTGATATTTGCAGACTTTTATCACTAAGGAAGTGGCATGTGATGATACAAGTGAACACCACTGAATCAACGGCCAAGCTGCGAAATTCTGAAGTTTCGTTAAAGCAGGGCGAAGTTCAGTTTGGATGCAAGAATAATGAACCAATTGGAGACACAACTCATTTCTATATTGGTAAGATCTGTAGTACACTGTTTTTCTTATTTCCCCAATTTTTTAGTTTCTCGCAGAGGCTCATATTTTGACGATCATGTTGTGTTTTGCACGTTCACTTTTGAAATAATTGAAGGCGATTGGGTTAGTTATTTTAATTCACACTTCGTTCATAAGATTATACATTTCGGTTGTCTTCGAACTTTGGTGCAAACACGGAACACCCAGTTTTTGAGTTTAATCTCGATTCTGAATCGAACGCACAATCTATTAAATATTATGCATCCCGCATTCATTTCTGGTCCCCACAAACCAATGAAAGATGTAATCCTGAACTGATTACCTCTGCAGTTTTCTCCAGCGATATTTATCTTCTGGATAACGTTTGATATTTTTCTTTCTTTAATCAATTTATTGAATCAGATAAACAATTTCGCGTACCCTCCGATCGCTTGTGAAAATTCAAATCTTATGTAAGTTCCTAAATCATGCCAAATTAAATTCTTTGATGGTTAATGCTTTAAAAAAAATATATTTAGAATAACTCGCGCTGATTCAACACAAACGGTTCTCCAAAAAGGCAATAATCTCCGTTGCGACTATGCAGACTGGAGATACGACGATGAAAATTCGCGCGAAATTGAAATACCGGAAGAGGAGAAGTTTAATGTTGTTTGTGCTGCGAAATGTGATGACTCGTACAGTTTAAATAACAATTATGAAAGAATTTAGTTTGCTCTCTCTGTGCGCCATTGGAAAACATCGAAATACATGGTTGGTCGGAACCAACGAATGGAACATTTGACGAAGGCTGCGTCACCAATACTGTGGGTGTTTTTCTATATCGCTTTTATTTAAATTCTAATATTAATTGCTGGTTTGTGTATACTAAATACGGCATTTGCCTTCCCTTTCTCCTCACTAAAATTTGCTCTTTTTGAGTGCGCGGACAATAACTGGATTATTGATGCTAATGGAGAATATCGAGTTCTCAATGGTGAAATGAAGTGCGAGAAAGATGAAGGATTAGCGAAGTACGCATTATTATTTTTTTCAATTAACTTTATGAAACCCTTCTCAGAACATCCTCATGGTACCTGAAAACAGCCGATGAATCGATTAGAGTGACTAATGCATCCTGCGTCGATACGAGTTAGTAACTTTTTGACATTTATTTTTTTAGTCATTTAGTGATTCTATTCTGCTAGCCAGCCTGCTAACCTATTTTCCCCTTTCACATGCCGTTAGCGCGATTTTTACTCACCGTTCAATCTTCACTTTTCAGAAATTTGCATGCAAAATTCGACATTCATCGAACAATGTCCGTTTGTAACGACACTTTGCATCAGGAGAAGGACGATAAATAATGGATCGGAATACGGTTGCGCGGATGATTTTGGTCTCATGTAAGTTTCTAAACAAGATTCTTCAAAGAATTAAAAATGGTTGTAGGTGGTCGACCTCAGGAAGCCGTTTTTACCCGACGAAAACAATGACGTGCGATTATGCAAGTGGAATGTTTAAGGACGAGCACGGAAAAATAATCAAAAATGGATCAACAGTAGTGTGCGGGAGTGAGTTGAAGAATATTTCCAGCTGAGCTGAGCATTATTTTTTTTGTTGTAAACTACTAGATATGCGGGAAATCATCCTAACGCAATATCCCTCCTATCCATGTTGCAGACCGCGTAAATTTACCTTATTACGCAATTATCGTTGCACAATTAAGTAAGAATAATGGTGGTCAACGCCTTTTCAGTGCACCACCTTACGTGACTTTCTCATCTATGAGATTCAATCGTTATTTCAAGAAATATATTTGATCTGTCTGATTTCAGAGATGAAAGAGGTAAAAGAAGTCAAAGAAGTTCCGACTGCTGCGGCATCTTCGAGCGGCCCGATCATAGGAGGAGTTGCTGGTTCGCTGGCCCTTGTTGTCATTGCCATCATTATCGCCGTTGTATTGGTGGGTTGGTAATGCTTTTCGAAACACTATTTTTGATTATGATTATCATTGATTGAACATGTGTTATAAAAATAAATGGGAATATGGGAAATTCAGGTTCGGAGACGGCGTCACCATAGAGCGCAATTGGAGAGTGCTGCTATCTCAAGGGATCCCGCAGAATCATGCCAAATGGTGCGAAATCGACTGACACGGGAGTGACAAGTAATGAAAGGTGTGAGAAGTAATGAAAGGTCGTGTAATTGCAGCCAGGAGTTCAGTCGATCAATGTGAAATGAAGTTTTAGCCCTGTCATAAACACGAATAAAATCACAATTGGGCAAACCTCGAAGAAAACTGTGAAAATAATAGAAAATATTCAAATTTAACAAGATGAAACAAAGCTACGCGACTTACGGGACTTTCTAGAAGTAGTTGTTAGTGGAACAATTTAGTCCCTTTTAAAAAAATCTTATAACTTTGCACAATCTACATATTAATAATTTAGTTGCCAATTTTAATTATTCTATTTCCTCAATTTAATTATGCCTATGCAAAGTTCGAAATTGTGTTTTTATTTTTCGTCTCTCCTCCCCTCATTTCTCATCCTTTCCTTCGTCCCGGGTGGTTTCTCATCTCTATTTCTCCTTCCTTCAATGGTCTTCGATCGATAATGGTATTGTTTACACTTCAAATTGCAGCTCATTGCATCGCTTTCCATCTTACAATTAGGGGACATTGTACGCACCAAAAACCTAGTTAATTTTCTAGAAGAGCTTTTTTAAAATTTATTTTAGCCCGTAGATATATGCTGGAATGTAGCTGCTTTGTTTTTTTGCTCAGTTATTTACATATTCCGTGAATCAAACTAGGAGTATTTCAATTCATCGTATAATTTTCTCGAAGATATAGTGGGCAGGTTTTTTTTGAGAAATTGGCACGTTAGCATATTCGGTTGGATTATACCATGTAATTTTAATAATGGCGAAAATTTAACTTATTACGTTTATGTCTATGTAAAGATCGAAATATATTATTGTTCGTCCCACCTCGATTCAATTATCATTATGCAAAAGTTGAAATTAGTTATTATTCGTCATTCTTTCCCTCATTTCTCATCCTTTCCTTCGTCCCGAGTGGTTTCTCTTCTCTATATCTCCTTCCTTCAATGGTCTTCGATCGATAATGGTAAACTCTGTGATGCATACTTGGCTGACAATAATTTGGCGAGAATATCAGAAAGAAAAGAAAAAATCAAACTAGATAGTACACGGAACGGGGAGACGAATTCAGACTCACAGAATTCGTCAACCTCGATGATCTCAGCAACACCAATTTTCTGCAGATAAGGACACTTCTACTACTGCTCAGCGCATTCCTCCTCTCGTGGAGCGCTGAATATCACATCGATTTGAAGCAATGTGACGAACTTACGGTAAATGGACTTTTTTTATAATTGGGACTACCATACACAATTAAGTTCTTGATAAATAAAAAAAAGAACTTAATTGTAAAAAAAACAAGCTTGTCACAAACGAAGGATATTTTTAGAAATGTTTCGCTCATGATTCGTGTTTGAAAAACGCTGGAAATAGTGCGAAAATCGTTCAATTTTCTACCGTAGGAAGGTTGGAGGAAGAAAATTGTGACGTTATTATGCAAATCAGGTATGTTTAGTTAAATATAAGCACCGATTCACATTTTGCGAATATTTTTATTTAATATGAAAAAAACATCGTATTTAAATCCCTTTCAGACCTTTCTCGGACAGCAAATTGCACATCATGGTGCAAGTGAATGCTACCCAATTTTCACAGCGAATCGATGACAATGGAATATCATTTGTTCAAGATGGAGTTCAATTTGCATGCAAGAAAAGTGGTCCAACAGGAAATATGGATGATTTCAAAATAGGTTTGTTTTTGCTTTCGTCTTTTCATTGTTTACTCAACTCCAATTGAAGAAAGACTGGGAAACGAAAAATACGAAGAACGATTATTATTCTGTTCTTTCACTTTTGAAACAAACGATGGTTCCAAGGTGAGTTCTGCAATGGTTGAAACTAATGTCCCTTTGATGTATTTCAACCTGTTCTGAACAACCTCGTTCAACCCCGTAGTGTAAATGGCGTTTCAAAAGATCATGAACCAAAGAGTGATTTCGTAAATAACTATGCAGAAATTTTTTTTAATTCTGTATCTGTACACATAACTCTGTAGATTGGTCGAAACTACTAAAGAAAATTTTACAGTACAATTTGTTATATCACAGAGGATGTGTGAACCCCACAGATTCCACCTCGACAAATTGTTCAGTTCTTCGATTATCTCCATTTTTTCAGGGTCCATGCATCATTGGACATAGAATGTTCGATGGCTAACTTGTTTAGGCCGTAAACTCATGGCCGTAAACTCCAAAAACCTTTGACTAGATTTTCACAATTTTTTCAGGGCTTCACTAAAATTTTACGTAGGTTCCGATTATGACCGCATCTAACCCGACGTAAGAAACTTTTTTCGAACCTGACGATCTTTTGGTCGAAAAAATGGATTCTTGAATTTTTCGATTAATTTTCAAATTTTCAAATACTTTTGCCCTAAATAGCAAAGTTCTTTTAGCTGAAATCGAATAGTATTTTGGGCATGAATTATCTAGATTACAGCCTAATCAAGTTAGTCGACTGTTTTTGGTTCAAGGATGCATGAACCCAGAAAATTTGGACCGAATCGAAGCAATGTTGCTTTCGATATATATATTAGAAGACATTTGATGTTTCAGATTGTTTCTAAATTCATGAACAACGAAAATAAGCCAATGTTAGTCCTGAATTCCGAGTTGTCCTTGACATACGACGACGTGTCTTTTGCATTCTGGTTTATTACATCTAAATGCGATCCCGAAACTATCAAATCATCTATCAGTTCCAGCGAAGACTTTTTGCAAGAACAGGTATTTAATAAAAAATAATTTGGTAGAGATTAATGACATTTTTAGATAGATAAATTCGTATTCCCTCCTATAAAATGCGAGCCGCCGAAATCCCTTCTGTGCGTTCTCAAAAGCATTTCTTGTGATGTATCAAATTCAAATTCCAGAATCACTCGCGATAGTGCATCGCCAACTTTTCTGCAAAGCGGAGCAGAATTATCATGCAAATCGAAAACCTGGTCGTACATAGACTCCTCGGGAATCAATATTCCAGAGAAGGAGAAGTTTAACGTTCTATGCGCGGAGCGATGTTAGTTATTTTATTTTAAAAAATATCAGTTTATATATTATTTGCAGTTTGCTCCCGCTGTGCGCCATTGGAACACATCGTCATAAAAGGTGGATCGGAACCTACGAATGGAACTTCCGACGAAGGCTGCGCCACCACTACTGTGAGAATTTTCTTTCTAATATTTATACAGTATCGTGCTATTTTCCAAACCCCTCTTATCACAAAATAAACTTTTCTCTACAGTGCACGGACAAACCCTGGATGATCGACGATGGTCGAGTTCTCAACGGTGAAATGAAATGCGAGAAAGATCAAGGATTAGTAAAGTATTAATACTTATTTCAAATTCATTATTACGAAAAACTATCTCAGAACCTCATCATGGTATCTGAAGACAGCCAATGAATCGATTAAAGTTACAAAAGCTTCCTGCGTCAATACGAGTCAGTTTTTGAATCATCTGGACTTCGAAATGAGGACAGCTGTCTCTTCATTTTCCATACTCTCTCGATAGGTCGAGTGATCTGCGGTTCCGAATTTCGAGCTCCAGAGGGCTAACGAGTTTAAGCAACTGTTTTTCAGGAATCTGCCTTGAGAATGCCAATTTCGTAGAGAAATGCCCCGAAAGTCCAGTCATGATATGCCAAAAACGATCGACGTCCTCTGATGGGTCGGAATTCTACTGTACTGATGACTTCAAACTCAAGTGAGGCCTGTCCCGCTGCCTATACAAAAAATACTCTTCATTCGCGTTATCAGCACTCTGATATATTTAGGACTAATGAAATGCCTGATTCTTATTTGTGATCAAGCAAAACTCTAGTCATTTCGTTCCTAGGACATAAATTGTTTAAGTAATCAGTAAATATATTTATTAATTATAAATAAATTCTAGGTGGGCGGTCAGCGGAAGCAGTGGTATCGAAACGGCATCGATCAAGTGCGATTTCTCCAGTGGAAAATTCGTCGATGCGTCTGGGAAGAAACTAAACAACGAATCTACTGTAGTCTGCACAAGTGAGCTATTTTTTTATAATAAAACATGGTTTCGCCGCCAAAAACATTATTTCAACAAACACAATTCCAGAGCCGGCATCCTCCGGATCGATGGAAGACGAGGGTAAGGCAGAGGAGCGCACTGCCTCGGCCGGTCCGATGATTGGAGGGATCGTTGGCGGCGTCTTTCTACTCGCCATCGCGATCGTCGTTGTCGTTATCGTGGATCGTTTTTCTTTATTTTTTTATTTTAATTGTTTTGTTTCATTTTCTCAATGAAATGTTACTAAAGAGCCTGCAGTCCTCGCTCCACTCGAGATTAAACCAACCGGGGAAAAACTATCAATATGACTTTTAAAATTAAGTCTCAAATTCAGATTCGAAGACGACGCCATCAGCAAGATGAAATGGCCAACACCAACGTAAAAGGCCAATCGGTGAGAAATCGGATGACCTATGATTTAAAGAAAAAATCTCCATGTGTAATTACAGTCTGCTGTGGCGGCGATGCCTGAGGAATGAAAGAAAAACCCTAACAAAACTCGATTACGATAAATTCTACTTTGAATTGCTAACGAACTGAAATACACAAGCAAATAAAATCAACTAAAGTGAGCTGCCGATGCGAACATTTGCATAATGTCAATTATTCCATTTGCCCGATTCAATTAGCTTTTCTACGATTTCTCCGATTTCTCTGGGAAAGATCGATAATAGTGTTGTTATTCCGAGCGACTCGTCGCTCGCGAGTCAAAATGTAGAATTGACTCGCGAGTAGTAAACAACTCGCGAGTCGATTTCTTTGTTCGACTCGCGAGTTGTTTTCGACTAGCGAGCAAAGCTGTTTTCCACCCTAATATTTCTGTTTTTCATTTTTCTATTTCCCATTCGGCCAATCGAAAGTTGAAACAAAGAAATCGACTCGCGAGTCAACTCGCGAGTAGTAAACAACTCGCGAGTTGTTTTCTCTGTTCGACTCGCGAGTTGTTTACGACT
>LS488696.1:18185-31951 GCA_900490705.1 Pristionchus arcanus | reverse complement strand
ACTCGCGAGTAGTAAACAACTCGCGAGTCGATTTCTTTGTTCGACTCGCGAGTTGTTTTCGACTAGCGAGCAAAGCTGTTTTCCACCCTAATATTTCTGTTTTTCATTTTTCTATTTCCCATTCGGCCAATCGAAAGTTGAAACAAAGAAATCGACTCGCGAGTCAACTCGCGAGTAGTAAACAACTCGCGAGTTGTTTTCTCTATTTGACTCGCGAGCGATTGGCCGCTCAGAGTATATTAAAATGAGCTCGGCGAGCGCGAGTTGCTCGCGAGTTTGACTCGAGCAAAACAACACTAATCGATAATAGCGATAATGGTGTCAATTCAAAGTTTTGTTGGTTTTTCCTTATTTTTCGCATTTTGTGACGAAATTCACGTTTCCACTTTTGATTTGTATAATATCGATAATTCCATTTACCCTATTAATTGTTTTTATGCAAAGGTTAGAATGAGATATTCTTCTTCTCTCATCTCCTCAATTCTCATTGAATAATATCTTGACTTTTAATAATGCCGGAAATTTAATTATCACGATTCAATTATCTGTATGCAAAATTCGAAATGAAATGTTATTCGTCTCTCTCCTCTCCTCATTTCTCATCCTTTCCTTCGTCCCGAGTGGTTTCTCTTCTCTATTTCTCCTCCCTTCAATGGTCTACGATCGATAATGGTAGGGTTTCTTTTCAAATTGCTGATGGAGTTTTTGTTGTTGTATAGTCTTCCACCATAGAGTCATCAATTAGGAGTTATATTCAATTTAATTTGATCAGTGTTTTTGCCTAGCATCGCTTTCTATCGTAGAGGACACCTAGTATGTGTCCTCCCTTCGAATTGCTCCAATAATGTAGTATAATAGTGTTTTTGCTCTGTCATTAAAACCGTGAATGATCCACATGTGCACACCAATCTCTCTGTTTGTTTTGTGCCATATTTGGTGTTTAACAACCGTTGCTTGAATTTCAATCCTTGTTTCTTTGCAATGCTTGTTATAACCAAAAATGGGATATGAGCAGATGAAACGTGCAAATTTTGCACGTTCCCTATTCAATTTTGCAGCCTTCATTATTTTTGGCAGATATCGTGAAAAGTTTTGTTAAATTTGCACGTTCTATCAATCTTTTATTGCACGTACGAAATTTCCACTGAATAATGTCGTAATTTGATAATGCCGAAAATTTAATTTATCACGATTCAATTATGTCTATGCAAAAATTGGAATGAAATGTTATTCGTCTCTCTCCTCTCCTCATTTCTCATCCTTTCCTTCGTCCCAAGTGGTTTCTCTTCTCCTTTTCTCCTTCCTTCAATGGTCTTCGATTGATAATGGTTCTTTTTCATTTCAAATTGTAGCTCATTGCATCGCTTTCCATCGTAGAGGACACCTAGTAGGCACTGCGCACCTAGTAAGTGTCCCCCGGGAGTAGCTGCAAGAATGGAGTATCATAGTGTTTTTGCTGTTTTGGCCCGTGATACATCTACATGTGCATAATAATCCCTCTGTTTGTTTTGTGCCATATTTTGTGTTTAAGATGGTAACCGTTACTTGAATTTCAATCCTTGTTCCCTTCAGTGCTTGTTATAACTAGGGTTGATCATTCGGAACGGAATGACGGAATTCCGAACTTTTGATCCAATTATCCCCTCACTTCGGAACGGCCGAGAGTCGAACAATGGCCGTTCCGGAATGAGAAATCCAATTAGTTCATTGTCCGAACCCATTCCGAGCGCTAATTGAATCAATTCCGGAAAGAGGTAATTTTGATCACTCTCATTCGGCCGTTCCGAAAGCCGAACGATCAACCCTAGTTATAACCAAAAATAAGTTACGAGCAGAGGGAACTTGCAATTTTTTGTATTTAAATTGGCACGCTATCCCAATCTTGTACTGCCCGTTCGAAATTTCGACTGAATAATGTCGTAATTTCAATAATGCCGAAAATTTAATTTATCACGATTCAATTATGTCTATGCAAAAATTTAAATGAATTTTTATTCGTCTCCCTCCTCCCCTCATTTCTCATCCTTTCCTTCGTCCTGAGTGGTTTCTCTTCTCTATTTCTCGTTCCTTCAATGGTCTACGATCGATAATATCAAAATCTGTGATGCATACTTTGCTAACATAACAGAAAAAAGACTCAATTCCTAGGGTCATAGGTGTTGATGGCGAACTCATAAAGCTTTGCGGGATTGCGTGTGTGTGTGCATGTTTTAAAAAAAAATCTTCAAATTGACCCATTGTGGCCTGCTGTAGTCTAAATTACCATATCTGTCTAACAATATCGCGAACTGACTTTCTCCTGAATATTGATATCATTTTTGGTCGGATGTGTTACTCAGTAGAATTATCGTAATCTTGTTATCACTAACAAACTATGTTTTTGAATTTAATAAATCCGTTCTTTGGTTTGGTGCATGATTAACTCTCCTTACATTTAGAATTTTTTTGTATTTCACCATACCAAAAAAACAAGGTGGTGAACGCGCTAGCCTTGAAAAACGAAGGTCGTTGGCTCGAATCCGGTCGGTGCCAAATGCATTACTCTGGTTCGGGTTCCAGAACAACATTGGGGGTTACCGTTACTGAATACTTTTCTCTTGATGGGATGTGCCAATTTTTGTTCGACGGGGCATATTCATGGCTCGTTGTGTCAATGTAATTTTGAGAACACGGTAATCATCGATGCATTGGATCCGATTCGTGAAATTTTTCTATATTACCTTATGTCCCGTTCCCCATGTGAGCACCCCGAGAGCGCAAATTAAAACAGGGTTATAAATCAGAACAAATTTGTTTAAGAGAGCGGATCAGAGAAAAGTGACCACCCCCCGGACATTGCGCCAGGATTTTCGATTCAGGTCTCCATACTCACAGGGTCTAGGAGGCCTTTGACCTTGTTTACAAAAATGATGACGTCATCGGCCGTATTGCGAAATGCGGCGCGCCAGGTGCGGGCATAGGGGGAAATGATTCAAATTCATAACTTCTTAACGGAACAAGCTAGACTCAAAATTTCTTTTGCAGTGTGTTAGGCATGCCCAGACTACCTCAACGAGTGATCGGGGGTTTATTTCAAACGAATTCGATACCGACTTCACGGCTCGAAATTTCATATTTTCCCAATTCTCACCGCTTTAGAGGAATTTCGGAAAGTTCTCACCTACTTCATAAAGTGCCCTACTGAGCACTACGACAATCCCCCATAAGCAATTGAAAATTCGTCGAACCTGGTTTAGCGACAAATGCGCTTGAGTCGGTCAGAGTAATTTTGGGGATCACATTAACGGTGATTGCCCACTTGTTCTCTATACGAATTGACGCAAATTCACTCAGTTGGCATCACTAGCCCTTTATACGAATATTCAATACCATAAATGTATTAGCACACATTGGTGTATAGTACTTCCTCCATCATGACTTTTTCGGTCCATTTCGGACCATGACCCCGGGTTCATGGTCATGGATCACTTTTGGGGCATGAACCCCGGGTCATGGGTCAAAAAAGTCATTGTCGCGGATTCGACTCCTATGGTATTGAATATTCGTATGAAGGGCTAGTGATGCCAACTGAGTGAATTTGCCTCAATTCGTATAGAGAACAAGTGGGCAATCACCGTTAATGTGATCCCCAAAATTACTCTGACCGACTCAAGCGCATTTTTCGCTAAACCAGGTTCGACGAATTTTCAATTGCTTATGGGGGTTTGTCGTAGTGCTCAGTAGGGCACTTTATGAAGTAGGTGAGAACTTTCCGAAATTCCTCTAAAGCGGTGAGAATTGGGAAAATATGAAATTTCGAGTCGTGAAGTCGGTATCGAATTCGTTCGAAATAAACCCCCGATCACTCGTTGAGGTAGTCTGGGCATGCCTAACACACTGCAAAAGAAATTTTGAGTCTAGCTTGTTCCGTTAAGAAGTTATGAATTTTCATCATTTCCCCCTATGCCCGCACCTGGCGCGCCGCATTTCGCAATACGGCCGATGACGTCATCATTTTTGTAAACAAGGTCAAAGGCCTCCTAGACCCTGTGAGTATAGAGACCTGATTGGAAAATCCTGGCGCAATGTCCGGAGAATGGCCAAAATGGTGAATTTTCTCAGATCCGCTCTCTTAAAGGAGGTGTCCCACGAATATCTGGCTAACAGAGTTCTCGATGTGTGATGATGAGTCGTGGTCGCCCGATAACACTTTTGAAATTCCCAAGTTTTCAATTTTCGTTTGAAATGAGATATGAGCATTTGGCAGCGTTCCAAGTGACCTTGTGCGCGTAGGCAACTAGCGAGAGAGCGTGCGAAATGAGGAGAGCGCGCCCTCTCACTCCTCACTTTGCATAGCCGCCCGCGCGATTCGTGGGACGCCTTCTTTAATGCGTTATTCGGTGCGCGAAACCATCTACGAATATGAAAATCAGAATGGTGAATTCGTCTCGGTAACGACGCGGGGATAGTACGCGGAATCAAGAGATCAGATTTTCAGCCTGAATGACTATGATTTCTACAGCATCTATTTTCAGCAGACAAGGACACTTCTACTACTGCTCAGCGCATTCTTCCTCCTCTCATGGAGCGACGATCACATTGATCAAATCGATTGGAATCAGTGTGGCAAGTCGACGGTACGATTTCAGTTTTTGTCAGCATAATTGTTCAAATCAAATTTTAAAAAATATCTTGTTCGGCAATACATGCAATGACAATGAACAATCATTGTTTACTGAGTTTGTGTGAAAAAATAAGGAGGTGAACCCAAATAAATTCAGCCGCATGGTTATTCGAATAGATGAATTGTGCTCGGCGAAAATTCTTTTAAAAAAATATAATTCTGAGATTGTTAATCTGCACAGATGTGCTTCGTTCGGAAGTCCTGTGCCGAAGGAGCGGATCAAGTTCCGACTGCCCTACACGCACTTGGAAAGGGAAAATTGAAGAATGGTTACTGTGATGTTGTCCTACAAATTCGGTACGCATTCATTTTCTATTTAAAATTACTGATAAAAATATTGAAATATTCAAATAGATCAATATGTAGATTAACCATATTTTTCAGAATTTTTTCAAAAACCAAATGGCATGTTATGATACAAGTGAATGCTACTGAATCAACGGCCAAACTTGGAAATTCTGAAGTTTCTTTGAAACAGGGCGCAATTCAATTTGGATGCAAGGACAACAAACCAATAGGGAACACGAATTTTTTTAATTTAGGTGAGAATGTTTATTCTAATATTATTTCTTTTTAGAAATATTTCGACATCGTTTTTGGCAAATTTCTTTCAGTTTCTCGCAAGGGTTCTAAATATGACGAAAATAATGTGTTTTGCTCGTTTACTTTGGAAGCTATAACAGATATAAAGGTTGAAATCGCAGTCATAATACTATTCTAAATCAATTATCGTTTCAGGTGTCTGACAATTTTAGATCCAACCTAAACAAGCCCACTTTCGAGTTCACACTCGATTCTTTAAATTCTATTGAGTATGATGAAGCGGAAGAAGAATTTTGGACATCAAAACATGACGAAAAATGTAATCCCGAAAGGATAACATCGTCTGATTTATCGAATGAAATTTATCTTAATGAGAAGGTGGTTATTTTTTGGTTGACTTCACTTATCTAATCTTCTCAGATTGACATTTACACATATCCTCCGATCAGTTGCCGAAATTCTCAAATCATGATGTAAGTTCATCCAAAAATAAGGCAACACTACTAGGGGATTGGATGGAGATGTCATCGAAGAGACGGTTCGTACTCATGGTTACAGAATAACTCGAGCTGATTCAACGCAAGTTTTCCTTCAAAAAGAGAGTGTAATGTCGTGCGCTTCTGTGGATTGGACGTACATCGAAAATTCAAATATCATCAAGATCCTAGAGCCGGAAAAGTTTAATGTCGTTTGTGCTGAGAAATGTGAGAATTTCAAAATTGCAATCTAATATAACTAGAAATTTAGTTTGCTCCCGCTGTGCGCCATTGGGAAACATCGAAATAGCGGACGGATCGGAACCTACGAATGGAACATCCAACGATGGCTGCATCACCAATACTGTGAGGGTTTTCCTTTTAAATATTTTTACAATTTCTGGCTCGCTGGGTCATGTGAACCCAATGAAACAAATTGCTTGGCTAATTAATGTAATCAACGCAAACCTCTGATCATAAAATGAACTTTGTCATTAAAGTGCAAGGACAAACCCTGGATGATTGATGATGGTCGAGTTCTAAATGGAGAAATGAAGTGCGAGAAAGATCAAGGATTAGTAAAGTAAGTGTAAATAGTAAAATCATAGTTGGGCAATACTTTAGATGACCGGAATGGCTCAATATTGCCTAGTCTAAAATAGCTCAGCCGTAACCTAATGAAGCAACGGACGACTTTTGATGCTTAGACTATTAGGAACCACTTTATAAAAACAAAAGTTGGGAAGATGGTAGCTCCATTAATTGCATTCTGGTCTTCTAAAGTAGTGCCATAGCTTAATAAAAGGATTAGTAAAGTAAGCATAAATAAAAAAAAATAAATTTACTAAAAAACCTATCGCAGAACCTCATCGTGGTATCTGAAGACAGCCAATGAATCGATTAAAGTGACAAAAGCTTCCTGCGTCAACACGAGTAAGTTTTTGAATCATCTGGAGCTCGTAATCGGTTGAGTGTTAAAAATGAAGAGACTGCGGTTCCGCATTTCGAGCTCTAGGCTAAGGGCTAACGCGTTTAATCACCTTTTTTTTCAGAAATCTGCCAGAGGAGCGCCACATTCTTAGACAAATGCCCGGATCATCCCACCATGCAATGCGTATTGAAAACTACGTCCGCTGACGGGTCGGAATTCTTCTGTAGCGATGACTACAAACTCAAGTGAGCATTTTAAGCTGAAGTGAAGTTTAAGGTACTTAAGGTTACTTAAAGGTGAAGTTTAAGGTACTTAAGGTTACTTAAGGTACTTAAGGTTTAAGGTATCATTGTACTGCTAGGCAAGCAATTAATTGATTGAAGATTTCGTCTCTTTATTCTGTGACTCGCTTAGGTTCCGGCGAATCTTAGCCACTTTGAGCGTTGGATCTCCTCTGTTTATTAATCAAAAATATATTAATTAACTAATTAAATTACTTAAATAAAATAATTTCTAGATGGGCGGTCGGCGGCGCCAGCGGTATCGAAACGGCATCGATAAAGTGCGATTTCGCCAGTGGATACTTTGTCGACGCGAATAAGAACCAGCTTAAGGACGGATATACTGTGGTCTGCACAAGTGAGCAACTTTTTATGATGCTTTAGCATCATTGGGTAGAGTTCGAAATACGGTTAATCGTTTCTTCCTTGCTCGTTCTTTCTCACTAGTCAGAGTGACCACGCGCAATGACGAGTATCCGTATTTCCTACTCTACCACTGTCAAAACATTTCCAAATAGGACTGTTCCAACGCCAAATGCGCACATTTCCCCTAATGTTATCGCCCGTTCCCACTAAGGCAGCCATTACAAGAGGAGACAGCAGCAACAATCCATTACACTATTCAATTGCAGAGCCTGCGCCGCCGCAGCCGCCGAAGCCTGACGAGGGCAAGGGAGCACAGGAACAGCAAACCGGAGCATCGGCCGGTCCGATCGCCGGGGGCGTCTTGGGTGGTCTCATTCTAATCGGCCTCGCCGCCGCACTCACTGTCGTGATCGTGGTAGGTCATAAAAAAACTTATCTAGGGTTTGCTATCCCTCCACCCAACCTCTCAATTCTGCCATGTCTATATTGCCATTTCTGTCAGTATTGTGCACAAAAACTGGCGGAATCGAGGGAGGGAGCCTGGATCCCGGATAACTATGGATGATTACCCCCAATGATCATGGGGAACCTTGGGTCATGATCATGGGATCATGGATCCTGCTGATCGGCCTCGCCGCAGCACTCACTGTCGTGATCGTGGTAGGTTTTCATTTTTTTTGGGGTGATAGTAATCCCTGGGTTCGATATTCCTCTCGATTCTGTCATTTCTCCCCCTGTTAACGAAAGAACCCCGGATAAGTGTGGATGATTTATTTTATATTTACTGATTTCGGCACTTTGCACAAATTGTTTTTTCGCGATGCAACTAACTGAATAAATTATGCAATTTGAGAAAGAGGCTCATAATCACTGGCCTAGCAGTGATCGCCCGCAGGACAAAAGTGAATAACGGGATGACCTTTACTAATTAAGAAACGGCGGCGAAAGGCGGCGTATCAGGCGTGGCTTGATCAGCCACTGCATCAGGAGGACGAAGCCGATCAGATATTCATGGTGAATTTATATTTTTTTATTATTTTTTATTATTTTTATTTATTTAAGTATATAAAGATTATTCACAAAGAAAGCACAAAAATACTAAATATTGTAGAATAAAAGTAGAATAAAAGTATACATTCATTTCAGCCCATCCTTCGTACTGCAGAACAGGACATGGAGTTCAAGAAGCACACCGTGGAAGTGGAGGTTATTAAAATTTAATTTTTAATTGTAACGATTTGTATGAATAAGGAGGAGCTCTGTGTTTTGGCCCAAGCAGCTACAGAATATGAATGGAATGTGAATAATTGGGATGGGATACTTTCTATAATGACTGGGTCAACGAATAGAAAAGCGAAGATGAGGCTGGCAATAATTTTTTCGCTCCGCTCGGCCGAAAATTGTCAAGCTTTTGAGTATCGCAAAATCAGCGAAAATTTGAAAAAAAGTAATAAAAAACCAAAAAAAATGAAAACCAAAAAAGTAAAAAAAATCAATTTTTTTCAGCAAAGATTGCCGTGGGATAAGCGGCCGCAAAAGCTACATGAGTTGGTGCCGAACGCCGTGTGCTTTGGCAAATTTGACAACGGCTCATTTGACCAGCTCATTCTGAAGGTATGATTCCGAGTGCTATGTGGAGACAGAAGAATTCGTCATTTTGTCTTAGTGTTGACAATTCGGCACGCGCCTGGTCTCATTGCTCCTATGTTCTCTATGTAGTGATGGCAAAGTTCGATAATTTTGGGATCTTTTTGGTGCAATATTTTACCACAAAGCTATCCCCGAAGCAAATAAGCGTGTACAATTACTAGACCCAATATCATGAATGCGCATAAAAAAGCAGGATTCTTTCAGGAGTATATACAGTACAACCACGAGAACAGGAAGCGAATCTTTCTCAATCTTTCACAAATGCGCGGATATTCGGATGGTTAGCGCTTTTTGCATGAATTCTTTGCGTTTTCGTATCATTTTACCATTGTTTTCAGTTAACCAAAATGAAATTCTCTTCAGAAAACGACAATAAAGGCGATTGCGGCAACTTTACGCAGTTCTGGCGATTCTTCCAGATGTGCGTACTGCGCAATATGGACTCTGTTGACGTCTGGGGTTTGTTTTTTTAGTTTAATTGTTTTTGTTTGTTGTTTGTTGTTTGTTGTTTTTGTTTTTAATTGTCTAAAATCACGATCACGATTCCAGAAATGATCTTCCGGCTGGTGCGAATTTTCCACGGTCGACTGAGAGACAGGAATATCACCGGAACAACCCCTAAAGTGACTGAGTAAGAACATGATTTTTTTGTTTAATTTTGTATCAACTTTAACGTTTTGATTTTTTGTCAATCATCCTGTCAATAAAAATATATTTTAATAAAATTTTCATTTTAAAAAGTCAGACATTTTCAGACACACCGTTACGTTTGACAACAGGATCAAAATGGTGATGATTCGTTTCGCTAAGCCGATTCTCCAGTGCCTCGGATGGGCCCGCAAGCCCACAGATTGTAAGAAGAAGCAATTAATTTAAATTTAATACATAATGCAATGATAATGCATAAGTCGTTCCTTTTAACTACGCAAAAAAAGACGAAAAACATCGTTTTTGAGCGTACTGAATATAATTGATATGATGAAACAAAAATATATAAATAAATAATTCATATACATGCAGCCGATACCGATGTGTGGATGCGTTTCCTTGTGGTTCGGGTGCTCGCTTGGTGCAACGAGAAAAGCGTTCACGCGGTATGCATTATTTTCAAAGTTTGATTTTTTTTAAAATTTTAATATTTGGGCACTGCTTTACTTTACCGGCCCGGCATTAAAAAACGACTTATCCGAGTAAAGTAGTGCAAAAATGAGCATACAACACGCGAAACATAAGCGTTTTTAACAAAAAAGAATAGTTAAAATTGCTATCGTAACCGAAAAACTGCTAAATTTGCTAACGGCTTTCAGGAGCTTGATAGACAGGCCGATCTTCCTCTCGAGGAGCTCGAATCGCCGATGCGTGCGATTGTCATTGGCTTCGCGAGCGCGCGTCTCGATCGTGGCCGGGAATTTTTCGACCAATATATGCCGGTTAGAAGACAATTCGGCACTTCTTCGCTTTTTGGCCCATACTTCGAGTCAACTAATACAAACAAAAACACTTTACTTCAATTGGGTACTGACTTATTGCAGAATAGTGTCAACTTTGAATGGGTTCATGATATCGCATAGTTGGCACTTTCCTAGTTGGTAACCAAGCCCCGCCCCCTCGGTCCTTCCCCTTAACGAAGGGATGATCATTTGTTATGAAAGTGCTTAGGTTGCTTAGGCTTAGGATTAGGGTGCTTAGAAATCACATGCTTAGAGTGATCTAAAAGCTGTATGGTGCCTAACTCCGCCCCATAGTGAAGGGGGCGGAGTCAAAGTGGGCGGAGCTTGGTTGTAAACTAGGAAAGTTCCGCATAGTCTAGGGGCGAGGCAAGAGAGCGTGGTAAATCAAGAGAGTGATTGCGTGTCAAGTCATGCTTACTTCAGCTTGTCTCCAGCTCTAGCAGGCATTAATAGGGTGTCCCACCTATCGTTCTCTTATGATTGTAAATCGCTTAATGAAGGTGTCCCACGAATAATTGGCTAACTGAGTTCTCGATGTGAGCTGGTGGGTCGCTGTTACCCGATAACACTTTCGAAACTCCCAAGTCACCATTTTTCATTTGAACTGAGTTATGATCAATTGGCTGCGTGCCAAGTGACCCTGAAAAGCAGGCAACGAGCGAGAGAGCGTGCGAAATGAGGAGAGCTCGCCCTCTTACTTCTCACTTTGCATAGTGACTCGCATGATTCGTGGGACGCCTTCTTTAACACCTTTTTTTCACCTTTCACTTCAGATTGCAACCCAAAATCCTCAAGACGTTACCAGGGACGAGTACGGCACGCTCAGGTGATTACAGTAGCATTTTGAGCTCGAAATATCAACACTCTCTCGTCACTCGACCGGGCGAGAGAGTGTGCGAAATGAAGAGACGGCGGCTCATATTTTAAGCTCCAGTAACATTCTCCCCACCGAGGCGCCCGAAAGGGTAATTGTAAGGGACTAGATCACGCGGTAATGTAGGTCCGAAGAAGAGTTTGAGGGGCTGAATTGGCCTTATTTAATAGTCACTGGCAATGCAGCTGGCTCCATCAGGACTTAGTGTGCCTTGAGTGCGGGGAGAACCTTTACCTCACTGCTCAGCTCTGACAAGATCCTTGGCCCTAGAGAAAGCCACTTCTCTACTTTAATACCCAAAGAGCGATCTGCTTCCTCGGTGATAATTGTCCCATTTCTTACTACTCGCCAGTTAGAGTGCGGCCTATGGGCACTAAAGTAGGGGAAGTGCCCAGCGAATTTTCGAGCCATTTTTCTACAGGCAGCACATCATGTTCGGCCTGGCGATGCCCGATCGGACGAGGAGGGGAATGAGGCAAATGAAGGAAGTACTCGATGCCTGCTTCAATGTGGGTCTTTCATCTTTGATCTTTGATCCATGATCTTTGGTCACTGATTTTTATATTTGATCTTTGATCCCTGATCCATGATCTTTGATCTTTGATCCATTACAGTTCGAGACGGTCTACACGGCCGAAGACATGTACTGGGCGTATCGCGGTGCAACGGAGCAATACTCTTCCTCGTTCGAGGCAGTCGAACATTACATTGTGAGTTTTAAAAAAAACATGATTAAAATTTAATTTTTTTTTAAAACATGGTTTTGGAAATCAGAAGGAAATGGGGTAAACGGCTAAGAGAACACTGGAAATGTAAGACTTCCTAGAAAGTAATGCTGAATTCATAGTCACTCATTCCTCATTTTGATGGATCATTTTGCGGTATCAAAATTGCACTTCATTGTCGAAAAGCCGATGGATCATTTTGCTCCATTAAAAAAGCGTCATTATTATAGTGAGAGAGGGTGATGGACCAAAATGATCTATCAGCTTTTCGATTATGAAGGGGGTTTTTGATACAGCAAATTGATCCATCAAAATGAGGAGTGACTATGAATTCAGCATTATAAAAACGTGGTTTTAGAGATGAGAAAGAAATGGGGAAAACGGCTAGGATGAGACTAGAAATGTAAGACTTCCTAGAAAGTAAGGATGTAGGATGTCAGGAGAGTGGGCAAGAACCAATGGGGGCGGGGGAGTCGAACCCATGGCCTTCCGAGGCGGGCACTCTAACCACAGAGCACTCTTATTCGACTATCCCCGAGCTCTCTTAGGGCTCGGGCCATGACAACAGAAAAGTGCCATTATTATAGTACAGAAGCGCTTACATTTAGATTGTTTATTCTTTATTTGTCTAAATTTTCCATTTATATTTTTCAGAACAAATTGCCCAAGTCGCTCTCGTTTTACCGAGATGATCAGCTGAGAAATGAACAGTAGTGAGTTATTAATCGTAAACTTGGGTCTTTGATCTCTGGACTTTAAGACCATGCATTAAGACTATTTTTCTATATTTAAATAATTAAATAAATAATCACTTTTGCTCATTAACTAGATGCAATTTTTTAAAAATAATAACAAATAATTGCAGCAAAATGTACACCAATGGCGATAAAGCCTTGCTGAGGATCGAGTGGAAGGTATTTTTACTTATTTAAATAAATAAATTAAATTAATAAAATGTGTTTTAACAAAAATAATTAAGTATATTTTAGCGCGCGACCATGAAGACGTTGAATGTGCTCGTGGAGAGCACGTCGTTCTCAAAACAGTACGAGTCCATGGAGGCAAGCAAAGATTCTTATCTAAAGCAGGGAATATCTGGCTAATAGAGTCCGAAATACGGGCTATCGTCGGTTCATTTCACGTGATTACATGAACAGACGTGATATCGAACTCGTGAGGTAGTGGTCGTGGCGATCCGATAACTCTTTCGCAACTCCTCAAATTTCGAGTGAACGGAGATATGAGCATTCAGCAAAGTGACTCTGACAATTAGAGTTAGAAATACGGGTAATCGTTTCTTCATTTCACACACTCTCGAAACTTTGACCGCTGAGAGAGTGGGTGAAATGATGAGACGATTACGATTTTATTTCGAACTCTGCTGACAATGAAACGCGCGTAACGCGCGCCCTTTGCCCAATGCTGTATTGCTAAAATCTCATCACCCAGCTCCCACTAGGAAAGCTCCGATTTGTGCAAATAATAAAACAACGTTGATTCGTACTTTTCTCAGGAAGTGGTGAATATCACTCTCAAGTATTGCGACACGCCGGGACTCGCCCAAGAGTTCAACATGGAATTGGTGAGATCAAAGATCAAAGATCAGAAATCGGGATCATAAATCGCCTATAGTTGAGTAAGATGATAGGGCAAAGCACGTTGCACTATGTGCAAAATTGTCGTAAATGATCATAGTCGGGGAAAGATCAAAGATCACTTGTCGTACTGTGTTTCGCAAATTAAATAAAACGAAGCATAAGATATCCGCTGCAAATATATGAAGAGAATGCTTCACAATCCCCGACA
>LS488693.1:479533-640597 GCA_900490705.1 Pristionchus arcanus | reverse complement strand
AGAGGTCCCCGGTTCAACTCCGGGTGCCCCCTACGCTCTTTTTGCATTTCCAGAATATTTTTGTGGAACAGTTTTCATGTTTATCACTATGATTCTACTGTGAACGGGAACGAAACGACTGGAGGAAATACGACGAATGTGAGAAGTCAGACGACGGGAACGAATGTCAAGTCAAGATGATCATCAAATATAATGATGCCTTCCCAATCGACAGAAAACATTGATAAAACTTCTAGTGGAATGGACGTAGTGCATGACAGTCAACACTTCAATCATCTTGTTGAAGATACACAATGCGATTGTGCTGTGGCGTTTCTAGTGACATGACTTTTGTGTTTTTCGCTATTTTCGAAAATAATATTTGCCAAATAACTACCTTGTACTATTCGACGAAGAAGAGGAACGATAGTCTATATTAGTCAACACTTTTCCGTTTCCCCCTTGTACTATTTAAATTTACAGCACAGTAAAGGTGCATTTTTTCAGTAAATATTGCAAGACAACCTTTTTAATGGTTCTAAATAGGAAATTGTATAAAACTAAGGAATAAATACCTTGTACCATCCGACGAAGAAGAGGAATTGGACAACGGTGAAGATGGGGAAGATCGTGTCCACGTCGTCTGAAAAGCAAAATTCGAATTGAAGTAGTTAGTTCATTTTTATCGCTTCAGGACCTTGGCCGAATTAGATTGGATGGACTAAAAAGCAAAAAATTATATAAGGCCAGTGAAACATATCCGTTTTTCTTGAAACTTTATATTTTTTGACAATTATTAAAAATAAAAATATTAATGAATAATAAATAAATAAATATAATAAAATAAGTAAAACAGTAACTAACTCTCATTAATGTTCTGCCTTCCGAACAGTGCGAAGAAGAAGAAGCCGTACGTGGCGATTGCGGCCACCTGTGTAGTATTATTGTTGATTACGGTAATTATTAGGGTTGGTCCGTTTCGGTATCTCGGTCCTGGTGGTAAAAAACGAGCGAGAATACGAGAGACGGGTGGGGGGAATTGGAATTGCCATTCGATAGACCACAAGCATACCTGCGTGTACACGAGCGGCACGCACACCCAGTCGTGGCAGAAGAGTCGCCTGGAAAAATATTTTTATGATAATATCCTGCTCATTCCTCAAGATGAAGATGCAACACTTTACACTATATTTTTTCGAAGGCCATCAAAGCAGAAATCAAAGGCGTTTCGAAAACTTTTTTTTTGTGAAAACACTGAAACTTATTTTTTTATCTTTTTTTCAATTTTCAAGGCGGAATAGAAAATTTCTGTTTACGATTTCGTATTTCAAATTATTATTCTGAATCGTGCCTGAACGAAGCCCGGAAATTCTTCAGTTCGCCCATGAAGTTGGTCAGGTACGTCACTTGCATGTCGTGGTTGGCAACCTGAAACAGGTGGGAAATTGTATCATCTCTCTCCATGCTCTTGTCCGTCGAACCTAAGAAGAAACTAAATAGATTTTGTGATTTTTCAATCGAAGATCTGACTATCATCATGGGTCGCTCGATTTTGCAAATATACGAAGCACGCGTGAAACTTATTTGACCGCTTTTCGAACTGCTTTCTAGATGCATTTGGAATATGAACAATTCAATGAGTATGAGTTACATTCACGTTCAAAGAAAAGATCCATTTTTATAACCATTATTCTTTTTAAATTTAATTTATTATTCAAAAATAAACCTCGTTGGCCATGATCTGCTGCACCCAGTGCAGCGGGGTCATCCACCGCGTGTACGGACACTCTTCCTTCGCCTGCAATTGGTCTTTGATCTTTGATATTCACTCCTAATTTCCGAAAGTATTTCCCTTTCCGCCTACAATTAGTTGCATTTTCGTATTGGTTCAATAAACTTAATTTTTAGACTGATAAAGCGACTACAAACATCTAGCAAAGGGTCCTGTCGAACTTTAGGGGAACCTGAAACTCAATTGGTTTATTTTTAAGCATTGAGTTTGAATCGATCAACAATTTATTCTTTAAGGACAGAAAGGCAGTAATGCGAAAGCGAAGGCTGAAAGTCATTGTGTCAGTCGTGAGCAGGACATAATTTATACTAAAATGTCAAATCTCACATTCAGTTCCATCAGCAGTTTGTACTCGTTCTTCGTCAGCAGTCCCGCCTTCTCAATGTCTCGAATGGACGGGAAGATGGATCGGATCTTGTCCGAGATGTCCCGCCTGACGAGGTCAGAGATCAAAGATCAAAAGTTTGAGATCAAAGATCAACAACTCACCAAGCCAGCGCGTAGGTGACGTTGAGGTAGCGCGCGATGCGATGGCGAACCTGAAATTTAAGGACCATTTCAGAGTACAACACGTATTTATTGTTGGACGAGCAAAAGCTGGCACGCATTATTGCATTCGGATAGCAACACCATAATTTATTGTGCGTATGAAACATAATATTGTCGTAGTTGACTCGTTTTTCATTTTTTCGCATAAAACTGCATCCCTTTTTAGGATGAATAACGCACTCGATGCGCGCGGTCATCATTGCCGTCCTTGTCCTTGTCCTTGACGCAGACACAGAGAAGAGAGAGCAGGTCCTCCGGCCAGTTGAGACACTCGAACTGGCGCCACCATCTGAAATTGCATTAGTGTCTAGATGCCCTTCTTGCACACTTTTGAACTCAATGAATCTAGTCGTACCTTAGATTCAGCCTCAGACCACTAAAATTGTGATTTATTATAACATTGTCAATGGGAATTTGTTCATTTGTTTTTCTCTGTCTAGACTCCAGACTACCGTTGAGCGTCGATGAAAGTTGTGTGTACAAATTGCGCACCCAACTCTCACGAACAACACATGTTTTCGTGCTCGAGATGTCTATTTATGTATATCACATTTTTACGCGAAGTTGTTTATTGTTCCGCGCGTAACGAAATTGCTATTAAACTATGACCGCGCTTAAAATAAAGCATTAAATATATATTTGATGCTTGACGAGCGTAAAACCATCCCAGAAATCCAGTTTTATCATTAAAAACTAAGGAAAACAAGTGAAAATAGTCGGAAATCGCGAAAGCCAAAGCGATTGCCGCGCGCAAAATTTTAGTAGGAATGTAATTACCATCGTATCATTTTAAAAATGTGATAGTTGAGGGTTAAAAATACCGAAAATGTTGCTCGAGGCACAACTCATAGAGAAGCCGAACAAAATCGGACGAAAGTCATTTTAATAAAAAAGGAAAACATAAAAGTATGTTCGCAATAGCCCCTTCCCCTCAATCCTTTTACTTCCTCACCTCGACACGACGTTGCTAACGTAGAATCCGAGCAGAAACGTGAGCGGAATCAGCTTGGTGTAGTTGTCGAACTGCCGACAGATCGCCTCGAAGCGTTGCCTGATAAATGATAATTAATGATGAGAGTACGGTGCACTCCAAATATTTATTGGAATACGTTTCACAATAGTGATAAATGAAGGGCGATAAATGCAAAATGATTTGGCCGTGGTGCATAATGCAAAAATCAATTATTAAAAATTTAAACGCTTTCACGTTCAACAAGTGAGCCCACTTCATCTTCCATAGGAATTTCTCTAAACGAATTACTTTTCAATCATTCGCTACGTACGCGAGCGAGAGTGGATTGTCCAATTTTCAGTTATGTTTGGCATAATCAGACTTTGATTCGCGCGAACAGAATACCCCACCCGTCTTATTCCTCTCTTCCTTTTTTAATTGAATGCCCTCGGTATGAAATCAATTCTCACTTCATATTCCTCTCCCCATCCGCATCGATCCACGGTATGGCCAGTGTGTAGAACAGTCGAATGGAGAAGAAGAGCACGAGGTAGACCGTTAGCTCTTTGTAGATCGATCTGACATTGTAGTTTTGTTTTTAGTGAATTCATTGAGCGAATTAGCGCGAATTGTTACTAATTGCCTCCTCATCTTTGGCCCCTCTGCTCAAAGAAAGATTGTAGGACATGAAGAGACTCATAATTCGAATTAGTTTTGTTGTTGCTCCAATAGCTTGTAATGAAAAAAACGGAATGGAAGAAGATCAAGTTGAAGAACCCGTCTCTCTCACTGATCAGAGAAGCAAGAGAGGGATTGAAATGGAGAGACTGATTCTTCACCCTGACCCCCTGTTAATGCATGAATCTCACCTCCATATCGATCCGTACCACCTGAATATCAGATGGAAGAAGCCCGTCTGGTACGAGATCGTCATTGCCACTGCGAAAATACTCATAACGGCCAGTAGTCAGGCGATAAATCCGAAACAGTGTGAAAAAAGCTCTTATCAGGTGACATATTGGCGCTAAATCTTTAGCATAACGTGATACGGCTCAGAAATATTGTTAAATCGTTCTTTCGACTGAGAAAAATGAGAAAAGGAACAAGTTAGAAGCTGTTTGAAGGTGAAAATCGAGTAAAAAATGCGAGAAACTGAGTAAAAAGTAACGCGAAAGGGAAGCGCGTAAACAATATCGTCGCACATCACTGACTCCAGTCTTTATCAGCTTTGTGTGAGTGAAAGAATTGGAGCTGTTTGAGGGGGATTGCAAGACGTCGGAAAGCGCGCGCGTCTAACACTCAAGTTGGAGCAGAAGAGAAGGGAGAGTTGAGAAGGGTGGTTTGAGATTGCTCCGGAATGACTAAGAGAAAGGGGGTGATTCAGACCATTCTTCCTGTGTGATTAGATCGCAGGTGAAGTGAAATGGATGGAAAGTGAAATCTGATGTTTCATTAGACTCGAAAGTCGAAAAATATTGCAAAAGTGCTTACTTTCTTCATGGAACTCGTTTTTCAGAAAGTCAAGAGCTCGTAGAGAAAGTTGTGGTTTGGGAAAGTCTAGTGAAGAGGATTAGCCTTGTCATCATTGGATGGTTTCTCTGACATGCGAGAGGTAAGGCAAAATGAAGAGATGAGAACATTCGCGCATACTCTTCACGCAAGGTCGCTGATCATAATTACAATTAGACACGCGCTCTCGAAAGGTTTTTCACAGCATTTCGCACCTTGAGATGTGCAAAAGGACTTGCAAAATGCTGAAGTATCGCGAAAATAAACAGGGAAATAGGCAGATTCAAGTGTCAACGATGTGAAAACAACGTGAGAAACTGCACGGCGTCTCGGATTGAATGGCTTCAACGGCGGGAAATTGTGGGAAGCGCCTAGAGTTGAAAAGCAAATACAACGTTGAGCGTAGGGGTCAACGAAGAACAGTGAAAGATGAGTACACCTTCTTCGATTTGCGTGCTCTCTCGTCACTCTGATCAAGCAGAGACTGGCATGTTTGTCCCAAACTCTTCCTAAAAACTCAACAACCTGGGAAATAGGTGTATCCAATCTCACACTGTTTCAGCACAAGTGAGCGTATTTGAACAATCTAGTACAATTGGAGGAAACAATTGCGAAGTTGAGTATTCACAGTTTCAATAGAGTTGTAGAGTCAGATTTCAGCGTACTATTGCAAGGAGGAGAGGAAAGGGAAGAGTAAATGAGGGGTATGGAGAAATTTGCCTCCTCTCGTTCTGCCATGGCAACTCGGTTGTGGGAAAGCCGGAATTTCAGAGAACAGATTTGAGATGGAAATGGATGGTCTGGCTGACTCATTTTGCAATACTCTCCCTCGATTCTCTGACTGACGAGAAATAAGGCAAAGTGAAGAGACGCTTGCTCGGGTACTAGGTGCACTGAAGAAAGATTGTGACCAAAACAAGCCGTTTCGGCGTGCTTTTTGCTAGGGACAGCGTATCTAATGGTGGCTGAATTGCTCTGTTTCCATAGGTGATTTTTTGGACGAGGCTAGGCGATAAAGTTGGGGATTTTGTGAAAGAGACAGAGCAATAAACATCGAGGAGTGGGCGTGATTTCATGGTTTGAGAGAGGGTTTTAATGACAGGTGAAAAGAAGCTAATGAGGTCTCGCGCACGCAAACTTGGGCTAGGCTATAATTAGAAGTTTACGAATTCAGAGAAACAGAGAAACTTGTCTTGTGACTTAATCAAAGGACAGACGTGCATCCGTTCACGTGAACCACCAATATTTAGGAACAAATATTTTCAGAGAGAAGTGATTGTGATTGGGCTGTGACAGTGTGCCATGAAAGCCGAAAGCCAGAGCTGTGATTCAAAGTCTGTCCAAAATTAATAAAACAAACGGTGAATTTCCGGAGGTGCTATCAATATTGAGGTGCTGTTCCGGCAATGAATGAGTCACATGTTTCGGAAAATGGGAAAAGTACTGAGTCATCTAAGGAGGGAGAGAAGCGAAAAGAGAGAAGAAGTGGAAATGAGTGTGTATCGCTGTCGCGCAAAACAGAGGGCCAGAGGAAACCAGGGGCAACCGGGGGAGAGGGGTGACTGGACTGACTCTCTATCTTCCTCACTCTCAGTTTTCAACGTTTTCTCGCCTACTCAGACTAGATAGAGAGCATTGGAAGTGGAGAGATACAGATGAAGAAATAGTCGGTTGGTCGGCTGATTTCGATGTGACAAACAAGTATCAGCGAAACGAAGTTGGGGGAATTAGAGCCTTCGAAATTTCCTCAACATGTCGAGATTTGTGACAAACATGTCCAAATGTTGGCCTTGCATTGGATGTGGTTTATGCAACTCAGCCTAACAGAGTAAGGAAAATGACAGCGTTTTCGAGAATTATCACATGCTACAAGTTCGCAAAAATAAAATAAAATAACATTCATGCTATGCATCATTGGTGATATAATGTTCGTTCTCAAGTTCCCTTTCTTTTCTCCGCCGACCCACCCACGTGTAGAAATCGACAAGGTGGAAAAAGATTAGCGAGATCGCCACGCAAATGAGTTTTCGATCCACTCTGGCAGACTGTGTGCAACAGAAACAACAGTAGTTGACTCGACAGATCTCTTCGTGCGATTCCTGTAATTGACTGTTATATTTAGTCATGCAATTAATGCAAAAAAACATGATCCTCAATTCAGAAAGACCATTTTTACATTACAAAATTTGATTAATTTGTACCTACTTCATAATTTCTGAATCCGAGAGCGCTCGGATGAGAGTTCCGCGTAGCAGTTCAGAGTTGTCGAACGACTCGCTATTGATGGTTTCGAATAGAAAAATACATTCCGTTGGCTTGAAAAAATCAATCCACTTAGAAAAATTGGCCTGAACATGTATTCAAAACTTACATTATCAAAAGATTCAATGCACCTTAGAAAGAACGAGGATCCGCTTCAATGATTTTGTCGTATATTTACCACCTTTGTACTTTTGCTAAACCTTGTTTTTTCGCATCGATTGTGAAGTTATTCGTTTACCATTTCGGAGCTTTTATCAATTACGTCGGAGGACATGCATAGAATAGACAGGCAAGGTTCGTACGGCATTGGTAGACGATGAATTAGGCACGAACGAGTAATATGGAATAAGCTCCGCTCCTGTGAAGACGTAACATCACAACAAAACAAAAAGAATTTATCAAACCAGTCTCTGCTCTTCCGAAGGATTCGTTGCATGATTAAAACGCGTTGTAATCTGTGCAATTCTTGCGTGTACTGCAGCCACAATGTTGTTCGGCTGGATGGACTCCAGCCAAGCGTTAGGATTCATGTTTCGGAGTTTAGCAGCAGCCTAGAATAGGGTTGGCATTTTGATTCCCAAAAGACCGCTCTTCCTCACAAAGTGAAGAGCGGAATGATTCTTCGAAACTGCTCTCCCCTCCTTTCGAAGAATCAATGATTCTTCGCAAAAGTGGAGGAAGAATCAATGATTCTTCGATATTGAAAACACTAAAACTTCTGAAAACAAGACAAAACTTTTTCGTTTGACATGGGTAAGTACATACTATTGTACTAGAGGCTTGTCATGTTCAGAAAAGGTGGTTTGTCTCTAGCCTGATAACGGTATTTATATGACTGTTCAGTCATAATTTGGCTTAAGTTCAGCGAGGAACCTAACTAGGGGTATACCCAGATACTCCTTAGTGTAGTTAGCTCACTATGGTCGCAAAAACCGAGTTTACTGTTATAGTACAAGCTGATGATAGCCCACGACGAAACGAAAATCGGGAGATCTTTCTGAAATTTGGTGTGTGTGATGTACAGTAAAGTGCTGTCTCAAAATTTGAAGTGATTCGGTCGATTGGTAACCGAGATATTACACGAAGAATCATTGATTCTCAGAATCATCGAAGAATCAAATTGCCAACCCTAGCCTAGAACATTACCAAGATTTTAGTAACTAAATAAAGTGGACGAATTGGAAAAAAAAATTGATCAATTTATAAATCACACCTTTGCCACGTCATCATAAATTAGCATCTGAAGTGGCTGCGAAGTCTCATAAGTGTATTGTTCCGAAATTATGCAGCGAATGAAACTTGCAAGCTGTAAATTTATTTCATTTTTATTTTGATTACAAAAAGATAGTTGATACCGGATTTGTGAACAGTTCGGTGGTTTTCAGATCAATGATATCTACAATGACATTCTTCAGATTCTGCCCTCCCTGAATTTATTTGTTATTCATAATCGGTAAATTAATTATACAGTTAACAGCTCCAACCTTCCTCCTCACGTTATGGTACTGTTGTTTCTCGTCTATGCAATCCTTCACTACTTCTGAGAATGCGATGATCAGCGCGCCATCGTTAAATTTGGTAAACATGAAAGAGTCCATTTTCCCGGTCTTGGCGAGCAATCGCAAAGCTTCCATGGCAGCACAACGAAGGCACAAATCTAGTTCGGCCTGAATGGATGAGCTTGTGCACGCAGAGACGTCGAAATCAAACCTCAAACCAGCTCATATTTTCAATCGAGTCAAGAAATGCAGCCAGATCGGGAAAAGAGATCCACGGAGGTTGTAAGAGGTCATTTATGGACGCTTTCAAGTTTCTCGCCACATCGAGTAATTCAGCTGTGAGTACCTGAATATGTTAGATCTTTGGAACATTCTTTTTATTTTGTTGATATTCCTAACATACTAAAGACTCGCTTAGAAACTTCCAGCATGTTTTATCATTCACCTTTTCTCTGCTGTCGATTTGAGTCTCTTGTTCTTCAGCTGCTGCAGCAACAGTATGAAACATGCGAGCCATTCGGAATTCGTCTCCTCTTCGCTCGATCAGTTTCGAAGAAGTCGCCATCTTTTGGGCGGTCAGATGACATTGGTTGTAGTATCTGACGATAGCGGTCGCCACTATGTCAAATTTATTCGATTATGCTAAGAAACCAGATTCACATGCTTAACTCTCGCAAGGAAATTTTTTTGATCGAATACTCACTCGGATGATCCAAAAAGCGCTCGGCATTGATTGAACATGTAGAACATACTTTGTTGGACGCCTGTAGGTTTTGGTTTGACTCTTTCGAGGCGATTGGAACCTCGGTCGTACCTCTTCCTACGGTTCGAGCAGATTCGGCGACTCCGTTCACAAATTGAATGTCCAGTCCCACCATCGCATCCATAAATTTTCCCATTGACCAAGAGAGACCGTGCATGATCTTCTCGCCGGCCCACAGCAAACAATTATTGAATTGATCTGGAGCCCGCACAATTGTATCAACAGTGGCAGAGGTAGCTGTGTACAGTGTCTGAACATGGGGTGGATTTAAGTCGTTTTACGTAAGTCCGTACACTCGGCAATTGTTTTGGAACAATTAACTTTGATACAGCTCCAAGAGGGATGCCCATTGCGTGTACAACAGATCCTGAATCGTTCGTATTTTGGACACATTTAATCTAACATTTTATTATTATACAAATCGATTGAATATCAAACCTAGCGCAATTCCGATTGCTTCCGTGACAAACTTTATTCCCATAAGTCCGTTGTTCACCAAGAATCGACTGCCGTTGAAGATAGCTCCGGCAATGACTTGCGCAGTGGATGCCTGAAATACCCACATACATCATAATAAACTTAATCAAGCAACTAGCCTTTTCCAGAGAAACTGCTGCAGCCATTCCGAGATCAATCAGATCCTCCATCTCACTGCTACCAAGTGCTCCTCTCGAAGATAGGTATTCCGTGAACGGAACCAGCTTGAACATCTGGATGTTGTCTCGCAGCTTCAATCTCCGTGCATGCACGAACTGTTTCAGCTCTCGCTTGCCAACGAACTGAAAATAGAAAACTGATAATCTGTTACTGTCGAAACGAGATTTCAAGGTTCGACGAGAAAAAGGGCTTCATTTTGATACATTTCCGTATTCGAACGATTACCGTATAGTCGGTGTAGTCTATCAGCGTGTAGTGGGACGATTGGATACGGGGAGGAGATACGATCTCCAGACGACTCAGCTCCTCGAATAATTCCCGATGAGCGTCCACGGGCAGCATCACTTGCTTGGGAGTGAAGGGCTTAAGCTGAGAATCGGCACAAGTAGTTTCCAGCACTCCTCGAACAAATGTATACTTGAAATGATGAGTGAGAAAGTGTTCTAATGTTTCAGCAAGGGCAGCAGGAAGCATCGAGCAGTCAATTGTAGACGCCTGTCGATATGTGCCGTCATCACTCCACGATGTACTTGCTGGAGCTTTCTCTAATCGAACGATGCCATGCGCACACAATATCTCGATGGCGTACTTGCATGTCGCCTCATTGAATCCACAGTGCTCCTTTAGTTGACTCGCGGTGAAGCCGTCAAACTCGGGTAGGTATGCTCCATCCATCCTCTTGATGTCGATATGGGCAAGTAGATCTAGTTCAACCTTCTTTTCTTCAAGTAATTTCCGCATGATCTCCCGGAATGAGTTTTCCTTTTCGTCGATAGCGCTCTTCGCATACAGTGTGATGTTGCGCAGTTCGCGATTTGAATATAGAATGCTTGAGCGCGCTCTTTCTTCGTCAACGATCATCGGCTGAATGGAAACAGCGGCCATGACTTCGTCTCGCACTTCTTCCTTGACCACGTACACATGCTCCATGTTGTAGAAGACACCCATGTCATGCATGCACTTCCAAAAATCCATGCGAGTCGGGAGGGAGCAGCGCCTAGCCAGGGCTGAGCCCCCGGCAAGGAAAGCGGCACGTCTATCCACGGTGTCGCTCGACGATTCTCCTTCGTACTTGGGCGTTCGCAGTAGCTCGGTGCGCTCATCTTGAAGGACTTGGATCAACTTCTTTTTCGTGATTCCGAACTTGCGCCGAATGATTTTGCCGTAGACCGCAACGCGCTCGGTCAGGTCATCATCAAGCAAGGGCGGAGTGATCACGTCCAACATCTGGAGCGATTCCAGCAGCTGCGCCTGTTGTTGGGCGCACTCTGTGAGTGGTCGGAAGGAATCGGCGCTCATCGGCTCGCCGATCAACCAGTCAATATTGGCGATGATCTGATGCACGGCTGTGGCGAGTTCGGCGAGCTGTCGTTGCAGCCCGCACTGAGCATGGCCGGATCCGGCGAACAGCTGAATCGTGCGAGCCTCGGCGCTGCGGCGCTCCAGCAGCAGCAGAAGCGAAACTCGAGCCCGAGTGAAGTGCGTGATTGCCGCCTCGATGTCCGCCTCGAAACGGGATGGTGTGGTCAGGCTGAGCGAAGATTGGCTCTGGCGTGTCGCTTCGAATCGGGACATAGCCATGCATCCGAGGTAGAAGTGGCCGAACGCTGCCATCGCACCGCCTTCCTCGATGACTCGTTTGAACGTGCACTGAGCATCTGCACGCCCATCCTTGTGGCTCATCTGGATGATGCCCAGCCGTAGGAGCCATTCGCCAGCACGCATCCAGCTTGGCGCGATGAAGAGGTCGTCCTTCTTGTCAACTGCATGTGCAGAAAGAAATGCATCTACCGAGTCGATGATCGTCTTCGCAAGATTTGAATCTCTTCGCTCTTCGCACTGATTAAATTCCTCCTCCTTCCCATCCAACCAAAGCGTCCACTCGTCCAGGCGCGCTTTGTAGATAACGTCTTCAACCTCAGGCAATCCTTCGCCGCTCTCAAAGTACAGCTTGTCGTCCAGTTTCGTGCGGAATCGCTCCAACGCTTCTTCCTCGACGGCGATTCGAAACTTGAAGTGGTGCCGCAATTCTTGAATGCGCAGCACCTCCGCGTTATCCCGGCGCATCTTGAAATCGTGGTAGTCGGGTGCGCCAGAACTGCCGCCGGTCTTCTGAACGTGCGCTATGATGCGGCCACTGCCTGCTGCACCGCACCGGGCCGCCCGGCCCATCGCCTGGTCCTCTACGCGCTGGTTGCGAGGCACGAACGCGATGATGACGTGCAGCCCACCGTTGTTCTCCAAATCTTTGCTGAGCAAGATATCCGTGCCTCGGCCGGCCAAGTTCGTCGAGAGAATGATCTTCGTCGATTCCAAGCCGCGCACTTCGTAATCGAGATGCTGATGCTGACGCGCGTAGACAGTGATGTTGTCTATGGCGGAATCCATCTCGGTCGACTCCTCCCTTCTCGATCTATTACGAGCCAGCAAGCCTTGTTGTAGATTCTTCAATTGCTCGATGGTCTGGCATATGATCAACACCGAGCGTCTCACTGCTGTCACTTCGATTACTTCGTTATAGACGGCTCTGATCCAGTCTTCTGATGATTCCACGAGCAGGGGAACATGCTCAAACATCCTTCGAGGTTTGTGTGTAGGGATATGAATGAGATCAACGCCGTACAGTTCATCCAATATTGCGCTCTCCTCAGCAGATCCGAGCGTACCACTGAGACCGTCCAAGTGATTGTACTCGCAAAGAAGCGTGACGTTTGAGATGAAGACAGCCTTGAGGCTTAGTGGGGTCACTCTGCAGGCGTGTTTCATCTGAAGAAACTGGTGCAGCCCTCCGGTCCACTGCGTCGATGCCAAATCTGCGCCCGAATCTTCTTCAATTATCATGACGATATCTTCGTCTGAGGCACCGCTTGAATGATCTTTGTCGACGACATAATCGACGTCGGGACGCATAATGCTCGCTTGTACGCAGTTGTCGATGAACGTAGAAAGGTGCAGTTTGACAAAATCTCGCAAGTGATACGGAAGAAGAATCTCCTTCTCCCGCTCCATTTCTTTGCGTATTGTGTCGATCAATATCACAATCGAGGTAGAATCGGCAATCCATTTCAGCGCATTCTCCAAGTCGTTCAGTTTCGAAATCTCTTTGATGAGTATAAGGCCATCGTTGTCGATAAATCCCGCTATCCGGGTAGCTTCAAATAGGGCGTCCGCGTGCACTTCCGAGATCTTTTCGAAGTCTTGCCGTGATACTCTCCCATAGATTTCTCTGAGTGTTCGTAAGCAGATGTCTTCCGTGCTCACTTCTCTACCTTCTGCGGTTGAGTATACTTCACGTTGAATAAACGCAAAGAGTGAGTCGAGCACCTTCATGCTGGGCACTTTGTGGGAGAGATAGAGGACGTGATTGCCGCAATCGAGAGTCATGCTGTCTACCTCATCCACGATCACGTTGTCGAGCTGGCGAGTTCCTCTGATGGACTTGCGGTAGTAAGTGTGCAGGAGGTAATCCCGCTGGAAATGGGCGATGTCGCCGTAGACGATGCGTTTCGTGTACGCGATCTCCCTGGCCTCGCGGGATTCATCGCAGTTGTGGCCGACTGACAGGCCGAGCGCCTCGTACAAATCCCGAAGAAGCGTTGCATCACGTTGAGCGAGTACTGACGAAGAACTAATGATGTCGACGGAGGCCGAGTCGTCCAGCAGACAGCGAATGGCAGCAATGGCAGCGATGATGTACGACTTTCCTTCGCCGGTCGACACTTGCTGGAGCAGGTTCTTCTCGGACTGAAGTGCGCACATCACGGACACCTTCTGCACTGCTCGAAGCCCTTCGTCGTCCTGGCAAGAGCATCATCGAATTCCGCCAGCCGTCTTGCGTGTTCAGATTGCGCAGGATCGCCACGAATGACATCGACGATTCCCTGAGTCCACGCAGTACGGCGCGTTTTCGCCTGCACATCAGAATCTCGCAATCCTCTAACCAGCTGCGGCATGTCATCCAGGCGTCTCTCCGAATACGGTAGCAAGCCGCGTACTGCCGTATCGTCGTCGTCCTGCTGGTGCAGCTGTATGAAAAGGGCGCCGAAGAATCGCTCATCCGCTTTCAGCTCCTTCGATGCGATGTAGCACAGCAGTTCCGCGAACAGAAGTGACGAGTACTTCCAATCCCGCAGTATCGCTCGCATGGCTCGCTCCTCCACAACGAATCCCGCACGAGCCAGCATTTCCAGGTAAAATGAAGTTAGTCCAAAGTTTTCACGCGCGACTGTCTTCCAGTTCTGTCGACGAGCCATCTCGGCCCATTCATGAATAGGAACAGTCGACAATCTCGATAGTTGATGCTGTGCGTTACGAAGAAGTTCAACCGTGCCGTCGATGTCGGGTAGAGCCGTTGCATTTATTTCGGCCTCTTGCAGTTTGAGGCTGAGCAGAGCTTTCGCCTCTACCTTCTTAATTGCTCGCAAAGCGTTCTTCAGAAGCGGTGATTTTAGAGCGCCCAAACTGCGCGTGTAGATGGCTATGTGAAGCATAATAAGCGTATCCAGTAGTTCATCCAAAGGTGTGACAGCGATCACGGCAGCAAAGAAAGTGGACTCGCAAAGCGAGGCCGACTCGAGGCACCACACGATATCGATGATAGTTCTCCACTTCAGCACACGCTGTTTATTGCCGTCGGCGGCGATGGCACTGTTGAGCAGGCGAATGATCATCGTGGAACTCAGAGTGAGAACAAAGCCGACGTATTCTTGGACCGATGGGTCGCCTTCGAATACACGTAGAATCTTCTCGCAGCATCTGGATCTTGATGGCTGGCGGCCGATGAACCTCTTCATGTCTGCTTCAACATCCGCGTCCTCCAAAAAAGCTTGCCGCACTTTCGAAAATCCGAGGTTGAAATCGGTATGACGGCAGGTCTCCGAATTGATGATAGCCCAAAGATCGCATGGCCGTCCGATCAGATTCGGTCTCCGCTCCACTGGCTCCTCCGATGAATGACCTTCCTCGACTTGTTCGTCCTCTGGCGATCGTCTAGCCCGCACGATCCGCACTTGTTCGTGTGTACTGTACATGCCGTGCTTGTTCACTTCAGCCTCCGCATTCCGAACCTTCTTAACGCGAGGTGAAAGTTCTTCGATCTCGCGAACGCACATGCCGCTCACTTGAGCAAACTGGCTGATGGCGGTTGAGCTCTGCAGCGTAGCACGAGCACGGGACTGCGTTCGCTTCGCTCGTCGCAACGTCGGATGGACCTTCGCCGGTGTCCTCTCCGGCTCGTACTCCTCGATCACAGCGTACATTTTCTTCAACGAGTACTCGTGCGTGTGTATAGGCGAAATGAAGTTCTCCGGAACGGCGTAAAAGCGTGACACTTTCTGATACGTCAATCGAATTTTCTTTCCAGGACTGGACTGCCACACGGTCCATTCTCCCGTCGCGAAAACTTTGTAGCAGCAGCAATCGACACCGTCTGTTCCGTGTGTTCCATGCGTGCCGTGTGTTCCATCGTCGCCGTGCACTCCTCGCTTATGACTCACAGATCCAGCTGCCCACGCGTGAGTTCCGGAGAGGTTGGAGAACTGATAGGCACCCTCGTTTCCGCCGTCTCCTCCAGCTCCCCCAGCTCCTGCTGAGCTACCATCTCGTGCGAGCGTGCCTTCAACAAAAGTGAAGCATCTCCTATCGGTTCTTCGCTGTTCGACCGTCCGACCAAAGATGTCGTCGAACTTGTATTCCTTGGCATTGTGACGGCAGCGCGCCCAATGCAGCAAATGATCTTCGTCTGCAGACCTCTGCTCGTCGGGAAAGTCCATTCCGAGAATCTCATCTTCCGTTGCCCTCGCACCATCCTCCCCATCGCATCCATCGCCACCGTGCTGTCCATCCTCGCCCCTTCCTCCGTTCAGCCGCACACTCAGCCGATGTCCTCCGATCACTTTCGCTGTCATGATTAGAGATGAGAGAGGAAGAGGAAGAGGAAGACTCTGCCGCTCGGTGTGGCGAGGAATGAGATGGAAAGGAAGAGTGAGAGGGGGGATTAACTCTTCCGGAAGAGTGGGAAGAGTAGGAAGAGTGGAAGAGTGGGAATGGGGGTGTTTTCGATCAATTGGCATCGGAATTTTTGGTCAATGGACGTGGTTTTTGAATAAACATTTTCTAGAAGTGGTTTAAGACCATTTTCCATGGCTTAGGTCTGACAGTGGGCGTTGTGAACATAACGATGATCAGTGCGGCTTAGCATGTGTTAATCAAGATCGAAGTGAAGATTTGGGACTTAGCACTCATCCCAAACCCTAAAAATGTCGTAAAGTAAGTTCAAACACATATAGTGGTATAAATTGCCCTCGAAATATCTTCAAATACGAATAATTTAAGGTCGAAACACTGCGCGACTGGTCACACGCTAATTAGTGACAAATATGCAAATATAAAGTCCATAGAGTCAGTATCTAGACGTAAAACGTTCGAAATCCACATTCCCACTCTGCCACTCTTCCTACTCTTCCCACTCTTCCGGAAGAGTTAATCCCCCCTCTCTCTCTTCCGGAAGAGTTCATTTCATTCCGCGTCACACCGGGCACTCTTCCCTCTTCCTCTCTCATCTCTAGTCATGATAAGCAAGTTTCCGCTACTCTCGCCTGCCCTTCCGGACTGTCCATCGGCGCCTGCTTCCTCAGGGATGTGCGCATTCCGCGCAGATCGGTCCGATGCTGGCCTCGGTTCGAATCCGCTTCCGGATAGATCGATCACGATTCCGTCATGCACAAACAGCCTCTTGGTCACGATGCACAGATTGATACCGGCCCACTGGCGCTGATCGAGTGACGCGTCGAGAGAGCAGCAGTCGGCTGCGTAGATCGATACGGTGTGAAGCGCCGCTACGTTCGCCTTCTTGTCCGATCTCGTCGCGATGCTTGACAGTGCACGATCAAGTGCCAATGCTGCCAGTGATAGAGCGACAACTGCGCCCTTCACTTGCAAATGGCCCTCGTGCAGCTTGGCGGATGGATCGGAGCACTCGTTAAGGATTCGTTGGACCTGCAATGGACTCGTTGAGCAATCCCGTTTCATTCCCACCTTTATATTTTTTTAAACTCCGCACATTTGTATCATAATACAACGATATTTTATAAACTCTAACATTAAGTAAAAGCTTTTTTTTAAAATTCACTGATCTAGTCAACACACCTTCAGGATATCCACGAATTCGTCATGTCCTCGAAGTTTCTTAGATGCAGCAATCATCCTTCTCAGGAGTCCTTTGGGATCAATCGGGAAATGTTCTTGGACGTGTCTTCTGAATGACGCCAGTCCTGCTCCATCAGTTCTCCATTGGCACAGCGCCTTCCACATCTCTTGCGATGGCTCTCCACTTGTCAACCACTCCATTAGTGCTCTTCGGAACGCGGGTTCGGCCTCATCAGACTGCTGTCGATAATCTAACTTCTGCCGAAACTCTTCTAGCTCCTGGAACAGGCGGACGGTCTCCATTGAGTCTTCCTCGATCGCGCTCACTAGACGACGCGACTCCGTGTCACATAGCAAAGCCTCCTTTAGCGTCGATGCAGGGAAGAGCTCAGCGACACTGGCCTCATCGGCCGCCATAGCTTTCACGATGATGTTCTTCATGTGGGTGAGTTGAACGACGCGAAGTTGAGATGCATGCTCCTTGCGCAGTACTTCTTCAATATTCTCATCGAGCTTGAGTTTCGGGAAAAGGTGGCTTCGGACGGCACTGAGGGACGGCGGTTTCGGCAGTTCATGGATAACACAGCCCACAGAAGCGCGTATCTTCACTCGCAAAGTGTCCGACATCTGAAGTTGTAGTGTTAGTAGTTATAACGCTCAAAAAAACTAAAGATGAAATGAGCAAACCAACCTGTCAAGAGAGTTTATTTAGCTGTGCGGCTGTCGCTGTTGCTTCTGCGGCCACTGCGAATTGTAGGACTAGATTAGTTGACTATAATGGTGCGTTTATCGTCGCCGCTCCCCCTGCGAGAGGGGTCAGAATGACTGCGCTGGAGGGGTCTGGCGACGACGAATGAGGGGTCAAATCGACGTTCTAGGGGGTCTGGGAGGCCGATTTGAGGGGTCTAGCGACGACGAATGAGGTGGATGAGGAGGAGAGGAGGGAGAGAAGAGGCGAGAAATGCTTTTGACCCCTCATTCCTCGTCGCTAGACCCCTCAAATCGGCCACCCAGACCCCCCTAGAACGTCGATTTGACCCCTCATTCGTCGTCGCCAGACCCCTCTAGCGCAGTCATTCTGACCCCTCTCGCAGGGGGAGCGGCGACGATAAACGCACCATAAACAGTGACAAGTGTGAGGTAGTATGACTGGTCGGATACCAAATTCGCCACAGCAGAACGATTTGATAAGTGAAAACTTCTTTATCTAGTCGATGAAAAAACAACAGATATTTTCAGGCACACTGCCAGACATGACAGACAGAAAAATGTATAAGAGTTCATCATCCAATCTCAAATATTTAAGTCAGCTTCGTTGAATAAATCATTCGGAATTTCATCTTCTTCGTGAATCTCATTCCGATCATTCCTATGAAGATAAATTATTGAATCTATTAAAAAGTGAGAGCTCACCCATTTCTCATAGCTAGAAATCGTTGAGTTTGGTGGTAAAAATGATCGCTGTCGGGTATCTTGATCACTTTTCGGTGCACCACTTTGATCAGGTCAGTTGCCTGCTGTATGCTTTGGTAGGAGGTCAACTTGGAGAGGTTGTCGAATAGTGATTTCTCCATTTCCACCATGGTCTTCATCTGGTCCGATTCGAGAATGGCCTCGATCGTCATGGGCGAAATGACGACGTTGTAGAGCGCGTAGAGGCTCTTGGACAGATCGCACAAGTCCCAGAACGTCCACGTCGTCTGCTTATACAGTGTGTAAATGGTTTGGACGACGCACACGTATGTGGTGAGAGTCGTCGATACTTTAAGCGTGTAGAACGTCGTCTTGTACCAGCTGCCGTACACTGAAGAAATCATTCATAGACATAGATTCTGGAAAAAAACGCGTCTCACTCTCCGCTACGTCTTCTGGTGATGTGGTCGCAGAAACTTGGAATCGACGAATTTGGTCCTTGCTCAGAAGCGCCAACGCAATCAAGAAAACGGCCTGAACAGTCCTCACGCACATGTTACGTCTCTAGTGTGCTCTCTAGTGATCCACAACATTATTCAATTAAAAATGTGCCTCGTAAAGTGAGCACCAACCTTCCCTCCTGCGTCTACATACCGGCCTTCACGAAAGCATCGCTCCAGTTGAATACTCGTTCTGAACAAATGGACTAATACCATAATTTGCATGTGTTTTAGATCACTACATCACAACATGTGAAATCTACAATAGCGGCGAAGATTATGACTATTTTAACTTGTCATAATTAGGAATGAATCGATATCTTCGGAGTCCTATTTCTTTTAGAATGCTTACTTAGTAATTGCAACTGCAGTTGAAGCGAGTTGGATGATTTTAGTTGCCCTGCCGAGGTTGGAGATAATTTTGACAAGCTTCTCACAGATTGCCGCGTAAAACGAGAGTGGAAGCGAAATAGCCACATTGACATATCCAAGGACCTTGCCTGAATGGAGAATATCTGCGCAAATTAAATATCGCAAATTAAATATCAATTGAAGTTACAGCTACCGAAGAACTACAGTTTACATAATGAGTTTACGATCTAATTCAGTCTCGAATCAGACTGTATGAAATCGAAAAATAGTAAAATTACTCACTCGCAAAGTCCAATATTGTCTCAATCGCAACCAATGTTCGATTCTTGAGCTTTGTAGCCTCCGACTCCGTATACACAAGATTAATCTGACAGTGTGCAAGAACCGTAAAGTAGGGCACCTACAATTGACGTACCTTACAATCCCCAGTAACCTTGTGGCACAGTCCCTCCGGGTACATGATTCCTCCCAGGAAACGGGCGCCGATACTACGAATAAGGTCTTCGATGGAGTTGAATACGATGCGCTTGGTGTCCATGAAACGGCAGGGAAGTTCATCTCCGAAGCCCAATTTGAACACTGTAGAATTTTTCGTTATATTTCATTGAAAAATGGAGACTTAGTAAAACGCGCACCGGGAATTTCAGTAGCTATGAACTTCTTTTTGATATATGTAAAAACGGAAAGATATGCAACATTTACGCGCACAATGGCCTAGAAGTTCATCTTTAGAATATCGGAGATTGCAAACAAACCTTTGTTCCTCCGGAAATTTTGACCATTTTCTGCATTATTCGCATCGCATCTCGGGTTTCACGAAATTTGTATACCTGTGATCATGACATTTTTTCATTGACAATTTTTCTGTGTGTTTTAGGTGAGTTGGCAAAAAGAATTGTTTTTTTTGCGAAAGATTTGGAAATTTTGATATTAAGATTTCAAAATTCGTTTTGAAACAAAATTTCAAAACAAAAATATTCGAAATATATTGTCAAAACAACATCACATCTCCAATATAAGTTGAACGCCGAAGCATAAGAAAATAATTATGGCTAGCCAATTTATCACGATAATCACCTCGTTACCTGGCCTTGGTCCGAAGACCATTATGCGTATTCGCTCCGCTAGATCACTCCGTTCGTCGGGATTGTAGCTGAATTGTATGCGTTTAGTGCTCGTTTTTGAATGCAGCAGCAAAACTTAGTAGCAGTACTTACACAAAGTACTCCGTTTCACCATTCATGATTACGTAAGTGTTCTGCATCTGACGAGCGCTCGCGACCCACTTCTCAAAGTCCGGATCGGTCAAGTTGTAGTAATAATTTCCGTCTGGGAAAGCTGGGCTATCGTCATCAATGTAGTCTAGCCGGTTCCCGTCGCACAAGGCCATTCTGCAATGAAATTTGATTTGGTCACTCGCACGAATTTTGAAATCCACTCTAATCAAGTTTTTTTTTGATGAATTGTAAGCGATAATATTTCGAGCAAGCAGCATCATTATTGATATATACATCATTATCATACTCCTTAGTAAAGGAGAGAGGCCTCCCGATGTTTGTATGTTTGTCCACCATTGCGAAAGTCACGTAAACATGTTACGAAATTGTAAACAAGTCGAGAGGTCATTAAAATGTAAACACGTCAAAAATGTCACACGCGCTTTCCAAATTGACAAATGAAGAGCGAAATGCGCAACAGCGAATCTTTCCAGCCGATCAGACCCCGCCGAAGGCGGGGGCGAAATCAGCCGGTATGATATATCAAACAAAAGCTACTGATCCGGAACAACCCCTCGCGAAATTTTTAAAACAACACGCGATTGCAGTGGTATTTGGAGGCATTTCGGCTTCAAAAAGAGAGAATTCGAGATGGTCATGGTTATCAGCTCGCACGTTTTGCGAGAGGAAGGGATGAACAAATCTTCTCACTCGCATTGGCCACTATCTCTATCGTCAGAAAAAGGTGTAGGCGAGCGTAAACTGCGCGTTAACATAACGCTTGTGAGCGAGAAGTGTAAAATTGCATGAATAGTTTTCGAAGCAGAGATCCGCAATTCATTCACAAAGCATTACGTACGCAAGAGTGTTCCGCCTTGTTTAGAAGGGCACACTTTCCGCACTATGTTTAAACTGGGAGAGGGAAGGAAAGTGATAAGTGAAGGTGGTGGTAAACATTCTTCCTGAATTTTGAAATAATTATGATTCGCATTTTTCTACTACAGATTGAGTTATCGTAGTGTTCTGAACATTTATTTTGTCTTTTCAGAGACCTCTGAATGTTTTTAGTTGAACAATGCTTGCTCTTCTCTCTTTCCTTTCGTAAGTCTCTTTTTTTTCTCGGACTGATGAGAGACAAGGCAAAATATGGATACGCGAAAGATTTCGGCGATTATAGCATTTTTACTATCGAAAGCACGACTATTTCTCGATCATATTTTTAAAAGAAGGACTCTGGATAATATGGTTTCGTTGGAAATTGGAGTAGATTGGAGTAGTGTTGACAGCTTGATCAGAAATTCCCCTTGAAGAAAGTAGAAAATAAACTACAAGACACAGCGTGCCAGAGAGGGAGACCTCCTTTGTTTTCCTCCTTTGCTGTGCAAGATGTTGTTGGCATTTCGTCTCGCAAGTTTTTTCAGTTTTACGCTTGCTCCTCCGGAAACGATTGTGTATAGGAGATGGTCCCTAAAGTGCACAAGAAAAATTTACAAAGGCAGTCTGTTGCGAGAGTGGAGCTCCCTCGCGCTTGCTAATTTTGGCGCATTTAAGTGAGTGACATTTTCGAGAATATACTTTGCGTTGCTGGAAATTCTAATTTGAAAAAAATATTAGCATGCAAAAAAATGATTTTGGAACGTCTCATTTTGTGGGAGATTTGAATACAAAAAGTAGTCCAGTAGCGAGGGCGAATGTCCAAAATGGAAATGATTTACTGATAATGCGCATTTCAATTGATAAAAAATTGAGAAATTTACTGAACAATGAATTATAATTAAAATATTAGATTTATTAGTCATAAGAAGCATTCAGTCAGAAGTCAGAAGAAGTAGAAGCAAGTTCAGAAAATGGTCTAGTAGGAAAAATAATTCTTGATTTTTTCTCGGATCGTTCTTTAATTCTTGAAGTATGCTTGATGTTCAGGAAATGGTATGTATACTCTCTTTTTGGAATTCGCTCAACTGAAAAATGAAAAATTATTACATTTTTCTTATTTTCTTCCACCTTCAATTAAATGATTGTTAACATTGGCAGATGGTCTATAAAGAGATTCATTGCATGTCGATCTGAACCAGATTTCTTTTCCGAGAAGTGGTAACCTCTGCAATTTTTTTCAAAGTACAACGCCAAAGGACTAATTTTTTCTGGTTTTTGCACACACCTCAATTCTTTGGCTCTGTTACAGTAAAAAGGTCCCATGCCAATAAAAAGGTCCCATGACGATAGAAAGGTCCCATGCCGATAAAAAGGTCCCATGCCGATAAAAAGGTCCCATGACGATAAAAAGGTCCCATGACTCCAGTATTTTAGTGACAATGCTCACGAACGAAATGAGCGAAACGCCTCCCTAAGCAGCGAGTTTGCCTAAGCGGCCTAAGCAGCCTAAGCCTTTCGATGTTCTCAAAAAATGCCCAAGTCACTTTGGCTTTACAATAAAACATTTTTGCCATGCTTGGATAATCACTTTACTTCTATCGAAAAAAAGCTTAGGCTGCTTAGGCCGCTTAGGCAAAACTCGTTGCTTAGGGAGGCGTTTCGATCATTTCGGAAGTGAGGATTTCAACGCAACTACTGGAGTCGCTTTTTTGTCGCATTGGGATCTTTTTATTGCCATGGGACCTTTCTATCGTCATGGGACCTTTTTATCGGCATGGGACCTTTTTATCGGCATGGGACCTTTCTATCGTCATGGGACCTTTTTATCGGCATGGGACCTTTTTACTGTAACAGAGCCAATTCTTTCAATCAAAACTTGCTCGAGGTCAGTCAAAAACATAATTGTAGATTGAAAAATACCTGGGCAAGAGCATCCACATCTCTTCTATTAGAGAAAACTCCCTCATACTTATTCTCAAGATAGAGTTTGCTCGTCCTTTCCGATAACATATTAATAATTGTTTCCGTAATACCCATACGATCAATGTAAAAAGGTTCAAGGTTAGTTATATGAATCGATTGGAGTACTGTTGAAAGATTCATCAGAAAATCTCCTAAAAACTATAGATAGAGATAACATTATCTTCGACTTACTTCTATCAGATATGAGCATTTTGCTTCCCAAATTTTTCAGTTTTAGACGTTGTATTCCACGGGTAAGTATGATGTCCATCAGATGTTCACTAAAGCAAGAATGGCCACTGACAAGCCCAACCCCCTACCCTTGTATCGATATAATTAAACTCACGCTACACAATCGGTTAACGCATCATTAACAACTTCCAATACCCCAATCTTGAAATCTTCCAGAAATAATGTAATTGTTTTGAGCACTCTTTCTCCAAAACAGTTGCAAAACGAAACTCGTTCTGTTTTATTGCCAGAAGCTGCAGCAACACACTTCCATAAATCCGAATCACCCTCGAGCAATTCGAATTTGATCAGCTGAATATTCTAATTTTGCAAATTGAAAGCGGGCAGAAATAACCATTATTTTGTCTTCTTTGAGTTTATGCACATCGTAGCTAATTTTATCCGTTGAGTTGACTCTCGCTCTTTGCAATTCGAATAGCGCCTTGAACAAAGGAGCTTTCATCTTCGTGAGACCAATGGTGAGATGAACTCGGCCCGCTTCTTTTTCTATAAAATGACATCAGTTTGATTCAAAACAACCTTAGTATACCGTGTCGAATCGCAATTCCTCGACGATGTCGGCCTTCTGCAGCGCATACTCGCTAGTGCGAGTATAGAGCATTCGACAGGTCTAAGCAGGAAAGAAATACGCTCAGAAAATGACTAGGATTATTGGATAGTACAAACCTTTCTTAGATGGATGAACCTTTTGGGTGCATCGTCCAGAACGGCAAAGGCTAGTTCACGAGGCAGCATTTCGAGTGAAGATAGAGTCCGGGATGGGTTGGCCTGTGGCTGTGAAGGCGTCAAACTATCAAAGTCTGCATCATAAGAGAGCTTCGCGCGCTTTGACCGTGGTGACATGCTGTTCTAAATTAAGACGTTTTAATGAAGAAAACTAATAAGGAGATACAGAGCGCTGAGGTACAAATAACTAAAATGGCGGAAGAAAGACAAAATGCTTCCCTTATAAAGATTGTATTATTGATAGAAAAGAACTGAGATTGAGTTAGGAATACAAACTGGGAATGTTGAGAGAAGCTAAAAAAACGTACGGTTGGTTACCTTTGCGTCTTTTCTCACATGATCGTGATTGAACAATAACTACCAATAGACATGCTAGGAACGCGAATTTTTCAAAGTATTTTTTAAACAATATAACACGGATTTCCTGTAAAAGTGTAGCAAAAAGAGCTCTCATTTCCACTAGGAAAAAACTTTGGTTCTCCGATTTCGATGAAAGTTGGTTGTTGGGTACCCTTAGGGGTTGGGAGGAGGTTCATCTACTTGGTTTGGTCAATTATCGATTTTATCGATTTTTTGGTCGTAAAACTTTAAATGACCATAACTACCTTCATTTTTATCGCACAGCGATCTAAAATATACCATTGAATTGCTCTCTGGATAGCCGAATTTTTGTTGAAAACACACTTTGCGTCATAACTCGCTTGAAAGTGATCCAGTCAAAAAATCACAGGGACTAAAAATGTAGCTCTCGAGAAGACAAAAAAGAAAGGTTTTATTCAAATTTTTGATTGGATCACTTTCAAGCGAGTTATGACGCAAAGTGTGTTTTCAACAAAAATTCGGCTATGTCCGGTTCCACTGTACTATTTCGGGGTTAGAAGGCCAGAGATATGAAAAACGAAATATTGGGGTTCTCTAAAACGGGTCCGTAGAATCGATTGCAAAAATAAAATTCATTGTGTTTCCGGCTCATTTTCGAGAAAAACTTAGTTTTATGGTCCAAAAATCGGTTTTATCGATTTTTGAGGCGGAAGATCAACTTTTTTCGCTTTGTATGACTTTGACTTTTTTGTAGAGAATCCAGAGAGCAATTCAATGGTATATTTTAGATCGCTGTGCGATGAAAATGAAGGTAGTTATGGTCATTTAAAGTTTTACGACCAAAAAATCGATAAAATCGATAATTGACCAAACCAAGTCGATGAACCTCCTCCTAACCCCTAAGGGTACCCACCAACCAACTTTCATCGAAATCGGAGACCCAAAGTTTTTTCCTAGTGGATGGCATTGCTACACTCTTACAGGAAACCTGTGATGAAATATGTGAAACAATTTTTAACAAGCACTGCAAAAAACAGATTCACAATTTTTATGCCAGCAGAGAAAGAGCAGGCGTTGTGTACAACATAAATTGAATTTGATAGTGATTGTAATCAGAATACAATTGATCAAGATATTTAGGACGGGTGTATTTTTTGCGTTAGTCCCTAGCACGCATAATTGAGCGCTGCAATGATCTGGGAGATAATGGTTTCTTGGGAACGGGACGTTTCAAGAGTCGTGATTCTTTCTCAGGGAGCTCTTCAGTTCTCGAAGTGTGTTTGATATTCAAGTAATAGTTGGTAGTTCGCTTGCCTTTGTGAACTTGATCAACTGAAATCTCAATTTAATAGTTTAAATATTTTTAAACAACAGATTACCATTTATCAAATAATCGTTCTTTATGACATTTCCTATTCCTCCAGATTCATAGCATGAAGACCTGAGCCAGATCTCTTTCCCAAGATATGGTATGCGCTGAAATCATTGTTTCCTTGTCAGGCATCGACTTAACTGGAATTGGCAACATTGTAATCATGTTGACGTTGTCAATATAATTTAAAATATGGAAATACGTTTTTAAACCTGTTCAAGATATCTTATGGCACTTAGTGAGTGCCCGCTGTTACGACTCTCAATGAAGAGTTTGTCAGTTCTGCGCGAAAGCAGTTCGACTATTATGACATTCAGAGTCCCCGAAGCATGAAAGCAATCAAAGTTAGAAATATGAATTGATTGAAGTTGCGTGGACAACTTGAGCAGAAATTCTTCTTAAAAAAGCTTATTTGGGGGTAAGTTAAGGATACCGTTTCCTCACTTTCATTAGACATGTTGAAGATTTCAGCAGTATTCAATGTTAGATGGCGTATTCCATGAGCAATAATCGTCTCCACAACATGATCCCTTGAAAATCAGCAAAATTCACTAAACATAATAAATTAACTCACGCAACAGACTCGGTAATAGTATCGCATATAACTTCCAGCATCCCAATCTTGAACTCTTCCAGAAAGTATGTGATTGTATTCAACACTCGAACTCCAAAACAGTTGCACAACGAAACTCTCTCAGTTCCTTTACCAGCGGAGGCAGCCACACACTTCCATAATTCAGAATCACCATCGATCAATTCAAATTTGTACAGCTGACAGATAAAATTGTTTAAAAAAAATAAACCGCTAAAATATAACTGCTATTTTGTCACCGGGAAGTTCCTGAACTGTGCGCACGACTTTCGTCTTTGAATCTATTCTAGCCCTCCGTAATTTGAATCGGAGATCGAATAAATGCGCCTTCTCTTTAGACAAACAAACACTGAGGTGAATTCGTCCAGCTTCATTTTTCTGAAACAGAAAAAAGCATGACATTCGGACAGCAACGATACCGTATCGAAACACAATTCTTCGACTAATGAAATGGCCGATTTCTCTCGAGCGTACTCGCATGTGCGATTGTAGAGCGAACGAGATGTCTGGAAAGAAAGAGGAGGGCGATTTCGACGATCTTCTCGTGATTGATGGTTCATACCTTTCTGAGATGTAGAAACCTTTCGGGTGCGTAGTCCATAACGGCAAACGTGAGCTCTCGAGGCAACATTTCCAGTGGAGATAGCATCTTGGGTGCATCAGTCGGTGTCATTTCTGCCGTCGAATTGCCAGAATCATCGTCATTATCGACCTTCGGACGCTTCGTCAGTGGCGGCATTCGGACTGAAATTCGGCTTCAAATGTATAAAAAAATAGATAAAAACGATAGCGAAAAATGGAAGTCGAATAATGTTTGAAAACAGGCTATGAAACAGCTAGACAAATAGTGTCGCTTGCAAATTTTGGCGCGTTTCATATCAGGTATTCAGCGAGATTGAACCCAGCCAACGTATACTGACTGATTAAGCGTCATATCTGTTACGTAAGATGATGTTTGAACAAAAAAATCAATTATCATATTTTTATCATTACACACACGCTACAAGTATGGGACAAAATGCAGGTGCAATAGACAGAATTATTTCATGCGGAATGCAAAGATAGCATCGTTCATCAATTGTCCATTTCAAATTACAAACAATCAGCAAATATTGGACACATTATTGAACTGTAAATTTCAAAACAAGAAGATTTTTAAAAGAATTTCTTTCTCAGAGGATACGATTCGATAATTCGAGATTCTTTCTCAGGTAGCTCTCGAGATCTCGAAGTATGTTTGATATTCAGGAAATGGTATTGATATCGCTTTGTAGGAATTTGTTCAACTGAATAAGATAGCATTACATAGACATCTATAATTTTCTATCACCTTCAATCAAATGACCGTTTACTGTGATAGATGGTCTAGAAGCTGCTGGATGACATGCAGCTTTGAACCAGATTTCTTTGCCAATATGCGGCAACCGCTAAAATCATTGTTTTATTGACAGACTAATTCTTCTTCATGCTATGGAATTATGTTAATAAAAGATAAAACTCTTGTTTTCATAATATAATCAAACCTCGAGTAGGGTATCTACGTCTTCAGCAGAAAGATATTCTTGATAGTCATATTTGGACCTTAATGAGTTCCATTCGTAATAGTAACGACTGTCAATGTGGAGTTTGGTCGTCTTTTGTGAAAGCATTTCTATTATTAAGTCGGTCATGGTTCCAGCAGCAATATCGAGACACTCAATTCTAGATATATAAATTGACCGAAGACACTCTGATAACTTGATCAGAAATTCTTCTGAAAGGAGCAATTGAGAAAAAGCGCTGCGTTTAGGCTTACTCTGGTCGGATATGCGAACATTGTCTCCCAATCCAAGCTTCAGGCGCTCTATTCCATGGGTAGCGATAATCTCCAGAAGATGATCCCTTGAATTTCACTGTTTAGTAATTCCCTCACTCCCACATTAAGCTCACGCAATGCTATCAGTTATCGCTTCGTTTACCACTTCTAGCATCTCAATCTTGAAATGCTGCAGAAATGTCGTGATTGTGTTCAACACCTCCTCTCCAAAACAGTTGAAAAATGCTACTCTTTTAGCCTGTTTTCCAGCTGCTAAACAAACACATTTCCACAAAGCGGAGTCACCGTCGAACAACTCGAATTTAAATAGCTGAAGGTAAACGATTATTTGTATAAATTTTAATAAATGGACACAAACCGTTAATCTTTCATCGGAGAGTTTATCTCCTGTACGTCTAACTTTAGTTTTCGAGTTTACTGTTGCTCTTCGCACGTTAAATCGCATCTCAAACAAAGCAGCTTTCGACTTGATTAGCCCAATTATGACGTGAACTCTTCCTTCTTTCTGAAGCAAACAAAATTTGACGTCTATCGGGAAAAGTAAAATACTCTATAGAATCGCAATTCCTTTATGGTAGAGTTCTGAAGATCGTACTCGGTAGTGAGGGTGTATAGCGTTCGAGATGTCTGAAATGAAAAATAACCTCCGAAAACATTTTATTTTGTCTGGATATATGTACCTGTCTCAGATGGAAAGCTCTCTTTGGTACATAGTCAATTAGAGCAAACGCCAGTTCACGAGGTAGCATTTCCAGTGAAGACAACGTGGATGCATCAGTTTTTGTAGCTTTTGAGAGCCTCAGACGCTTCGATGGAGGTATGTTCTCCATTCCTTCTGAAGTTGCCAAATGATATCGCATAATGTAAAAGAGGAGGAAGGGGAGGGGTGAATTAGGGTCGAGCGAACGATTAAATGCACGAAATGACGAATCAAGGACAAAGATAAGCGTCGCGTCCCTCGTGAGGAGTCTAGCGGGAAATGTGCGTCGATTTTTAAAACAAATTAAAGTATTTTTGCACGCGACGCTACTCTTGATTTTTCTCGTCATTTTTATCATCTCAAATATCTAGCATCTCTTCGCGTTTGTCTGATTCCCGTGTGCTTTTAGTGTGCGTGAATGCGACCTTGCATAGAAATTAGCAATTTATCAGATGACTCGGATGACGGAATTTCACAATTTCGAAGCATGCATATGTTTTCGAAAAGAAAAATAGATAAGGAAAAATTGAAGAACGATATGGATAAGGAAAAAACAAATCAAGCGGTCACTGTATTCACTTGAATCGCTGTGATCGTCTTTGTTCTTTCCCCATCGTATACCAGCCTTCGAACAGAAGGGGTCAATGCGAGGAGACACCTTAATAAAAAGTTGAAAAAGGTAGCCAACGTATTAAAAAATGATTGCTAATTACCAGAACGGAGTTATCGATCGAATGCCTTGGAACAGCCACTGGGCGTAACCGCAGAAGAGAACATTCCAGTGCTCTGCGATCAGCTACAAAAGAATTTTCATTATAATGGCAGATGCGAAATTCTCAAACACTATTGATGAAGTAGACCATGTACGCGACATACGATAAGATGCTCGTTATTGCAAGGGCTCTTTCCACTTTGAACCTGAGAAACATAATTTTTAAATATTTGAAAAATATCATTTACCTTTGCTTCTCGGCGTTAGTAATCATTTTCCGTTCACGAGTTATCAGAATGCACAATAAGGCATTGACCACTAAAGTGGATATACTAACTGCAGTATTGGTGTAAGTAGTGATCGTTCGAAAGATCTGAAATATTAATGATTAAAACATTTAAAATAGATGTTCCAACCTCTTTTGTAACATTTGCGTCCGGAATCAGGATTGAGTTATCGCCGATGTCAATTTCAATGTATTGCATTGTAGTAAAGCAGTAATGGAGTAAGGACGGGATAGTTAAGAATATTGACATGATCAATGATATGATAAAAATTATAAAATCGTTCTGCGGGAAAAAATATATTTTTCTTGTTCGGGAAACCTACGTCGTTTCTGTTAAAGAACAACATTGTTTTAGCTCTGTTTAGAGCAACAAAAAGAGATGAATGAAGGGCGAGGCTACCGAATAACGTATTGAGAAGCGCTTAATTTTGTTCATTCTATCAAGACCTCTATCGAAATAAACCTAGTAGCGTTGCAATGCCGATCTTTTGCACAGCGATATAAAAATCTCTCAAGAACAAAAAACTTGACAGTTGAAACACGAAAAGGTACATAACAATGTTCAGAAGCTCCTGTAACGTATTTGATTTTTTCGAAAAGTTTGAAAATAATACCGTTGTTCCATTAATCACGATTAGTTTGAAGGTGTAACTCTCTGAGAATGGTCGTACGAACAGCAGTTTGCAATAGACGTAACACGCCGTTGGAATTGTGACAATCAAGCTAAACGAAATTAAGACAGTTTGGCAGTAGTCAAAAACTTCGATAGCTGACGGCATTTTAGAGCAGAAACAACTGCCAGAGTATTTTCTCGACTAAGAAATTCGTGAACATTTCATCAAAATTAGGGCCTCCAACTTGCTCTAGAAAGTGTTGGTCCAGTAATTTACGCCGCCATGTGAACGAAAATTGCAGTTGAAAAAGTTGTTTGGTAGTCATTTTTTTTGCTATGTCTGAAATCTGTTTTCGAGAAGTCGGTTGCCCCCTTGCATGCTTTTCTACTACATGACTAAGATGAGTAGCTCTGAAAAACGATTTCACGAGATTGCAGTTTTCAGTTAGTGGTTTGGTCAGGTAATGTGAGTGTATCTCCCCGCAATACATGTGTATTGTGTGTAGTGGTTATGGGCTTTGCTGCTTTTTTCTTTACGCTCTAAAGTTTTTGAGTCGAAATATTTAAGCCAAATTATCCAATTGCAAAAACACAAAGCAAAACGACGAATTCTATGAGATCATAATATTTAAACAATCATAATATCGGAAATATGAGTAAGCTAATAAGTCGCCAATTGTCGGCAGTCTGTCGGCTGGTCGGCAAACTTAGCATGAATGATTGTGACTGTTCTTGATTTTCTATGTCGATATAGCACGTGTCGCACTGATGGGGTGAATATTATCAGGCACCTTAAAGAGCAACAAGTAATCATAGATAACAACCTATGTATAAGCTCACCAGAAAGGAGTCATCGCTTTGATCCCTTGGGTCAGCCATTGGGCATAGCCACAGAAGAGTACATTGAAATTATTTGAGATTAACTGCAAAAAAAATTCTATTGACGTTGCAATAATATATAAATATAGTCGCACACTGTTTATGAAGTAAAGCATGAAAGTGACATAGGAGACGATACTTGTAATCGCTAATCCTTTTTCGACGTGAAATCTGAGTAGCACTTTTTTTGATTAACGAAGTAGTTGCAGATACTTTTGCATCTCCAACGTATTGATGAACTTCCTTTCACGAGTAATTAAAATGCACAATAGTATATTCACCACTAATGTGGCACCGCTTATCACAGAACTGATGTAAGTATTAATAGTGCGGAATATCTAAAAATTCAATATTTTTAGTTGCGAAAATTACTACCTCGTTTGTGACAAGAGCGTCCGGGATTAAAATTAACTCGGATCCGAATTCGATTTCGATGTATATCATTGTCGTGAAAATGTAGTGCAGAAGTGAAGGAAGAGTAAGCAGCATTGTTAGAACTATTGAAACCAAGAAGAATATGAAATCGGTCTAGAAATATAGTTTTGAAAAATAATTATTGAACGCTTACTCCATATCTGTGAAAGAACAACATCGATTTGGCTCGATTCAATGCAACGAAAAATGCTGAGTGCAGGGCTAGACTTCCAAACAACGTATTAATGATTGCTAAAACCACTTATATCACTTCATTTTACTCACTAAACAAACCAAGTAACGTGGCGACCTGATACTCTTTAACCGCACGATAAAAGCCACTCATAAACGAGAAACTGGTAAGTTGGAAGACTATCAGATACAAGACAATGTTCAAAAGCTCCTGAATTTTGTTAGAATTTTATGTTAAAAATAGATCTTACTGTAGCCCCATTAAACGCGATTAACTTGAAGATGTAGCTTTCGGAGAATGGTGGTGCGAAGATAATTTTGAAATATACATAGCACGCAATTGGCAATGTAATGACTAGACACAAAGATATTCCGATTGTTTGACAGTAGTCGAATATGTCTAGCGCTGAAGCCATTTCTACTTCGTGATAAACAAACAAGATGTATGTGAAAATTCTTTCGAAGTATAAATTTCACCCATACTCTAGAGTCGGGCCCGTAATTTACACCTTAGAAACCCTCGTGAGAGCGCGGTGAGTATACGTAGAAGATGTTATGGTAGTTTTCTACTTTGATTTTTTACTTCTAGAAATTGGTGGGCATATCGCTAGACTCTCCATTTTCTTGAGGCAACAACAAATAGCAAAAATTATCTATAAGTTAGGTAGTTTTAGCTTTCACTTCTGTATTGGTTTCTGTTATTCCCATTCGGCAAATAATAAGGAAAGTCCTTAAGTTTTTGGGTTCGATCCTAGCAGAAGTCCCGTGCTAAAGTTGATACTTACACATCAAGCACATTTTATTAAATTGCATTTCTTAAACAATCAAAAAAGTATTACGAGAATATATTAAAATAGAATTCAATAGATAATCAATGATATAAAAATAGATTTCAATAGATAATCGAATTGGTTTGAACTATCGACAATGATAACGTCTTTGATTTCTTCTTCGGGAAGATCAACCTTCGAACTGATGGCGTAAAAGCGAGAAGACACCTGAATTAGCATTGAAATGAAAACATACAACTGTGGGTGTAATGTACCAGAAAGGAGCCATAGATTTGATTCCAATGAACATCCATTTTGCGTATGCACAAAAAGTCACATTCAAATGAAGAGCAATCATCTGTGAATAAACATTAAAATATCCATTACTAACAAAAATTTCCCACATTGTCAATAAAGAAGAGCATGTAGGTAGCACAGGAAATTACACTCGTTATAACGAGTCCCTTTTCCACTTTGAACCTGAATTTGTAACATTTGCATCCGTTTCGCGAATCAATTTTGCCTCTGCTTCTCTGAGAAATGGGCAAACTTTCTCTCACGAGTGATCAGTACACACAAAAGTATATTAACGAGAAGAGTGGTTAGACTTATCACCGTGCTGGTGAAATTAGCGATAGTGGCAAAGGTCTGAAAAACATATTTGTAAAAATATAATCTCATAAAAAGCTTACGTTATATATGGTGGCTTTAAGCCGAAACCCCAAAATCGACCTGTTTTTGACCCAAAAAAGTGCCTTTTCTAGTTAATTTTGACCTGCGCAGTTTCGCCAAAAGTGCGCAGTTTGGCAGCCTTTTTTTAGGCATGCGCAGTTTGGCGCCCTTTTTTGAAGAGTGCGCAGTTCAGCGGTTTTTTTCCATTATTTTTCGGCTCATTTTCAATTTTCGGCGTTTTCATGTATGTAGGCGGCTTTCAGTACTTGTGTTGTTTTTTTACAATTTACATGCGCAATTTCGCCACGTGCGAAACTGCGCACTGCTTTTGCGTGTTCCCTATCCGATAAACGTATAATTTGCATGCGCAATTTCGCCAAGTGCGAAACTGCGCACGCCCTCTTTTCGCTCCAGAGATGGAGAGAACTTCCGACAGCGAAAACAATAGATTTCGAATAATAATTTCTTTGTCGTGAAAACAAACATCACAAATAACGTGGTGAACAAGAAATGCATCGCAGCACAATCAAATACAATTATTATTTGAAACGGTCAGAATACTGCAGGATATATAGTGAGGATGGCAATGAAGTTGAAAGTGAGTAGAATAGTCGATTGAGCACAGAATGATCGCAGTGCGTGAATGGGCCATTGCAATACGCCACGTGCGAATCCACCACAACCGTCACTCATCACTGTCGGGTAGTCGGGATAGCGAGGACGAGAATGCTGCAAGAGCATCAAGGTAAATATCGACAAGCCGTGTGAAAGCTACAGTTACCAAGAGCAACATTAAAGCGTAATAGTACCTGACTGCCCAACAGTTCATTCCACAAAGGATGATTCTCCGATTTCGCCATCCACTGGAGCATAGAGCCATGGCGTCCCGTGCAGTGCTCTGATAGAATGATAATTGGACTAGCCACATCGCCGCTATACCAACTACTTGAAATCCGCAGTGAACGGGCAATTCGATCATCTCGCGCCATTAAATTTCAGCAATACTCCCAAACGAAGCCTAGTAGCTAATGCGTGTCCCACAATCCCTATTCCATTTCAAAGGAGCTACTTTATACTCTATGGGCCAGTCTGAAGATCAAAGATCACCATCTACGATAAATATCAATCACTGTTAGGATTAACAATCGCACAGGAGTTTGTGGCTCAAAAAAAAAACAAATCAAATATTGTGCAACTCAAGGAACACCAATTTCATACTACGTACATAAGTAAATGTTCATTTCAATTCGAAAATTACGTGATAATTGGTAATTTTTCGCTTCAGGTCAAAGATAGAACCTAGTATCACAACAATTTATAATTTGTTGACAATAATCCCATTCGTCATTTTCAAAAATAAGCAAGCTAATCAATCCCCGTATCTACCGTACCTCCTCCGTCTATTCCCCCTCCTCCGCCTCTCTCCGATCGATAGTCGAGGTAGCCGCCCTGCCGGCGCAGATTTAGCAGCGATTGCGTCGAGTTCTGCAATAGTTGTTGAACTTCAAACGTCCTAGTGGCAAAATTTCCGCAGGAACTACTAAAACAATGAGAGAACACCATTCAATTTGTTTTCCGATGGGCTTTTACACAGCACCTCCGTGACAAGATATGAACTGGGGGAATATCTGACGATATACAGTGGATAAAAGACGAATGAGTTACTGATAGGATTTAGCCTTAGGATCGGCGATAGTGAAACGGGCCGGGGCTTTGGGAACTCGTTTGGATCGTCTGGGATTCACGGTAGTTGGGGAATCTTTGTCGTTCTCCACTCCATTTGTGGGCTCGATATCGGGAATCTTCTTATTGTCATCTTCTTCTTTCGATGGCACGGTCCGGGGCACGGTAGGCGAGACGGGGTAGTTGAACGGTGCAGCGGCTCGAGTCGGCGTCGGCGGTGGGCTCACGTTGACGATTCGGTTTCGATCAACCTCGAAGCTCTCAATGAGCACACTCAGAGGATCAGAGTCCTCGCGCGCAACGCGCTTTCTCAGCTGATTGGCATGGGCAACCACCTTGGTTCCAATCTCTCTTTCGATCTCGTACAGTACTCTTCCGATTCTTTTGAGTACTGTAGCTTCGGACCATTTCTCATGATTTGGACCATCACGATCTCGATAGTGGACAGAGTCACCAACGGCGAACTCTCGTGTCACCACCTTCTCATCTAGTTTCCGTCCTCCCTCTCCCTCCCGAGGAGACATGAGAGTGAGTCGAAAACGCATCTTTCTTCCGAGAAAGACTTCAGCTGGAGTACTTCCTCGCAACTGATTGTTTGGTGTACATCTGTACATCATGAGGAACTTCTGTATGTTCTCATCTTCAGGACCTTCTCCTTTCATCTTCAGCAATGATCTCTTGAATGTATCGACAAAGCGTTCCGCTTGTCCATTACTCTGAGGATGATATGGAGGAGAGAATACATGATGGATACCGTATTCTGTACAGAATGATCTCATCTTTTCAGATGTGAACTGAGTTCCGTTATCAGAGACAATTGTCTCCGGACTTCCATATTTCGATACGAAGTCTCGCACTGCTCGCACGGTTGCATCAGCCGTGATTCTTTCCATAGTCGTAACCTCTGGCCATCTACTGTGAACATCAACAATGATCAAGTAGTGCTTATTATTCATCGGGCCGGCAAAATCCATATGGATTCGCTCCATCGGCTTCTCAGTCACTGGCCATGGCACAGGTTCGACTTTACTCGGATTCTTCGCAGCACTTGCGCATCCTTCACAACATCTTACAAGACCTTCGACACACTGGTCAATTCCTGGCCAGTACACATGGGATCGTGCGAGGGATTTGATTCGCACCATTCCTGGGTGTCCTCTGTGCAGTTCCTTCAAAACTGCTTCTCTTAGTCTTGCCGGGATTATTACTCTATCTGCCATCATTAGACATCCACTCACAGACGAGATTGAATCTCGTTTACTGTAGTACGGTAGTACCGACTGGTCCTTCGGCGGCTTGGTAGGCCAGCCTTCTCTCAGGTACTTCTTGATCAATTGAAGGATCGAATCCTTTTCCGTACATCTCCTGATGTCTTCAACAGTGACGGGCGTCGCCCTCACTCCATTGTGCAGAATTTTCTCGATGTCATTTTCGATCTCGAGATGAGCAATAACTACATCTTCTTCTTCTCGAGAGTACTCTCTGATCAATCTGGACAGCATATCAGCTTTGCCGAAGCTGTTCGTATTCACATACTCGATTTGAAAATTGTAGTTTAGCATAAACAATGCCCATCTCTGCAATCTATTTGCTGAATGGACTGGAATTCCATTCTTTCCACCGAAAACCGACAACAGAGGTCGATGATCAGTCTGAAGAAGGAACTTCCTTCCATAGATGAATTTGTGGAACTTCTTGAGAGCGAAGGTCAGCGCAAGAGCCTCCTTCTCAATCTGAGCATACTTCGTCTCGGCATCATTCAGACGCCTTGACGCATACATCACGGGTCTCTCAGTTCCATCCTTGTATCGATGACTGATCACAGCTCCGATACCGTACTGACTCGCATCAGCTGCCACGACGATCTCTTCTCGAGGATCGTAATGAGCTAGTACAGTATCTGCACTGATTGCATCTCTGATCATCATGAATGCTCTCTCACATTCCTCAGTCCAATTCCATTTGACATCCTTTTTGAGCAATCGATCCAACGGAATTCTCATTTCCGTCATGTTTTTGACGAATGCACCTTAGTAGTTAGCACCTCCCAGAAACGATCTGGTTTGAGCAATATCCTTGGGTACCGGCATCTCTTTGAGTGCTTGCACCTTCTTTGGATCTGGATGACGGCCAGATTCATTCACAATGAATCCAAGGAAGTGGACCTCCTTTCGTCCAAATGCACACTTCTCAGGGCGAATTCTGAACCCAGAATCGCGTATCTTCTCGAGAACTCTCATCAGATTCTCGTCGTGCTCTTCCTTCGTCCTTCCATTTACAATGACATCATCCAAATATGCCACTGTCCTTGGCATTCCAACAAGCATTTGGTCCATTACTTCTTGGAACAGGCCGGGAGCTGGTTTCACTCCGAACGGTAATCTTTGGTATTGGTACAGTCCACGATGCGTGTTGATCACGAGAAGCTTCTTAGCTTCCTCGTCGACTTCAACTTGGAGATACGCATCAGAGAAATCAATCGTGGAAAAGATTCTTCCTCCATTCAGGGAAGCGAAGATATCTTCCGGCAACTTGAGCGGGTGCGAACTGTCTTCGAGACAATCATTCAGACCTGTTTTGAAATCTGCGCACAGTCTTTTCGACCCATTCTTCTTTGCGACTAGGGTAGTTGAACGGTGCAGCGGCTCGAGTCGGCGTCGGCGGTGGGCTCACGTTGACGAATCGGTTTCGATCAACCTCGAAGCTCTCAATGAGCACACTCAGAGGATCAGAGTCCTCTCGCGCAACGCGCTTTCTCAGCTGATTGGCATGGGCAACCACCTTGGTTCCAATCTCTCTTTCGATCTCGTACAGTACTCTTCCGATTCTTTTGTGTACTGTAGCTTCGGACCATTTCTCATGATTTGGACCATCACGATCTCGATAGTGGACAGAGTCACCAACGGCGAACTCTCGTGTCACCACCTTCTCATCTAGTTTCCGTCCTCCCTCTCCCTCCCGAGGAGACATGAGAGTGAGTCGAAAACGCATCTTTCTTCCGAGAAAGACTTCAGCTGGAGTACTTCCTCGCAACTGATTGTTTGGTGTACATCTGTACATCATGAGGAACTTCTGTATGTTCTCATCTTCAGGACCTTCTCCTTTCATCTTCAGCAATGACCTCTTGAATGTATCGACAAAGCGTTTCGCTTGTCCATTACTCTGAGGATGATATGGAGGCGAGAATACATGTTGAATACCGTATTCTGCACAGAATGTTCTCATCTTCTCAGACGTAAACTGAGTTCCATTATCAGAGACAATTGTCTCCGGACTTCCGTATTTCGATACGAAATCTCGCACTGCTCGCACGGTTGCTTCAGCCGTGATTCTTTCCATAGTCGTAACCTCTGGCCATCTACTGTGAACATCAACAATGATCAAGTAGTGTTTATTATTCATCGGGCCGGCTAAATCCATATGGATTCGCTCCATTGGCTTCTCAGTCACTGGCCATGGCACAGGTTCGACTTTACTCGGATTCTTCGCAGCACTTGCGCATCCCTCACAACATCTTACAAGACCTTCGACACACTGGTCAATTCCTGGCCAGTACACATGGGATCGTGCGAGAGATTTCATTCGCACCATTCCTGGGTGTCCTCTGTGCAGTTCCTTCAAAACTGCTTCTCTTAGTCTTGCCGGGATTATCACTCTATCTGCCATCATTAGACATCCACTCACAGACGAGATTGAATCTCGTTTACTGTAGTACGGAAATACCGACTGGTCCTTCGGCGGCTTGGTAGGCCAACCTTCTCTCAGGTACTCTTTGATCAATTGAAGAATCGAATCCTTCTCCGTACATCTCCTGATGTCATCAACAGTGACGGGCGTCGCCCTCACTCCATTGTGCAGAATTTTCTCGATGTCATTTTCGATCTCGAGATGAGCAATAACTACATCTTCTTCCTCTCGAGAGTACTCTCTGATCAATCTGGACAGCATATCAGCTTTGCCGAAGCTGTTCGTATTCACATACTCGATTTGAAAATTGTAGTTTAGCATAAACAATGCCCATCTCTGCAATCTATTTGCTGAATGGACTGGAATTCCATTCTTTCCACCGAAAACCGACAACAGAGGTCGATGATCAGTCTGAAGAAGGAACTTCCTTCCATAGATGAATTTGTGGAACTTCTTGAGAGCGAAGGTCAGCGCAAGAGCCTCCTTCTCAATCTGAGCATACTTCGTCTCGGCATCATTCAGACGCCTTGACGCATACATCACGGGTCTCTCAGTTCTTCGGATCTGGATGACGGCCAGATTCATTCACAATGAATCCAAGGAAGTGGACCTCTTTCTGTCCGAATGCACACTTCTCAGGGCGAATTCTGAATCCAGAATCGCGTATCTTCTCGAGAACTCTCATCAGATTCTCGTCGTGCTCTTCCTTCGTCCTTCCATTTACAATGACATCATCCAAATATGCCACTGTCCTTGGCATTCCAACAAGCATTTGGTCCATTACTTCTTGGAACAGGCCGGGAGCTGGTTTCACTCCGAACGGTAATCTTTGGTATTGGTACAGTCCACGATGTGTGTTGATCACGAGAAGCTTCTTAGCTTCCTCGTCGACTTCAACTTGGAGATACGCATCAGAGAAATCTATCGTGGAAAAGATTCTTCCTCCATTCAGGGAGGCGAAGATATCTTCCGGCAACTTGAGCGGGTGCGAACTGTCTTCGAGACAATCATTCAGACCTGTTTTGAAATCTGCGCACAGTCTTTTCGACCCATTCTTCTTTGCGACTAGCAAGAATGGCGCTGCCCATTCCGAGTGATCCACCTTTTTGATCACTTCCATTTCACACAATCGATCGATTTCATCATCACACACCTGCTGGCTGGCATACGGCACAGGCCGTTTGTTTCTGAATATCGGTTTCATGCCGGGTTTCAGGTACAACTTAGCTGCAGACTTGTTGTACTTGCCTAGTCCAGTCTCACATATCTCTGGATAATTCTCTCTAATCCAGGATGCGTAGTTTTCCGGAATTGACTTGATGTGTGCGACTACCGTGTCTTCGCACTCCTCGAAGAGTGCTCTCCTCAAATCCAGTTTGAAGAGTAGGTCATTGCCGACTATTCGAATCGGTCTTGGAGTGACGTGGATCCATTCGTCACTTCTCTTTCCACAGTACTCCACTGAGCTGCGGAATCTTCCGAGAATCTGCATGCCTTGCCCATTGGCGCATGTCACCACACTAGAGGAGGAATCCAGCCTTGGACTTCCCAATGCTTTCCAATCACTCTCAGACATCAAACTGAGATCGGATCCTGTATCGAGTTGGAACTCGAACTCTGTGTTCTGTACGAGAATGTTCACGTACACCCGATTGCCCTCAATATGATTGCAATCCTTCACTTGAACAGAGTAGTTTCTCTTCTTGAAACTCTTTGGTCTCCTCTCAGGATGCTTAGTCCAACAATCAGCTTCAGTGTGACCTTTCTTGTCACAAAACTGACACTTGACAGTGTGCTTCGATTAAGACATAGATGGTACTAGGAATACCCTGGATTCTAGATAGATAGCGATAAATGTGGTGTGAGAGGTGAGTGATGCAATCAAGAGTTATCTACTAAAGTTTATCTACAACAATAAACTACCGTAAACATACAAATACGTGGACGATACACCGCCTTGGGATGACGAAACCACGGAGCAGCCGCTCGATGAGACGGAAGACGACGACTAGTGTTAGAAGACTAGAACAAATCAAACGAGCAATTATGTAAATGTGAAATGCTAATATCCTAGAGTCAAAAGATCACGTCGCGCGAAGCCGCTGACGCATGCAAATTGAAGGCGATCGATAGAGAGAGAAAAGGGGAATGGGGATTACTGTAACCAGAGTGTACTACATTCTACTTTCGATTTCTCGGAATTCTTATTCTTATTCCAGTTCTTTCCCTTGTCATTTGACTTCACCATCATGGTAGCATTCTTCTGTACCACGGACACATCACGTTCCAGTTCTTTCAGCATTGAGTACTTCTCGAGTAGCTCATGAAACGTGCCGGCTGCTTTCTGACTGACTGCGTTGAACAGCTGTGTTCTCATCGACTTCTGATTCTGCAGATCTAATCCAGCCAAGAAGATCGTGATCTTCATTTGGTCCTCCGTAATCGACTTCAGATTACCCTTCTGGTACAATCGATTCACCTCTCCGGCGAATTTCATCACATCAGTACTACCCATAGCCTCTCAGATTGAAGAATCGCACTCGGAGCTCAAAATCCGACACCTTCTTTCCAAACAAGTTCTTGAGTGCAGTCACCGTATCAACGAATGTCGATTGCATGACATCGTCAGGCGCTCTGTGATCTCGGTACTGTGTATTGCACTTGACACTGAGGTGTCTCAACAATACTCGCACTCGCGTGCACTCATCAAGCTCCTTCATATCGTGTTCAAACACGTCTCGATATCGCTCGAACCAGTTCTCGAATGTGCACTCTTCATCGTCGTACTCAAAGTCGACGATTCTTGCTTCGATCGCATCGATCGATGGTCCACTTGGTTTAGTCATCACTACACTTGCAGTGTGTGTGCCTCCTGTTTCTCCTCCACCAGGTTGATTACCATTCTTTGTAATCATGCCGAGTAATTCTTTGTATTTCTCGTTTTGTTTCACTTGCATTTCCATCATATTTGATTGCATGCCGGACATGGCAGTGAGTAACTGCTTCATGAACTCAGGCATACCTGACGACTCTTCGTCGTGCATGTTTTTCATCTCAAATCAAATTTTGGCGATAGCCTTCGGCCGACCAAATGAAATTTGCAAGTGAATCAGGAGTTTAGCGGGTTATACCACCTCCAGTGATGATTTACACCACAAGACACTAATGTGCCAAGGAAGTTGCCTTCCTAGTATGGTTTACACCACACGACACTAATGTGCCTCGGAAGTTACCTTCCTCGGAGTATGGCTTTCACCAACTCCTACAAATAACGAACAGAGAAAACACAAAAAAATACGTGAAAACGTTAAACGAACCTGAACGCCAATGTTATGTCTGTTACTTGCTTAATTATTGGCAAGCCGGACTTGATAGAATAAAGTTTATCGACGGTAGAATAGAGGAACAGAATAGTCACGTTGTAGAGACAAGCCGGAATAGAACAGACGTCAAAGACGTCTCAGAAACGAGAGGGGCGATACTTTACTGAGTATCGCACACTAATACACAGGGCGAGCTACGCAGGGGCGGGAATATTCAAATACGAATATTCTAGGTTACGGTAATAGTTCAAATGGAGCAGACATATAATAACGGTTATTATAATAATTAGAGGCTTTTACACAGCATACTGCAAAAGGAATTTTGAAATTATCTTGATCGGTTGAGAAATTATGAATTTTCATCATGTCTCACCTTACCCGCAGCTACCGCGCCGCATTTCGCAATAATGATGATGACGTCATCAATTTTGTAAACAAGGTCAGAGGACCCTCAGGCCCTATGACTATGGGGGTCTGATTCGACGTCCTAGGGGAATGTCCGGAAATCGGCCAAAATGGTAAATTTTCTCAGATCCGCTCTCTTAAAAGAAGGTAGCGCCCGGAAAGACACATCTAACAATGCATCAAGGATTCTTTCATTGATAAAAAATGTTAATCCTTCTCAAGCAATCGATAATTTCGAATTCAACAAAACAAAGCGTATCCTCAAAAAGGAAGCATTTTTTCCTTTACGAAATATGCACGAATTATCATCTGGATGTCGATTAGATGACAATTCGAGCTTCTGAATCTCGGTATAAACGAAGGAGAAGGGCACCAGAGGCATGTGGATTCTCCTGGTTTTGCCGATATTTCCTTATTTCACATTCAAAGCCGTTCGTTCTTGGGTTTAGCGAAGTTCGAATTATGAGTGATCGTCACTCCATTCCTCCTACCACTCCAGAAATGAGGGGATTGTCCGTAATTCGAGTTCTATCCCTATTTTCCATATGGCCAACCAAGCCCTCTATCCTCCCGGGGTTGGTAAATTTGCAGTGACCTCGGTTGCGAAAGGTAACCTACCCTAGAAGCGCTGGACCGCTGGGTATTGTAGTCCGTCTAACAGCTGGCCTTACCGGCGGGTACCACCTAGCGTAGTCTTCTGACTGTAAAATCGCTTGACGTGAATACACCTTCAACTCCATATCTTCTATTTCCAGTAATGAACCCTCTCCACCTCCTGCTCTTCCTTTCTCTCATCGTCACTGTTTCTTCCGATGATGAGGCGACTCGATCGACTCGCATTCCCAAACACTTGAGGCCAACGAGACCGACCATTCCCCCGCAAACCACGCTTCCGCGTTAGTTAAATATTATTTGTGAATTAATATAAATTATATTCTTTTGATGAAAAAAATTATTCCACATAACATCACCTTTTTGTCTATTCATAGCAAAAAAATATGATCAATGGCAATCAATAGCAATTTTTGTACGATCTACCGAGATCTGCAAACGCCAATTTTCCTAATTTGTTTCAGCTTGCGAGCGCTACCGCGATGGCATGGTGAAGGCACGGTGTGCCACATCCAAAGAACAAGCGCCGTACTGCAAGCAGCAAGAGCAGGCCCTGGAGCTGTACGGCTGCAACCCGACGACCACTGCAGCACCTGCAGCAGAGACGACCACTGCAGCTGCTGCAGCAGAAGGTAAAGGTCACCCCGTACTCAAGGACTATTTAATAAGGCCAAGGACTATTTTATAAGGTCTTCGGGACTAATTTACCTTGATCTAGTCAGTCCCGATTTCTCTTTCGGTCGCATTGAGCGGTGTCACGGCGGGAAGTACAATAGATGGAAATTCGCTCTCTGTTTTCAGCAGAAGTAGATGCTGCAAAGACGGCCACGACCGCTGCAGCTGCTGCAGCAGAAGAGGATGCTGCAGAAGCCTCGACACTTCCTCCTGCGCCTGCAGCCGAAGAGAAGGCAACCACTGTAGTGACTGAGGACCAGTGAACACTTGCAATTGGAGTGTTCCATTACGCGATGCAAATTTCTCATGAATTATTGGCTGTGAGAAAGATAAAGGTGATATATGCTGAATTATTGTAACCTCGTAAACAGCAAAAAAATAATAAATTAAAACAATTAAATACATTTTATTAATTATATTAATTTCTTTCAAAATTTTATTTCCATTCATTCACGTCAATTTCATCGGTGCGGAGTGGTCGGCGCAGCGTTAAATGATGACGTACAATTGAAATATCGCTCGTATTGTCAGTTGCTGTTCATTCTCCTCTAGTGTCTCCTCGTCCTCTTCGAGTCTACAGCCGGCGACCCTGCTGCAAGTGCTGCAGCAGCAGCTGCTGCGACCACAGTAGCATGAACAGCAGGTAATTCATCCGGTTCTCTTGTTGGAATTCATTTGATTTCAATCATATCTGGAATTTCAAAACAATTCTTTTACTCTCTTGAAACCCATTCGTTTTAGCGTTTTAGCTTAATCAGTAATCAATCAATCGATTAATCAATTTTTTAATGATCAATTATTAGGTCTGTCGAACGACGCTTTCCACTAGAGAAGGTTACGACAAATCGATTCTGAATTGAGCTCAACTACCACTTGTTGTTCCTTGAATGAAGAGAGAAAAAGGATAAAGGAAGAACACCTTTGTTCTTTCACGGTCTCACTCCCATTTAGCCCTTTCCGTACCCTCATTTGCTTTTCACTTTCGCGCGCATTCCAGCTTGGTCGATCGGTTCACGAGATTTCCCCATTTTATCGCAAAATTTAGCATATCCTAATGTCGAAGCACATACATTGAGACTTCATGGATTTGAAGGATGCCCTTGTAATTGTGCTACTAGAACAAAAAAAATAAAATAAATTACCTAAGTTCCTTTCAAATCATGATAATGCAGAAAACGAAAGGGACGGGGGCGGAGGAAGGTGATCCAGCTTGCAAAAGGGGGATAAATACCCCCATTCGTTCATTGATTATCATTTAATTCTCAGCTTTCCCAATACTGTGTTTAGCGCCAAAATTTGCAAGTTCATCATTGATCATGCCTGAATAGTTCTGTTACTCATTAGCCAGTTTCACAATATTCTAACGAATCGTAGATATAGGAATATGAACCAATAAGTAATTATTAATGATATCCTTTGCAGGGGATGCAGAAGGTTCTGCTGCTGCTCCTCTCGGTGATGTCGCTCTCCGTCTTTGGCTGTCTGCGCATGAGTGAGTAATTACTGCCTGTTTGTGTACTTAATTTTGACAAATTCGTTTGAGTTCATGTTTGTGTGTAAACTGACTGGTTAGAATGACGAGAGAGAACGAGGAACGACTGGAATACGAATACGAATCTGTGCCCAGAATTTCTTTCGCATTTCACCGTTTGTGTGTGCCGGCATTGAAATTTTTCACGTGCTTAATGTGTAAATTTCTCTCATTTTTTGTGTCAGCCTACTGGGATGCTGGTGTGTGTTTCAAATTTGTTTCATATCGTTCTTACAGAGCCACGAGACCCGGGAATTCCTGCGACGTGTCGCGCGTTCACTGATGCCGATGTGCCTACATGCAAGGGGAGGCCGGGCGTGATGAATTGTGTGTCAGCATCTGGAGTTACCGACGTCATGTGTACAGAGACAGAAATTTTCTACCAAACCGTAAGTTAATTTTCGAGCTTATATTTGGTAACATGTGGTTAAGAAACGATTCCAAAATACGTGATTTGTAATCTCTTGAATATAAATTGTGCTGAGTCGTAGCAACAAAACAATCAGATTCATATTATAATATATATAGATGAACGGATTTGGATTCGCTGATCAAGTAAAATGCGACTTCGACACTCTGAAATGGGAAATCACCACTGTTGGCGGAGAAAAAATCAACGTTTCCGAATTGAGAGTTCTGTGTCCCATTTACATGTGAGAATATGTATCCAAGTCTATCTGCTACTGATATTCCTAAGTTCGATATTTATCTGTATTGAACACATGTCCCACGTATAGTAATATCTGAAAAGAACCAGTTTATCTGAGAACATATCACCTCATATGAACAATGCAAGTACTTTATTTCGTTTAACTACATTGTGAGCTAACAATAAGGATACTCTTTTTCCTTCATCTGCATTCTATTATGGCCAGCCGAAATGTGGCATGATTGCAATAAAATCCCATGTCGCAAATGGCTACGTTAGCATCCGTGCAGGTCTGACCCTCGACATCTCGGGCTCAAAGATATCAATTGTAAGAAAGGATTTTTTCTGAAAATACCTGAGTAGAATGTCCTGTTTCCGCATGAGCCAGTAGTAGGATGGTATATGCCGTTCTGTACGACAGGGGCAAAGCACTGCAAAAATGGGATTAGAACAAGCACAGTTAAATTATCGATCACGTGAACTGAGATCAAAAGTCTACTATCTCACCGTACTGGCTCCTCTGTCAACAGCAACGCAGCCAAGTGACACCGGGATAGTCTTGCCAGCCAATATCTGTACATTCCGCTCTTCTTCTCCAATTCCCCGCCTGGAAATATCGCAAATGTATAGCAACTCTGCTGATCAGTATCATACCAAACTCCAGTCGCAGTCACCTTGACCTTTGAGCAAGAGAAGAATGTAGCTGGATAGGAGACATTCATGAGTGTTCCGGCGGGACATGAACACTCATCTGTTCCACACGATATTGAGCCGAGTAGTCTTGCACCTTTCCAGAAAACTGAAATGATGTATTACTATTACACAATGATTTAAGGTATCGAACATAATAGGTTGCTTCAGAAACGATACATCATTAAAGATCAAGCGCAATAAAGTATAAGTACCTGAATATGGAGTTGTTGAGCCCAGCGAAGTAGAAATAGCTGGGGTAGATGACGTTGTAGGAGAGGAGTGGATTGATGTAGATGAGATAGAAGTGGACGAAGTTGAAGGCGTTGTCACAACGGTCTCCTTCAGCTTATCAGTTCCAGTAGGGGTCGAAGTCACAACGGTCTCCTTCAGCTTATCAGTTCTAGTAGGGGTCGAAGTCACAGCGGTCTCCTTCAGCTTATCAGTTCCAGTAGGGGTCGAAGTCACAACGGTCTCCTTCAGCTTATCAGTTCTAGTAGGGGTCGAAGTCACAGCGGTCTCCTTCAGCTTATCAGTTCCAGTAGGGGTCGAAGTCACAACGGTCTCCTTCAGCTTATCAGTTCTAGTAGGGGTCGAAGTCACAGCGGTCTCCTTCAGCTTATCAGTTCCAGTAGGGGTCGAAGTCACAACGGTCTCCTTCAGCTTATCAGTTCTAGTAGGGGTCGAAGTCACAGCGGTCTCCTTCAGCTTATCAGTTCCAGTAGGGGTCGAAGTCACAACGGTCTCCTTCAGCTTATCAGTTCTAGTAGGGGTCGAAGTCACAGCGGTCTCCTTCAGCTTATCAGTTCCAGTAGGGGTCGAAGTCACAACGGTCTCCTTCAGCTTATCAGTTCTAGTAGGGGTCGAAGTCACAGCGGTCTCCTTCAGCTTATCAGTTCCAGTAGGGGTCGAAGTCACAACGGTCTCCTTCAGCTTATCAGTTCTAGTAGGGGTCGAAGTCACAGCGGTCTCCTTCAGCTTATCAGTTCCAGTAGGGGTCGAAGTCACAACGGTCTCCTTCAGCTTATCAGTTCTAGTAGGGGTCGAAGTCACAGCGGTCTCCTTCAGCTTATCAGTTCCAGTAGGGGTCGAAGTCACAACGGTCTCCTTCAGCTTATCAGTTCTAGTAGGGGTCGAAGTCACAGCGGTCTCCTTCAGCTTATCAGTTCCAGTAGGGGTCGAAGTCACAACGGTCTCCTTCAGCTTATCAGTTCTAGTAGGGGTCGAAGTCACAGCGGTCTCCTTCAGCTTATCAGTTCCAGTAGGGGTCGAAGTCACAACGGTCTCCTTCAGCTTATCATATCCAGTAGGGGTCGAAGTCACAACGGTCTCCTTCAGCTTATCAGTTCCAGTAGGGGTCGAAGTCACAACCGTTTTCTTCTCTTCTCGGACGGATGAATCTGTAATTACCTCTTTAGACATGCTAATAACCATCATCATCTAGTCTGTTAATTCCTTACCCTTCGGCATTTCCCATCCATCAACGTCCTCCGCGAGGAACGCACATGAAGGAATCGATACATTTCCGTAGTCTAAAATGTTCGGATGACATGGCAAGTAGAGAGCACGACCTACCAACTACGAAGTAGCCCATGGACAAATTTCCTTTGGCGAGCCGACCAGGATCCTGCAAATAGCGATGTTATTGAAGCAAAACGAGACAGCCTACCGTATAATTCGATGCCACCGAGCAATGCATGGAATCGTAATTGAAGCTGAAACACAAAAATCAATAATGCTATCTCTTAAAAAACATTCAATTCGAGGACTCAATATGCATGGAACTCACCTGAAAGCCGTGCAATTTGACGCCACGCAGGCCTGCAAGCAAGCGAAGACGTCGATCGCCGGGTCCATCTTGGGATCGATGAGTGTTGCGTGCTCGAGACGGATTGCTTCCCCTTTTCCCTCCTGCAAGAACAAACTTGTGATGATTTAACGATTCGAAAAGAAAGAATCATCGAATGCATGACGACAAACAACAGAATCAAGACTAGATAACAAAGTAAGCAGCACTCACCAAGGGGACTCTTACAGTGCCACCGCATTCATCAGTCGTATCCAGGAAGCGACACGCTGCAAGGCCCATGAGAGCCCACAGCGGTCCCAGCATCGAAACTGCTACCACTCGGATGAAATCTGAAATAGAAATATTTACTTAGAGAAAGAAAAAACGAGCGGCGCGAAAACAGTGAACAACAATTACGAAAGACCTCTTTCAGTTTCATCTCTTCATTCCCATCCAACCCACTCTTTCCTCTCTTTCCCATCCATTTCATGGACAGTGTCAAGGAGACGCGCTGAGCATGAGACATTAAATGTCAGAGGGCCCATTCGAGATGTAATGGACGATTGAAGCAAGCAATGCGTGGCAGCGTCATGGGCAGTGAAGGAAAGCACCCACTCATCCCAAGCCTACAGTATCCCTCTTTCCGCTGCTTGCGAAACGCGCATGACTCAGCTTTTCCCCTCCCAGCCCCCTCATCCTTCGATCCTAGGAGACTTGAGTAGTTGATGGGGCATAGCGGCCCCCTTTCGGCTCAGGCAAAGGAGCCGAAATGGGATAGATGAGTGAATCAAGAAGTCATGGGATTGAGGGAAGGGGGAAGGTATCGTAGGCGACTACTGTAGTCCAAGAATAGCCTCTTGTCTACTAGACCAGAACTAAGTCTTCTCGTCTCTTGATTTTGGCCTTATCTCTCTGCGCGGAAAAGGAGAGACAGCATAGAAAAATGAGAGAGAAGGCGAGACATATCGACGGCCACCGTATTGAGGCCTAGTTGTCACAAGGAATTAGGCACTTTGTCTCAAGATGGGTATTTTCAGGCGAGGTAAATACTGCACTACAGTACTTCTCCGGAAGAATGGTTGAGTTTCACTCTTCCAATTCATTTTTCGGGGAGAGGTGGTGGTCGAGGGGGAGGGGGAGCAAATACTAAGGAAACATCTCTTTCGGGGAAGTGAGGAAGTAGTAATGAAGTGAGTTTCAAGAGAGAAAACTCCCAGAGGATGATGAGTTGCGGACAACTCCAAGCCAGTGAAGAAAAATCAAGAGATACTGAGATTCTTAACAGAATCTGCCGCCATGAAACCAGTTCTACAGAGTAGTAATGAACCCCATAATTGAATCTTGAAAATGTCTAGCTCATCGGAGCGCACATCGACCAAGAGGATACGATCGACTACCGGGAAGGGGGCGGGGCGAAGGGGGGAGGGATGGGGCGGTCCCGCCTTCTCCTCTCTTCTCCTCTAGTCTTCTTTTCATTTAAGTCATACGAGTGATATCGTCAGTTATAATGAAAATAGTACAAGCATCTTTGCTGCTCTTATATTACATATCAGGTGAGACACAAGACCTTCTCTACCAATGCTTAGATTTTCAGGTTCGTTCTCAGTGGATCAGAGACTTCTCGACAGACTGACTTGGGATGGCGTCGTATTCCCCCGCCCCACATCAGGTGATCTGCAGGAATAAGTGTGTGTTGCAACCGGTGCTATTCAGATACTTCTCAGCCCACACATGTCCAAACTACTCCCAATTCTTCAATTTCTGATGAGGGCTTCGAGCATGCAAATCGTACCGCGGTTAGTCGTTGTAGATTTAATAGAGGCATAATAAGGTCTTCATTAAGGAGGCGGTCAAGCTCCGTCTGGCTGCCGGAGGCACAACCGCCGTAGGTGTCATCGTCGGCAAGTTCTTGGGTCGGACCACGATAACTTTCTTCTCCACTCTCGACGACGGAGTAAGTGGCCTAATTGGAGTTATTATCGCTTTCCTCCATGCGCAATTCGGCCCTCCGGGCTGAACCGTCACTGGTTTAGCGGGATTAATTTTACCTTTTTCACCGATACTGATCATCTTGTTCAGTATACGTACGACACCATCGGTGATTCAAGAGTGCTGCTGCTCTTCTTCGTCGCCACTGTGTATGATCTGGGCGGAGACCCCGTCCAATTCGACATCGGAAAAAACTGCCGACTCGTTGTGTGCGCCTTCTTTCATGCCCTCTCCCTTGGTGGTCAGTTGTAGCACCTACTGGTATGATGACATCCTCACTTCCCACTCTGCAGCCATGGTCTGCTTCTGCCTCGAGGCCGTCCAGTTGAACATCGTCGTGCGAGGAGGACCGAATGAGTGGGACAGCTTTCGGTGGTATTGGCAGCCGGAGGTGAGCACATTCTCTTTGATATAGTTTACATAAGTACGAGAAAATTATCAAATCAGAAAAAAATAGCGCTATTTCAGGTTCTCATTGTGCTCTCAACTCTCGTCACGGTCGCTACGACTGCGCTCACGATGTGGGCGACTTGGGCGGACACTGAGTGGTCCAGTGTTGGTGAGCACTCAGCATCAGAATCGAGATTCATATAGCAGGCGAAAAGTCCTCAACGCTTAGACAGGCAGAACAATGACAGCGAGTGGGGGAAGCATAAATAAAGGAAATAATGCAATTTTCGCAGGTATGGTGACCAATGGGTTCGGACGAGCGATGAGCGCATGGTATCTGGCTCTGGGACTCGCGGGATCTCTCTGCAACCTCTTTGCAGCATGGTATTATCACAGGCGAGTTGACCCCCAATTCTTTTCGAATGGATGAGCTGGTGAGAAATGATGTTCCACGTTACAGACACAACCTCAAAGAGAAGTTCGATCGAATCTTCAAGGAGCATCCGCAAGAGAAGAAGCTGAAGGCATGCGTGAGTTCACGTTTCTCTCTTTAAATTATCCTTGGAAAACGGGAAACAATCTATACTGTCCTGTGTAGGTCGGCACTTCTTACACACAGCACACCTTTCTGCACTTAGCGGGTCATCGATTGCATTAGGGACTATATAGATTTCTACATGTGGATACAAAAGCGAATTCTCTACAGGTCCTACGAGCTCGCCACCTCACTCCCCTCATTCCTCTCCTCAACTCCGCTAATATCGTTGGCATGATATACTCTGCGGGGAGCGGCAGCGTGTTCGCCGGACGGTAAGACCATCTTAATTGAACAAAAGACACTCCCAGAAGCTATTCGTCCTAGTCCTTTCCATTCCCTACCATGAATTCCATGTTTTGGCAGCCGCTGAAACTCATTTTGCCTTCACCCATTTCTTAGATGCATGAATTTTTGTACTAGCGTGTGCAGATCCCAGAGAGAGAGAAACGTAGCAGGTGGAAGTAATACTCCTCTTTCGCAGTGTGTCGCTCGGCGTCTCGATTATCACTGCTCTCGCAGGCATCCTGAATTCGCTCTACTCAGGCGAGGTAAGTGAAAGTTAATTCTTACATATTGATTGCGTGTCTAGAAGTAAGTAAATGTAACTCGATAATCGTCATGTTCAGGTGGTCCCGAAAATCCTCAAGCAACTTCGAAAGATCTTTCCAACGTGGGAGGACCCGAGAGAGTTCGAGGGTGACGCCCATCCCAGAATCGATTAGACATGGATACTCGTTCGTTGCGAGTAGTTAGTTGCTTGTTTCCCACCCACTGTCCCCCGCCCATGCCGATTAGATGAAGAGTTGCTTAATTTGACTCACTTCCATTGTTAGTAGCTTGATTGATTCCCTCAGAACGAAAGAAGTACTTGAGACCAATTGAAAAGAGATTGTATGTGGAGATTAATAATAGAGATTAATAAACCCAAGGTCTTGCTTAATTCTTCTAATACTTGCTTGTAATCAACATAAGAATTGCAGCTCTGCGCATAGTATTCCCCCCCCCCTTCCTCCCCGCCCCACCTATATTTGTTCGATACTGTAGGGAATTAGTAGAGAAATGTTCGATAAGAGTTTGCTTTTGGAGAGATTACTAAAAGAGATTAATACATGACATTGCATAGTACCTTAGTAGTAGCTTGTAATCAACGAGATAGTTGAAATTGACAGCATACGTATTATTATTGTCTCGCCTTCATTGTAAGTAATAATTTTTCGTACTGGAGTTTTGTTTCTTCGTGTTCAAATGTAGTATCTAATTTGGGAGCAAGAAAATCCCACGAGAATCAACCATAGTTTCACGGTCATTGTTCATTTCCCTGCATTTCGTTGTACATTGCTTGAATGTAGATAAATGGGTAGTAGTGCAGATTCATCCATGTCATCATCTTTGTTTTTCCTCTTCTCCCCTTCATCCCATTATCCTTCTTCTTCTTCTTGCTTCATTCGAGTGTTGCCAGGCACTCGTCTCTTCATTTCGCATGATCTCTAGCCAGTCAGAGATACGAGAGAGCATGGTGAAATGAGAGAGACAGACCATCCATAACTGCCTGGTAGCTACATAGATGTGACGGGTCCGAAGGGCAATTCGAGAGGATTCGTCATTGAACTCTAGAGAGGGGTGAATGAATGGGCAGCGAGGGTGAAATGAACTGCTGTCATCTGCGTCATTTTCTGAAAACTATCTTGTTGCAATCGTCGATCATTTCAATGTTGGTTCCGTTACGATTATGGTATCAAAATAAAACGAGATAATGGGTGAGCGTAGAAACGGAGATCTGTCGATGCAATCAAATTGGGTCTTCATCGTTCACTCGTTCAGTGGAATTAGTAAAGTAAAGTATTGAGCCGGTTACTCACGCGTAACGCGTCGTCGACTACCCCACGTATGCATTGCAACTGGGGCCTAACCCGTGAGAACAGTAGCCTGTTGCGAGACTAACCGGCGTGTTGTGTGCCAGGGGAAATTGGATCATGGTTACTAGGCACTACAAACATTGCTTAACCCCATTAGTTGGGTGGATCTGCAGGCGCGAGGGGGGAGTCGAACTACCAACTATCGAACTATATTGAGCTATACCAATTGCCATCATCTTCAACCTGATCGAACAGCTTCCGAACATCTTCCAGAGAAGTTGATTGAGGAGGGGAATACACAGTAGAATAATAGACCGCAACAAAAAGTGAAAGAAGGGAGACCAACTGTTGGGGTAAATATATTTTTTTATCCACTACATTCGTACTCGAACAGGCTCATCCCTGAAATTTGAATTTTTTTAATGATGAATTCATTCACGCTAAAATAAAGTCCCATATATTCAGTTGGTTCTGCCTCCTCCATCTCGGTCTCTCATCTTCCATTAGAGGAGGACTCTTTTTGTGACTTGAGCTCAGTCCAGGTGGAAGAGTTTCAAGACGGCAAATTATGCAGAGTGATGGGCCCTTATCGCACATGAAAGATGAATGAAAAACAGGTGAGGCGTGCAGCTCTTGAGATGTGTTTTGGAGGAATGTTGAGTCCTTATTTTTTGCACATTCCACGGATATATTCCCTGAAAATTCGCCATTGAAGTGCGTTCGTTTAGTGTTCTTGGCCAAGGCATGCTGCAGTTAATTCCTCCTCGTTTTACTTTCTTCACTTTTTTCACGAATTCAAATTCCTATGTAAGAGTGTCTGGATTCATCTGAATACCGCACGTTGCTAGTGATTAAAATCCAATACACAATAGTTGGAGACAAAACCAATTAATTGGGTAATTGGTATTTGATTGACCCATTTATTTTCGTTTATTCCTCATTTTCCGAAGAAGTGAACTGAAAGTCAATTAATTGGATATTGTAATTGGCCAGTCATCCCTACTGGCAGTTTGGATAGGTACAGTTCGCTGCACTATCGGAACGAACGGTTTGGAACGGTTCGTACGTGCTCGAATCCAGATGAATTCCATCTTTGTCCCTGCAAAGTCAGAGTTGCTACGTGAGACGGTCGTACGTAAGATGGATGGAGCAAAATTGAGGAGGCAGGAAAGGGATTGCAGGGCAGCTTCCGGGTACTTTATTGGGAGTATTTGGGAGGGACTGAACAGTGTTCTCGTTCCAACCTTTATTGTTCGATCTTAGTCGATCATCCTGGCATCGCGCAGTGAAAAAGTGGTATAAAAGGTAGCATTTAAAGCGATTGAAACATCATGGAACATACTGATTTTAATTCGCAAGACAACGTGATATTGTCGTTCCTGATCAATTTAGTTCGAAAATAGGCCACGGTCGAGCAATAATTGTAATTGTATGGTTATTTGATCTTCGAACTTGGCCAATCAGCCGGGAGCAAGTAAAAAGAGTAGGGGGAGGCCGGCGTCTCTCCATTTCACATCTCCTTTTTTCAACCAGGTTATGGGAAAGATTTAAATAGAAACTGTGATAATTGGATGAAAAATCATGAACAAAATTAACATTTAACGACGTAATTGCATCGTAATAATACCTGGAAAAAAGTTGCTGGTAAAATAAGTTGGGAAATTGACTACTTTTAGAAGATCACACTCTCAATCGTGTTACAAGAACAATTGAGTAGTTATTTGATCTTCGAACTTGGCCAATCAGCAGGTAAGTTAAAAGAGTAGGAGGAGTCTCTCTCCATTCCACCTGCACTCTCGCACTGTCTGACCGGCGAGAGAGTGCGTTGGATAGAGAGACTTGCTAACTTTCTAGAGAAAGAGCGAGAACTGCGATCAAAGTGGTAGATAGCTGAGGTAGAGTAGGGAGAGCTGTGGAGGTCACTCTAGAGGGATGCATGCTGGCATAGGTGAATTGCCTCTCTTTTTTATTACCCCTCTTTTTTCCTTTCTTTTTCTCATTTGATCGTTACTCTGATCCACTCGATCATTTTCGCTCTTGGGTAGTGTTGTAACGTTCAAATCGAGTTTAAATTGAAATCATCGCGAGTTTGCGCAAACATAGAACGCTACTCAACTCTCGCTAGAGTGTACTAGTGCACGAGTTCTGATCAAAGGTTTGAGCAATGATAGTCTACTCAAATCAAAGAGATAGCTATGCAAACTCAGAACGCTACTAAGTGTACTTACTAAGTGCTTACGTCACCTTTTCCTCAAACTCCTATCAAATTCTCGTTTTTGATATCTTAGAGTAAGCTCAGATATGAGAGAAGAGAGCAAGTGAAATACTCTGCGTTTACGAGTTATGTTCAATTTCGTCAAGATGTCGCCGTTGAAATATTATATTATAATTAGTGTAGGCTCAGAGAAGCAATTGAGTACATGAAACATGGATAATCACTTTCATCCTTCAACGAGATATTATACTCAAAGTTGAGATAGCATTCTGTTCCCATCGTCCATCTCTCATCCCCGTTCCCTCAACGATCTTTCGCCCTTCTCAAATCAAATTATTGTCTGACCTCTCACTTTCGCGTGCTCTCTCGCACTCTCTGACCACTCAGAGAGCAGAAGATGATAGAATGGAGATCATTTTTCGAATTATTCTCTGACTCTCTCTATTCAGCGTGCTCTCTCGCCCTCTCTAACTCAAGAGATGAGAGATGGGAGATCATTCTTCCAATCACAAACAAACCTGTGTGTGATTGATGTCGATTTGATGGGAGAGGGATGGGAGATGCGCTATTTCGGTTGGCATCGGGAAATTTTCTAATCGTTCTCTCTACCAACCAACACAAAATCCTTGGCACGAGCCTCGTGTCTCGAAGATTCAAAATGCCATAGATGGCATGATCGGCATAGATAATCTGTACAGTGTCATAATAGCGATAATATGCCTTTTTCCTAGTGCTTGAGGGTCTACTAATTTATTCCAAAGTCGGTAATATTACTTGTCGTAAAAGTTCTTTGGATCTTGCACTCTTTTCACTCTCTTCTCGCACTGTCTTCTCCTATTTCGTTCTAGTTTGAGAGCTGCATGGACAAATTATCATGATACCTCATTGATCTGACAGGCCGCAATCGTTCATTATCAGTGCATGTGAAAAATCGTCTCTCCGCTTGGTGCAAGTAGCATGCACTAATTTATTCCTAACTTCATCCCTAGGCTGGTTTTTCTCGCAAAAGTTCTTTGGTTCTTGCTCCTTTTTTCTCTCCCCGATCGCATTCTCCTCCTATTTCGCATGTTTTTCTCTCCATCCGTGAATTTCATTCCATAAGCGGATCACCCTTCCCGAGGAGGACTCTCCTCCTTCCACACGCTCTCTCGCTTTTCAGATAGGGCGAGAGAGCATGGGAAATTGAGAGAGTCAGACAACTCCTTCGGAAAGAATTGCGAGTGAGGTACAGCGAGCACTTCCCGAGGACGATTTGGACCGACATTTTGACGAGTTTCAAGGCCACATTTTTCTTATGCTGTTAAGATGGTGAATTGGCCTTATCATTTCTCGTGTTCTCTCCTCTAGCCTGTCAGCCTTAATTTACTCTGTTTCTGCGCCCTCTATGAACGTCATGCGATAGCTCTCTACTTTTTACTTGGATTTGATGACTCTGGGCTAATATAGATAATAGCATCTGAGCGTCCTCAATTTCCGACCGAACTCAGTGGAGAAATCTAATGGTAGCTGAGATCCCACCAATACTGATAAAATTGGTGTCAAAATGTCATATCTGAAGGAATGTCAATGCTATCCCGAGTATTGTTCCGATTATTTCTACTTGGCATCATCATGTTTCTTTGATCAGATCTCACCCATGACTCTATTCCATGTGCTCCCTAAGCAACAAACTATCATGTTAGCAAAAACTGAGTGTTAGCAAATACTTTACAAACCCTACCCCTTCAATTTCAATTAAAAATTGCTGAACATTACCCAGAACTCGAATCAACTCATTGCCAATAGAAACAGATCCATTCCATCTCTGTTTCGCCTCTAGGGATGGCTTTGCAAGAACTGATCTCTTCATTTCACATATTTCCTCTTGCCGGTTGCACAGCTCAGGTTCAGGAAGAAACGGAGCCTCTTCCATCTATCAGCCATTGCGCTTATCCATTCCACCCGCACCCATTCAAATGCAGTTTCTAATTGATTATTCCTTATATTGGCGCAGAGTTGGAAATAGCTCAATATCTGTCAGGTGTAGCTCCATTCAAACTTCTATTCTTGCTTCCTACTAGAAGCCGACCCATTCCACCACTCGCACCCATTCAAATGCAATGACCCCTATCATTGATCGCGCCGCACTCGTACAATACAATACAATGGTGAGAAGGGCGACTCTCCTCCTTTCACCTGCTCTCTCGTCGGTCAGAGTGGCGAGAGAGCGTGGCGAATGGAGAGAGTTAGAGATCGCTCAAAGTAAGAACAGAACTGGATCGTGAGCGATCACTACTACACAACCATTATTATTGGTCGGCTGATCTGTCGGCAGCACTTTTCCCTCCTCCACTCTCTCTATTCCCCCCACTCTCTCGTCCTTTCTCTAACCGACGAGAGAGCGTGCGAAAGTGAGAGACAACAGCCCGATCCCGTCCCTGTCCTTCGATCCCGGGCGAGATAGAGCGGGAGAGACTAGAGCGCCCCGAGTGACCACACTCTCGCTCGGGGGTATAGCTCAGTGGCAGAGCATTCGACTGCAGATCGAGAGGTCCCCGGTTCAACTCCGGGTGCCCCCTACGTTCTTTTGCCGATTTTTGGCACGTTCCCCTCTGGAGCCAAATGTATGCCGAAGTTCGCAACAGGGTCTTTGTGAGTTTGTAAGTGGCTTAGTCATGGAAATCTTCCGTTTCTTGGCTCTTATCTCTCCTCTTTTCTCACCAGATTTTCTTATCTTTGCGTGATCAGATCATTTTGAGACAGAGGCGGCAGCTCTGAGCGCGCGCTTTCTTTTCACTTTATGACGTCATTATTTTTGAGAGGCGCGCGCGACTTCGATAGACAGTTGTCTCGTTTCGAGCAACTCGCGGGTGGGTATTTCTTCAGTACTTTGTCTTTCTTCTCTCCTCGACGCACAGGTCTTCTTGTACTGGTCAATTTCACCTTTTACCATTCGTTTTTTTGTTCGGCCCAAGCCAGTTCAGAGAAGTTGCTCTTTGCTTTCTCATTCCCGAATCTACACATCGATAGGCTGGGAGCTGTCGGGCTGTCTTCTAAGGCTGAATTTCACTGGTCAGAACAATTCTTCTTTCTCTCAGACCCATTTTTTTTTCAAGGTCAGCTTCGGGTTGCTTACCCTCTTGTTTTCTCACCCCTAATAAACACTACGCCGCTCCAGAATGCGCACAATTCCGGGTCAAGTATGCCTAATATTTGCTCCCGTTCGGTCTCTCGATTTCGCGCGCTCTCTCGCTCTCTCTGACTGGCGAGAGAGTGTGGCATTTGGAGAGAGCCCCGCTCCATCGACGTCATTGTCCAAAGTAGTGGCCACAGTCTCTTCATTTCACACACCCTCTCTTCACTCGACCGGGCGAGAGAGTATGAGATTTGAAGAGAGCCGCGTATCAACGTCATTGCCCGAAGTCAGTGCTGGATACATGTTGTCACGAATTGCGCCGGGCTAGAGGGCGATCTAGGTGACGCATTTTCAACTCTCTTTCACTATTCGGATTCCGCTCGGATAACCACAATTTTGATAATTGTTACTTCGATTCTGTGCTCGATGCCTGAACTTGTGGGTGATCGAGACGGTGTTCAATTCAGCATTCATAATAATTATTCCGGATCGTTTTTCAAAAGCTATCGCATCTCACTAGTTCTTTTCATTGGACACATAGCTTGTTCTAAAGCAATTTTGATCATTGTTACTTCGATTCTGTGCTCGATGCTTGAACTCGTGGGGGGGGGGGCGATTGAGGTCTTGCTGTCACGGATTGCGCCGGGCTCGAGGGCGATTGAGGTGGTGTTCAATGTAGCACTTTTATCCGTTGTCCAGGTTATGTTTTCAGCAAAAAAATCCCTCTATCATTCTTTTTTTTCTCTGTTGCTCAGGCTCGAGAGAGCTACGCCAAGCCCTCGAGCAAAGTTGCTCCTTTTCGTGCTCAATGCTTGAACATCCAAAAAGTCTGCAATGATGGTGAAGATGCGTTCCCGCGCGGTCCCCTAGCGTTCCATTTCGTAGGAAGAGTACACCTTCCTTCGGTGGTCACTGTTCAAAGGAGATTCTACATTTTTTCTGATCATTTTTTGCCCATTCCTTTTTTTACGTTTCCTGTCAACCGTTTTAAATTTCCATTGTTCGGAATTTTGGAATGCGATCTTTTAATTGTCTCTTGTTTCCCATCCTTATTCTGAGTCAACGGATGACAAAGCTTTGATTTCACGCACACCACGTGACATTTTCCCGCCACTATGATTGATCTAGAGGAATTTCCCTGTTTGAAAATATCGTTTCTATATTTTTGAAATTTGTAACCACTAGAGACCATTTTCTGTGATTCCCCGATTGGTGTTCGTAATTTAGAACTGTGCCAAGGGAAATTTCGAGATTGATCTCATTGATCCCTAGAGTTTGAAACAGTCGTTTCTCGATTTCTCTGATGTTTTACCATTTTACCCGCCCAATGATCAATTGAATGTATGAATTTTATCCGCAATCCACCATTCCATGATTTACCCTTCGAAAGATGAGAGTGACCTTTCGCAGGATCAATAGTCATGGTCAAAAGCGAAAACGCGCCGTGCGATCAAAAGGCGAGATCCTTCCTTCTTCTCTCTCTTTTGAAATACTCTCTAACTGGTCAGAGAAAGCGAGAGAGTATGGGGAATGGAGAGAGTCAGAGAAACGCACTCTCTTCTGTTATCGTGCTCTCTCGCAGGTCAGACAGGGCGAGAGAGCATGAGAAATGGAGAGAGACAGATCATTCTTCCTCGCGCTGCTCACTAATCCGAAAATGACGCGGGTGTGAGAATTTGTATCGCACTCGGTGTTTGTTACTCGTTTTTTTCGGTGCTTTGGAGGGTTAGTGTCTAGTTCGGAAGGTCTAGTTAGTTAGTTAGTTAGTTAGTTACCTCACGAGCGAATGCTGATATTTCTTGATTTGTCTCTCTTTCTGAACGATTTCTAGGATGTTCTAGGCAAGGTTAAGGTTGCATCATAAAGTCAGAATCTTCTCTTTCACGGGAATATTTACACCTGATCTTGATCAAAAGACACACGCGCAGTGAAAAGACGAATTCTGATATCACACAACGATAAATTAGGTCACGGACCGCTGTGATTATGCCTTGCACCGTTTACTTTGTTGTCAGTTCTCTCCTCCCAATTCTTCTGACCCTCTTCATTTGCCTGCTCTCTCGTCGGTCAGACAGGTCGAGAGAGTGTGTGGTATGGAGAGAGTCAGGCAGGCTCCTCCTTCGTCTTTATGAGGGGGCTCACAGTGCTTATCGTTGCTGCGCATCTTTCCTCGCTGTGCCTGTGCCCTCTCGAGTCTCCATGATCTCTCGCCGTCTCTTAGATTCACGCACTCTCTCGGCAGTCAGAGAAAGCGAGAGAGCACGCGAAATGGAGAGAGTCAGCTCGATCTCTCCCCTTTCCGATCATCCCATGCTGTTCATATGTGAGAAGCGTCGTGGATTGATCGTTTTGTCTTTTGTTTCTGTTTCTGCTTTTGTTCCATTTCCTTCTCTGGAACTGTCAAATGATATTCCGCATAATCCTCTTACTAAGCGCGTCCAAAAACCAAAAGTTACGTGCGTGTGTATTTTGGGTTGCATTCCTGCATTATTGCATTGTGTTCACAGATGAATCAACATGGATTACACCCGCCCCTCCCTTCATAATTATAACGCCGTTGCAATTTTGTGAATAATTCTTAATTTAATTCCTTAGGCAGAGCAATGTCACCGATTCCCTTTACTCCTATTATTACTATTCCACTTCCACTACCTCACCCTTGATTTTATGTATTATTATTATTACTCCCTTAATGGGATTCCTTTGCTCCTATTATTATTATTCCTCTTCCGTTCCTTGAACATTCATCCATCACTTGTTTTGATCATCACGCTTTGTCGATCGCACTCTATTGCCGACCAAAGATCTCCCCGAAATCCACTTGTATTTTCAGAGATCTGGCGCGGTCAAATCTCATCTTCACAATATTATAAATAATCTTTGAAATGGCGGTGCCATTGAAAGGCAGCGTCGTTTTTGCTATCAAGCACATTTCGGTGGAATTAATAGTGAGTTAATTATATTAATTAACTTTAATTATACAAAATAATTCAGGTCTTTTTCGTGTATCTTGGATACATTTTCGGGAACACGTTCCAGTCGCCAGCCGTTTATTATAGGTTTGAAGTTTCCACATATTTATAAAATAAAATAAATAATTCAGGATATGTCGGATATACAACGGGGACGATGGATACTGTCAGAATATGAGGTGATTTTATTCATTTCGAATTATTCACGAAACTTCAAACGCACACGCTTCTTTTCTTACACAGGTTCATTGCGTTTGTCGCGAACAAATTGGTCTCTTCCTTCTCTGATTTGAGTGCTTCGAATCGATTGTTGGTTCCTCCCTCACATCACTATGCGCAATCCCATCCTTATCATGGTTTGATGACCCTTGCGAAGCGCAGCTTCACACGTTTTGGTAGGATACGGCCCCTTTTCCATGCTTTCTCGCCTCTCTCGTCGGGCAGGGACCAGGGCTGGGCAAAAATTTTACGGTCTCTCATTTCACAATGCTATCTCGCTGGTTAGAGACAGCGAGAGAGTATTGCGAAATGAGAGATCCGTAAAATTTTTGCCCAGCCCTGGCAGGGACCACGAGGAATCATGAGATTGTAGTTTTTGAAGCCTTACACCTGTGAAGGAGGCAAGATCAAATGAATTCGTTAAGAGCACCGATCGCGATTTTTATGAATTTATTTAGTTTCTGGCCTGCCACATCACTTGGTCATTAGTAAAGCACACATATATTCACACTTGATGCTGTCAGAGTGAAAACATGTCTAAAAGATGGGAGAGCAAACGAGGAGACCAAATCATCCTAACAACCCTACTTAAAGTGTGAATGGTGATTCTAGCGATGAAAAACCGTCGCATTGTATGCTACTCTGGTAAGCTGGACTCTGATTCAACTTCAAAGTAGGCAACATTCGTCTGACTCTCTCCTTCTCGCATGCTCTCTCGCACTTTCTGCCCTGATTGAGATGAAAAGACTGCTTCAAAGCAGGGGTTTATGATGCTGGTGATCTGATAAAGTACAAACTACTGCATATCGCTGTTATCGACGATGAGGCTTTGTGCGATTGCGAACTGGGTTTAATCGACAATAAGGAGGGCACAAATAACTAGAAAAGAGTCTGACTGGATTGTGGTCTGATTATGATTACATTTTATGAAAGAGTACTTGAACAGATTTCTTGAAGTTGCTATCGCATCATTTAGACTAACTTTGTGGTACTTTTTTTGAGGACACGAAAATATCAAACGGAATATATAGCTCACAGCTCCATCTGACCATCAACAATAATGAGTAATCCAAAGGATTAAGCATTAGATTACAACGACTTATCGTTTAGATCGACAATACAGACTAATCGGAAGCGTTTTTCCACCGATGAAACGATCGGCTGGTCACCTTTCTCGTCTCTACATTTTGCCCTATCTCTCGCCAGTCAGAGACGCGAGAGATTATGATGAAATAAGAGAATCAGGCGATAGTTCGATTGTCTGGACAAACAATTGTGTGTTGTCCGTGTAGACATGACATCCGCTATTGAGTTCGCTTTACCGTTTCCTCATTTTGTACACTATAAAGTCTTTCTGATGGCGAGAGAGTATGTGGAATGAAGAGACGAGACGCTGTATTACGCACGCTTGTTGATCTATTGACTCAGCCCAACAGATCAAATAGTGGTTAGTAACGGCTGGTTACTTTTTGACCTCACTCTGATCGGTAGCTGAACTTGCGGGATTATAGAGAGGGGTTGGGGCTGGAAATATTCTGCTCACAACTGTTTTAAAATTATGCAAAAAAAACTACGGCTACTACGGCGACTGCAACTACGGCGCGCCGGACAACTTATGAAAAATAAATGAACATAAATAGATGAAATGAAAATAAAATAATAAAATAAAATAAATAAAATAGAATAATTAAAATAAATGAATATAAAAATGAATAGATGATAAATGAACGGAGATAAATGGCAGCTCCCCTCGTGCCCCCTCAACAAGATTCATCAGCATAGACAATAAGACTGGGCAGAGGCTGTTCGCAGTAAAAAAATACTGTAAATACAAAAATAAACAAACAAAAACAAAAACAAACAAAAAATACAAAAAAAATTTAAAAACAAGAGGGGAATACGGGGATGCTATTCCTTAGAATGGCCTTACAGGTCAATTCGTTTGGCCGCTATACCAGTATTGGACCAGTATTGGGCCCCGGGGTACGGTAGACAACAACCCAACCACGGGACGGACAGTCCCCTATACTTACCTTTTCCATTACACGGTACCACAAACCGTACCCGAAAAGGGGCGGGGATACGGTATGTACCGTGAGTACCCTAATGGATTACGGTAGAGGACCAGCGAGGTACCAGTACCGTACATTACGCTGCCGGATCGGGGCCCGGGGGATGGGGTACTGTTGGGAGCCAGCTCTGGTTTCTCGTGACTAGTTGCTGACTAGTTGGGGAGGGCGGAGTCAGCGCCAACTAGTTGCTAACAAGTGGCCTGACTAGTAGCTGACTAGTTGGGCGCTGACTAGTTAGCAAGTAGTCAGCAACTGGTAGGGAGGGTATTCTCTTACCCGTCGTGACTAGCATGCGCCTTGCCTATATGGGTCTGTTTTTCGGCCCTCTTCAGATCAGGGTCTGATGATCGGACGGCTCCCGAATGTGGATGCTGTCTACTGCTATCCCCCAAGGGAAATCCTTTTGGATGTGACTACCGTACATGGACGTTCCATGTATGGATCAGTTACAGTATGAGGTTTACTCATACGATCTGTTTTCAAAGTGGGCGGAGCCTATCCCCCTGACTAGATGCTGACTAGTGGCTGACTAGTTGCTAACTAGTATCCTGACTAGTTGTTTCCCTATCCGCCAGCAACTAGTCACCAACTAGTTAGCAACTAGTCACGAGAAACCAGAGAGGGGCGGCAGGGGCGGCAGGGGAGAGGGGGGGGGGGCAAACTCACGTAGGCGGGCACGCACCCCCGCCAGACGACCTGCTATCCAGCCATCCATCGACGATGAGGACCCTCTGGACGCAGCAGCTCGAAGTCGAAGAGGCAGGCGTATCCTGCAATGGGAGAGATCATGTGGGGATACGGTAGGGGTATCGAGGAGATCCAGGGAGATCCAGAGGATCCCCAGGGATCCCAAGCATACCTTGTGGATCCTCATCCTTGGGGTCCTCGGAGATGGCGACGATGACGACGAGGGCGATGAGGGCGATGAGTGGAAGAAGGGAGGGGGTTATATAGGCTGGCGATGACAGTCAAATTGCGAAATTGCGAAATTACGAAGCGATTTGCGTGTAATTAAAAGAAGAATGGAGGTGAGAGAGTGGAGTCTCTCATAGGGGATAATCCTATTCATTGAATTAATTGAAATGGTAATGAAATTGTGAAATAATTCATCAATTTTGGATTATTTAGTGATCCGAAGGAGACAGTCAGAGTCAGAGAGAGATCAAAGATCAAATTCAGTACAACATATTCAGTACAAATATGTAAAACAAATATGATAATTAAATAATTACTTTAGCGACCGCGACGAGGAGTTGCTGGTGCAGCAACACAACGCGGAATGGAGTCTGTACAATTCGCTGGCATTCATGACACCGGCCCTGTTTGCGGACTGTATATTAGGTACGAAAATCGATTAATTACGGTAGGCACCAATCGATATTCAGGCGAGTAAGGTAAATGCAAGAAATAAAAAATGCAGGAAACATCCTTCGATTGACATATTGATTTTCAGGAGCGTACGGTGACAAATTCGGCTGGAAAATGCCGATCATGCTCGGAATTCTAGGAGTCACGGTTGCCGGTTTGTTATTCCCTATATTGCTTGAAAGATTGTCGGACCTTTCTTTCATTCTTAAAGAAGGCGCCCCACGAACCGCGCGGGCGACTATGCAAAGTGAGGAATGAGAGGGACGCTCTTCATTTCGCACACTCTCTAGCTCGTTGCCTGCATTTCAGGGTCATTTGGAATGCAGCCAACTGCTCGTATTTCAGTTCAAACGAAAATTGAAAACATGGGAGTTTCGAAAGTGTTATCGGGTAGCCACGACCCACGAGCTCACATCGAGAACTCAGTTAGCCAGATATTCGTGGGACACCTCCTTTAATCAATGTTCAGCAAAGAAATTCTGAGAGTGCCACACTGAGAAGAAGTAACCGCTGAATCTGCACCAATTTTGCAAAGATCAAAGATCAATATCTCCTTCAGAATTCGGGTACATGCTCACGCTCTCGAACTCTGTCAATTCTCCCTTTTGGACGACATTGATATTCGGATTCGCCAGTGGAGTCTTCGGATCGATTAGTATTGTTAGTTTTCCTTTTTTTAGTTTTTTAATTGCTCAGTTATTACAGCTGTATTGATTAAGAATCATAAGAGTATAAATATTGTGAATTGCGCAAGTAAATAATTCTGAATATTGCAAGAAAACATTTCCCAATTGTAATCTCCTCTGTGTAAAAATATTCACTGTTCAGAAACAAGGGGAACAAAAAGAGGGAGAGAAAAACAGGATCTTTCAGATCCCCGTAGCCTGCAACGCCTTCCTCGCTGAGATCACAGAGGATTCGGACTTGCTGACTGTGAGGTGGGGGAGAGATCAACGATCAAATTACATTTTCAAAGTCCGAGAGCTCAAAACGCTCAATAAACGGCCAACCTTGCAATGTTCATCTCAAAGGAGCTCTAAAGATCAAAGATCATCCCGGAAAAGTAAATAATATTCCAGGGCCGCCCTCTTCTCTGCTTTTCAAACGATGGCATCGGTGTTCGGTGGCTTCGCGGCGGCGCTGCTTTACCAGTCGGTCAGTTCTTTATTCAGTTATTTCAAGATTAACGGGATACGGATTGTGTACTGATTTCTTTTGACGAAAAAGCTATACGTTTGTAAAATGATTAGTGTTGACGTTTCAAGAACGGATGACTTTAGTTGGAAGAGATTGAAACTGAGAGACGATCCTATAATTTCAAAACTCTCTTCAGATCTCCACGATCGTCGCGATGGACATTGAGCTGTTCTTCTTCCTCGTCGCTATCCTCTTCGCGACATGGAGAATACCGCAGAGACCGCAGCCTGCCATGGCATCCTTTTCGAGTGGAGGAGGCAGTAATATCGGATCGATAGGTGATTATTAATAGTAATAGTGATCGTAATTATGAAAATGATGAAAAATGAATTTCTTTCGAGCGGAGGCAGTAATATTGGATCAATAGGTAAATCCATATTTGGTCGATAGGCGGGAGAATTTTTAAAAAAATAGTATTAAGTGAGACCGCAGCCTGCGATAGCATCCTTTTCGAGTGGCGGAGGCAGTAATATTGGATCGATTGGTAAGATGCTGGGGCTCAAACAAAAATACTACTAGTTAGTTACAAGCAACGTTCTAGAGTTGAAGGAAATTTTCGGGTGGATTTACACGATCCCTTCTGATACATCCAATCTCACGTTTTGCTGCACTACAATACCTTCAAATTTCTAGTCTAATCTGACGAGAATTACGTGGAAAAAATCACAAATAAAATAATCTTTCAGTTCCACGCGAGAAGGCGCCGTCCGCATGCCAGCAGTTCACCGCCTTCTTCTCCTCTATCTGGGTGTTACTGAAGACGTCGTTCCATACATATGTGAAGAGAAGGTGCGTGATATCGTTATGAGGACGATCGCGAGAGAGTCCGAAATATCTATGAGGAGGTGGTATGGGTTCAAAGCGCTGATTATCTGGAACTGCGTGTTTTGGGGTTCTCAAGTGAGCTACTGAAGACGTCGTTCCATACCTATGTGAAAAGGAGGTCAGCAATACTGCTTGCCTTACTTCTGCCTTACTTCTACTTTTGGAGATGCGCTCTTTGGTCCATGTAGAATCTCCAGTGCTGAATCTATTTTATCTAGAGATCAGAGTTCAAAGATCAAAGATCAATCTCTCTTCAGAGTCGGTTTCCGTCGTGCTTTCCTCATCGTTACTCTGCTATCGTACACGCTGGCCTACACTACATCCATCGAGACTACCTCAGGTGAATAGTTTAATCTAGTTTTGACTTGCATGTTTTAGTCGCCTTCAAACAATATTTGTTTGATCAATAATAACACCACTGCCTTGGCTCGAACTAACTCGCGAATATCTTGGTGTGTTGGAAACTTTATTAGTTATCTATCGTATTTACTCTTTTCCTCTACAAACCCTGAATTCAATTTGTGACATTCAACTTGATTTCTAGCGTATCGCTCTAATAACAAATACTGCTTCTACTAACCCCATTCTCAATTCGTGACGTTCAACTACAGAAGGAATAGCCGGCGGCATCATCAACGCGTATGTCCTCCGCAAGTATGATCACGGTCTGGGATGGGACGTCGACAATCTCGGATTCTGGAATGGAGCCGGATACTTTATCTGTGAGTTAGCTTTCCATACAGTCGAATCAAGACGATAAAACAACTAGGTAATTGAACTTCAAAGTAATCCTGAGTAGGGGTGATGTATAGCTGGGACAGTCTCATTTTCCATCACAAATAAATCCCATTTCAGTGGCGGTCGGTACCATCTGTGGTACGTGGATCCTGAAGCGACTCGGGTTCAGGGAGACGACCCTGATGCTGATTGGAATCGCTTCATCGGGAATTCGGTAAGACTACGAATTATAATCGTCAACCAACAAATTCCGCGTTTGTTCATTAACACGGTATACTCGAAGCAAATTGTCTACATCATCCTAAAAAAAGTACAGACGTAACAAATATCGTATAACAATTAGCTACCACCCCCTTTCCAGAGTGCTGCTCATCGGTCTGGCTGATGACAGCGTGATGATGATTAAAATTCAAAATTACATTATGCCACCTTGAAAATCGATATCTTAGCTCACGATTAAGTAGCTCAACGATATATACAGAATTCATACAATTTTCTCCCAGAGTCCTTGCTGATTCCAGCGTGATGATGTTCATTGTATACATAGTTGCCCGTCCCAAAGATCAATGACTACAGTAGCTCAAATTACTGATTTGCTGCTTCCAGAGTCCTCCTCATCGGTCTGGCTGATGACAGCGTGATGATGTACATAGCAAACGTGGTGGGAGTGTTTGCGGGATTGGTGCAGCCCGCGTCGCTGTCATTTATTGTGCAGGCAAGTGAATTTTATCGTGAAAAGTTGAAAATTGGTTCGCTTGATATCACTAGATCCCAAACTTTAGGTGATTTCTGAAAATAATAAACGTAGGGCCAGTATGTAGCACGTCTGTTGGTGCAACCAGCGTCGCTGTCGTTCATTGTGCAGGTGTGACATTTCAAAATATTATTTTTACTAACAATTTTTGATCCTGGGGTAAATATCCGAGTGTAGTATTAGGATAGAGTGAGAGAGCGAGAGAGGGATTGGTGCAGCCAGCGTCGTTGTCGTTCATTGTGCAGGTATGTCATTACTCCTATAATTTAAAAATAATAATAATAAAATATAACATGAATATAATAATAATGCAAACCATTTATATTTTTCCTGAAAAAAGACACTAACATGATAGTTTTTTTTAAGGTAAACTTGTGTCGTTTTCACCTACGACCCGATTTTTTGTCTATAAGAATCCCGATTTTTTCCTGTTAGAATTGAAAGATTTTAATTCGTGAATGCGCATTGCCCACATATTTACTGATCTAAGTGCCCTGAGAGTATAGTTTATTATTCGCTCCTCGTATTACACTATAGCCACCATCCGCCTCTATGAAGTTTGATCCACTTGAAGGTCTTTGTTGTTTGTTTGCCATTCCGAGAATGCGAGGCGTGCGTGGCCTCTGGTCATCTTGCAGTCATTTAGTCAGAGTAGCGAGAGAGTAGGCGAAATGGAGAGACATTACATGACTAAGCCGCCTACGGAATTCGCAAGCAAAGTGATGTGAGAATAGCGTTCAGCAGATGTTTCTGAGTAAAAAACAGAGATCTCTCCATTCCTCATACTCTGTTGGCAATCTAAGCAGAGTAAGAGAACACTGAATAAAGGGAGCATTTCGAAACGAACCCCCCAGATACTGCCGGCGTAGGTTAATCCAATTCTCTGAATTTGTCTGCACGTTTCGAGGGTTCTTGAAACGGGTTCTTAGAAGGGGAAATGCTGTAGAGATCTTTGAACAAATAAAAATGTTCTTGAAAGTGAAAAGGAGAAATATAGAATTTCGGAGCGACTTTGTAAAAATAAATTACAGTTGGTCGCTCCATCCGAAGTCGGCAAGGCCTTCTCCCTCCTTGGTGTCGGGGGCGACTTCGCCTACCTTGCCTCCAGTGCCATCTATGCTGTCACGTACCGATTCTCGGTGGATTTCGAGCCAGGGGTCAGTTTTCGGCACTTCTCTATTTTTTGGCACAGCCATTTCTCGCAGAGTATCCCCTCCCTACCATTCTCATTCCCCACCCCTTACAATTACACATTCACATTCATTACGCATTCGGAGCAGTTGTTGCAAGGGCCAAAAACAGAAAAGTTCCCAGTTTTCGAACCTAATTCACTTCTTAGTTCCAGTGTGATACGTAGCCATTGACTAATTGGAATCCCTTCTAGTAGGCAGAGTACGATGACGACGCGAAATTTTATATCTGATCTAGAGCCAGTGAAAATATGGGGTTTTCTTCATTCTGCATTATGGTCTGCGTTTATCTGTTTGAGCTAGATACTTTACCGAAAATAATCGACGCCTCGATAAATTTGATATTCAGACTGTTTTCTTCTTCATGGCCCTTCTGCACGTGATGGTCTTCGTCGCTCTAGTCTGGATGCACATTCAGAGTGGAAGGGAAGGTGTAGGCAGGAGGAGGTTCAGCTCGCACTTGCAGAATGTTAGTTTCCTTTCTTCTGGCTTTTTTTCAGAATTTTTGGAAACTTCTTGGTCTTTTGAATTGAATTAGTGGCTAGTGGATCTACAAAATGTTAGTATTTTATAGTCTTGGGTTCAATAACACTATTTCGAAAACTGGTCACTTGTGGTTGTTCGGTCTTCGTCGCTTTAGTCTGGATGCACATTCAGAGTGGAAGGGAAGGTGTAGGCAGGAGGAGGTTCAGTTCGCACTTGCAAAATGTTAGTTTCCTTTCTTCTGATTTTTTTTCTGCATTTTTGGAAACTTCTTGGTCTTTTGAATTGAAGCAGTGGCTAGTGGATTGCATCTGTAAAATGTTAGTTACTTTATAGTCTTGGGTTCAATAACGCTATTTCGAAAAATGATCAGTTGTGGTTAGCATCCACAGGGCACATGTGTGTGCGGAATATGCGTTTTTGGTGTCCTAATTAAAATACTGTGTTTGGCAGATTTTTTAAATGATATAATCAAAATTTCTTCAAAACTTCTCTAGATGCAGAATGTTGAATAAGCATCGGTCCCTTGAATCAATCCATTATTTGTCGATATGTTTTTGCTGGCTAGCAGTCACACGGACTGTTTCTACATCTTACTGACCGGATGTTGAGCATGCAGCTGTTGAACGGACGTTGCTAATGCCGTATTTTTAGCCAAAACAATCAAATACAGCAAAAACAATATGTTACTTCTCGAGTAACACCTGTGACTTGCAATTAGTCTGCAACTAATAATAGCTATGGAATTGATGATGATTGGTGTTGGTAGATTGCAGCCACTTTTTTGGAACTTCCGAAATCAGGATTTCCTGATTCCTGATTTCGAGTCACAAAAGTCACAAATTGCCAGCTACCGGATAGCGCCCAAAATGCAAAGTCCCCAACAACCAAATGACTCGGAAGTTTAGTCGTGCACTCACTCATAGCCAAAGTCCCTCCCCAATTCATCATAAATTCCTCTCGCCTCCTCCTCCCTCTGAGTCCACATTGACTCAACATTTTGACGTAATTTCCAGCGGCCAGTCAGGTGACCACTTCCCAAATTAGAAGGCGCTAGCACGCCCACACTAGTCTTCTCGAGCAAACAAAAGCGCTGCAGAGTCGAACAATTTTTGGCGCGTGATTTTCACTTTCATTTTTCCCTCTCAAATCATATGTTATTCTCCGAAGGTAGGTTATTATTTGCAATGTTTCCACACGGGTTTGTATGCGGAATGCGGAAATCTCGCTGATCCCTGGGCAATTTCTTAATAAATCAAGCGAACAGGACACATGATCATTAAAAGACTCGGCTTTCGAAATAAGTTCGCTTTCTCAATACTTCAATACCTTTACTTTCGTTGGTTAGACAGTGTGAGAGAGCATGCGAAATGGAGAGAGACAGACAACAGCTGGCAGCTTTCCCATGTGCACTGTGGAATCACTCGCGCGAGTAGTTCTCATGTAGTCTTGAGAAGTATAAACAGTTCACTTTTCTTATCTCTCAATACCAGATGATTTCGAAAGACCGATTCCTCATTAACCTTACAGGTATGCGCTTTCGGATCAACGGTTCTATCCATAGATAGTACCTAACATAAGCTATAGATCAGGCAAAATTGGGAAAGGCTAGAAGCCCTTTCATGCTTTTTCATTACAGGAATCGCGTGGGGTAGTGAGTGGAACAGGACCTTGAGAACTTTCCCGAATAATAATCCTCTGTATGCAGCGGACTCGGCTTAGTACCATCACATCACTTCGAAATACCGTTCTGTATTACAAGACCGTTATAAATCGCGTGGGCTAAGATATCGGTGGAACAGGAAATATCGTCGGACAACCGATGCAGACTCGGCTTACAGTCTTAGTACCATCACCCTGACATCACTTTCAAAGTCATGGGATATTACGATCCCGCGCGAGACTGTCTTTGGTCACACCTGTGGGAGCGGCTATTTCCTGAGATTAGAACAGAAATAACATCTGAGGCAAAAATAGTAATGACAAGAAATCTACACATTTCTCGTGCTCTCTCACCTCTCTGACAGGGGATTGTGAAATGAAGAGACACTGCTAAGCCAAGACTAGCCAGAAATAGCGCTGACAAGCACAGTGAGCGTAGCTGTGTTCTGTTATCTGTGTACCAAGTGTGCAGCGAATGAGCTAAGACTTCTTTTCTTATTTGAACAAGAAACAACTGCTTTTGTGCAATGTGAAATATGTAATGGAGTAGTGCACAGTGGTGGATAGAATCCTTTGATCTTTGATCTCGGATCTCCCTGTAAAAATGACCTAAAATTAATTCCAGGCCATTTCTCGGGTCGGCTCGCCTCCCACCATCACTGAACTGACGCAGGCAGAATCGCCATCAAAACCGGAGAAGAAAATCTCGATATTCAGCCTGAAAAAGCGTCAGAAAGTGTCGATGGCCGAGCATGTTGGTGAGGATTTTTTTCAACATTTTTTAAAATTATTTTAAGCCGCTAATTTTATCAGATTGATTGTAGCTTAGATTTCAGCGCAAAAAGAAACTAGCTGCATGTACTTGATACTTATGACATTTTGTCCTCCTTCTAACCAGGGCTGGGCAAAAATTTTACGGTCTCTCATTTCACAATGTTCTCTCGCCGGTTAGAGAAAGCGAGAGAGTATTGCGAAATGAGAGATCCGTAAAATTTTTGCCCAGCCCTCCTTCTAACAGAACATCTCTGGGGGTTCCCCTCCTATCTCGCAAGAATTCCTTAGCAGCCGCCTGAACTGTTGTTCTGGTCACTGAGTTCGCCACCTATTATTTGTTGCCACCCATTTTACTCAAGTCCGATGATATCCTTCTTGTAGCTCACGAAAAGAAGCTATTACTTGATATGTTTGTTATAATGCTCTCTCCGAAAGTCATCCGATCCCGCAAGAATTCCTTAGCAGCCGCCTGAACTGTTGTTCTGGTCACTGAGTTCGCCACCTATTATTTGTTGCCTCTCATTTGATATCCTTCTTGTAGCTCACGAAAAGAAGCTATTACTTGATATGTTTGCTATATTGCTCCCTCTCCGAAAGTTCCCATCCGATCTCGCAAGAATTCCTTAGCAGCCGCCTGTTGTTCTGGTCACTGGGACACTCCGGGCTGCTTGCCCATTCATTGCCTTCTTTCTCTCTGTAGTTCGCCGCACCTAGTGCGTGACTGCAGCTCTTCGGGTCACCGTCTCCTCATTCCGCACACTCTCTCGCTTTCGAATCGTCGAGAGAGCATGCGAAATGAGGAGACAGCTGTTCGGATGAGCGCCGGGACACTGCAGCCGGCGTTTAGATCAGTTGACGGACCCCGAATTCAAGTTCCGGCTTCAAGGCATTTGATTGGATGAGAGCAATGGTATCTCCGGCATAGTAGTTCTCATCTGGACTCGAGCTGTGTAAATAATTCATCACCTTTGAAAATTGGATCGCCAGAAATTCTGAAAAATAGTATTGCAGACTCCCTCGACATGTCCTCATCTCTGGAACGGGGCGTCTGGGAGAGCATGGAAGACGTCCGACGCAGCAGAAACCAGCAAACATTATACTAGACTTAGTGTGCCCTTCCACCCTGTCAGAATGGGGAACCTCTGCGTGCCGCTGTATCCCTACAAATGGTCCGATTTATGGACTCTACAGTGACAGGCGCATTGCCCATTCTGACTACTGCATAGCCCCTCGGACACTAGGTCGGATGAGAACTTTTGAGACAATAGCAAGAGAGTATCCCGTAAAATAGTTCTCATCCGGCCTTACCTCATCATGTAAATAGCCAGACATTGTTACGATTCGTTCTCATCCAGTGTTGGGGCGTTTTGGAACTCGTGGTCTGAATCCAAGTTCCAAATCATCCCATCTCTGATCAAATATATCCCGGGTCCCCATTACATCCTGCTAGTCACCGATTCCCATCATCACTCCACGCATTCCTATCATGACACTTGTACCATACACTCAGCGCGGGTAGCTCGCCAGTAGCTAACTATTTTCCCAATTAAGATATCGTTATTTTGCTCAGGAATAAAGCATCCAATGTTTATCGCTCCTTGATCGCAAATACAAGCAAAAGATAGATGTGCACGCCTCGGGAGTCGAACCCCGCGCTTCGATACATTTTTAACATTTACAGCTGATCACAGTTTCGCCAAAACTTTCAAAGACAAGTGACATTTTAGAGGCGGCAGCTGTATTTTGGCTTGAAAGGTCCCGAAAACACTCGTATCTCCATTAGATATTCTCTTCACTGACTCTAAAGCTTCCTGACCACTGGTTAAAGACTGTGTATCCAATGGATTCCGAGCCCTTTGCTTCCTTTGCCAATGAAACTGAATCGCGAATAGATCGCACCTCTTTGAGAGAATTTTGACTTCTCGTGACAAAGCGAGGCATCTAAACCAGTGGTCAAGGTGTAGTCACGTGTTTTATATGCATTGGATAAGCGAGCCCTCAGATCCCTCGCCTCTCGACAATGGCAAAGTTCGATCCTTCCTAATGAAACTGAATCGATAATAGATCGCTTTGGCTTAGATACCTCCTTGAGATAACTCTGAGGTCTCTTGATAAAGAGTAAAAGTCCGCCAAATCCATGGTCAAGATGCGTTTTATGCATTTGACTACCGGGTGTTTTTCTCCAGATCCCTCGCTCTTCAACAATGGCAAAGTTCGATCTTTCCTAATGAAAGAGATGAGGAAGCGGCGCGCAATTACCCGACTGACCCGTCTAATGAGAGAAAGGACGAAGAATGAGTAGGAGAGTTATCGTCTCCCCATTTCGCTCACTCTCACTACGTTGAGAGAGTAGATCACATGAAGAGACAATATGTACTTGAGTAGGAGAGTTTGAAATTTTGTCTATCCTCATTTCCCACCCTCCCTCACCACTCTTGCCGATAATAGAGTGCGAAATGAAGAGACGACTTGATAGTCGGATTACTTTCGCTTTATCGGACCCGACTTTCGAAGGAAATGAGCAGGCTAGAGATGAGTGGGTCGTGCAACAGTAATTGATGATACTTTGAGAGGCATGTTCTGACTCCCAAAATTGGACATACTCTCTCGTTTTGCTATCTTGCTAGAGATAAGGCAAGATGAAGAGACGTGGTCATTGCTCTACTTTGAACTCAACGAAGTAGCAGCTCATTCTTTCAAGGAAGTGAGCCGGGTTAATGCGCAAATTTTTCCGCATATTTGGATCGTCTCATCTTTTGTCTTGAAATGTACATCAGTTCATCAACATGATTCTTTGAATTATTGTTGATCTCTACCTGAGATTCGATCAGGTGAAGGTGTTGTGGGAATATTCCCACGCTTGAATGCTAAAGTGCGAATGTAATCATTCGCCTGGGAACAGCAGAAGAGGTTCGAATGACAACAAACATTTATCTAAATGCTCAAACTAGCTGACAAACCAGCTATTTTTTTTCACTCCATTTTCACGAAGTATCATCACGTATTCACCCCTCCACTAACGCCGCCCAACTAAACTTCGCAATACCTGAATTCTGATATTTTCGTATACTCTTTCGCCGTCTGCCCACGTGCAATGACTAGACCATTTTCGAATTTCAACTCTGCAACAGAGGTCCGGTGCAATGCTCCAATCCGATTTTCACAGCCTATAGACGACGCACTAGCATTTCATCATTATTCACAGCGGCTAACGCCTCCGTCTCTCTCAACGCCAACGACCTTATACTTTCCCCTGCTGGTGCAGGTGTTTTCCTTCCTGCTCAACGCTGACGACGTCTTCTCGCTCTCTCTCCATTACATTTTATCTCTGCCCAGTCAGAGAAGGCGAGAGATCATGGGAAATGAAGAGACGAAAACAATCAAAGTCGCGCGCCGCGCGCAAGTTTGCGTGGCGAAAAGGCTCTCATAATGAGAATAGGGGCAAACAGACGTCGTCATGAAATGAGAGGGGAGGAAGTTTGTGAGACGTTTCAGTGCCCCATGATTCAGGCCATCGACTTTAGCACGTCGCCCCCTTCTTGCACAAAACAGCAGGCGAATGTCATCATTCTCGCACGATTCAAAGATTGCAAAAATTAGATCATATGAGTGTGTTACTAGTGCGACAGTAGTGGTCATCTAAACAAATGTTTGGGTCTGGAAGATGTCCCAACTAGTTCAAATCATGCGTAAGTATTTGAGAAATAATGAAATAGACGATGAATTCATTTTGCGGTAATTGTCAACTCATAATGTGCTGTGATGTTTACTCTATAAAAGTGATCACAAGCGTGGGAGCTGTTCAAAATGATATTATATCACTGTTTTTCCGCCTTCAAGCACTGAACTTTAAAGTACAAGTCATCCAAGACCAAGTCAAGTCATCATATGGCGTCATCTTCTGTCTTCCAAACAGCGTCACGCTTCCGTGTGCACGCGCACAGTTGATGGGGCCAGTCAGGCTGTCAGGCAGCCCATCCCGGGGCTGCCTGACAGGATGAGAAAACATGATGACTAAGCGGGATTTACAATTAGCATGTGAACGGAAGTGATGGCATGTATTTTCAGGCGTGTTTTCGGGTTTTGGAAACGAAGGATTAGATCAACTGTATTAGGTTTTCGGATTCTGGAAGAACGTTTTTTCTATGTCAGTAGCGCTGAATTCGTGTTTCCTTAGTGTTGCATTCCTTCGAGGAAGTGTACCATTTGCTTGATTTATTCGATATTTTTCCAAAGCTTCCCTTTTTACGCCTACTCGGATCTTCGCCGGCTCAGATTGGAAAGGCGAATCTTAGCGAATCCCGAAGGCTTATCGACTACAGAAGCCCAGTCGACAGTACGAAAATACCGACGATGAAATCATTTTCCGGTCCGCAAGGACAGTCTAAATACGGACTGCGGGATGCGTAACTGTAGTGGAATGGCCCGATTTCCGGTCGGAGGCTACAAATTTGGATGTGATCCAGCTAAAATGATGAAGACATGATAGCGAGAATAGTTCGCATTACAGTTCTCTGGCTGAACTGAGCCCTTTTTTCGAAACAGCGAAGTTCATGCACGAAAACGTCATCCTTCAGTCTTTAGTGTTGCATGATTTATTACTACTAGACCCATGTCTAATGCCATCAGTTGCCATGTGACTACTCCTGACGAAATACCTGGCTCGTGGGAGAAAAAAAAGTCGTTTTGTTCATTCAGCTAGTAGATCGGCACGGATTTCGGGAGGAATAAGGACTACTTCTTTCATTTCCATCAAAGTAAATCTTTACTCTATGATTCTTGGCGTGAAATGAGTAGTGTTTTTTAGTTAGCCCTTTCAGTACCTGCTAGGATTTCGCGGGGGGGGGGGCTGAATCAGGAGTAGCCCTTCTTATCCCGTCATCTCCCCAGACACCGAGTCGCCCCCGGCAACTGTCAGTCTGATTGAGACGTCCTTTTCAGAAAACGAGAGGTTCGGGTAGACATTAGGCAGCTTTTCTTGGATTTTCTGGGTACGATCGACTACCGTGAGAGACTTCTCAAACCATCTCTGATAACCACTCTCAATAGTCCCAATCACATATAATAGAACGCTTTTTTGATTTTCGTGTCCACATTTCTCGGAGATTTTAATCCCATTAGCGAGAGTCGAATCCATTCATTCTTTGCCGCGCGCGCCTAGCATAGCGGTCGCGAGCGTCCGAAGGACGCTAGACTTCAGAGTAGTCCAACAAAGAATTCATGATTCAATTATATCCAAATATTCAATGTTCTTCTTCTTTTTCAGTTGCATGTGATGCACATAATTCCTATCGTTGATCGTAGTATTCGAAGACTCTTTCGTCTTATTTGCCCCAATATTCAATGTGATGCACGGTAGCAAAACTGTAGCGCAAACAAGTGTTGTTCATATACGCCACACACACAATCAATTATAATCACGCAGTCAAAGACGATCGATAAAGTTAGAGGATGGTTACTGTAACCTGGATGATTACTGTAGGGGTACAAAAGGAGAAGTGGGGGTCTACAACACAGCAGCAGTGGGGGGAAATGTAGGAGGAGAGGAGCAGGAGGATGGAGGGGTGATCTTTGATCTTTGATCTCAGGGTGGGGTCCGAGAGTGATGAGTGTAGGAGAGGGCCGGGTGCTTAGACGAACCATGCCGCGTTGCTACCGCCGGCGAACCGAATCGAGGGCTCCATTCGAGACCATCTGTAAAGTATTGACGTAGGTCCAGATATCGATTTTTTGGATAGCGGTAGGTCAAAAGGGGCCTACCTCTTGGCGAGCCGGTTGAGCGGGTAGACCGGCCGGAGGCCAACCAGCACATCATCCATCTCGCCGGGGTAAGCCGGAGCCGCGGCGCAGACTGCAAATTGTGAGGATAAAACCCGGCTATGAGAATCCCGGCTCTAAGAAAATGGGCTCCACTTGAACGCACACGACGCGACGTCGTCCTTTTTCGTATTACAAGGGTCCCTCCCGCCGAATTGAAAGAGGGCAAGTGGGGCTCGTGAAACAAAATAGGCGCGCGCTCGCGTCAAAATTGCGATGAACGTAGGGGCAGTGAGACGGAATAAAGGGGGCCTTGACTCGGCACCCCTTCTTCCTTCCTCATTATACGAAAACTGCGCGCGCGTTTCACTCCCTAATCCCTATTTCAAAGGCGTAAATCGGCACGGTATTTCGACGAACACGGTTCCCGTCGGATTATCTGTATAACGCGAGGGCTGATCTCGGATGAATACAGGCCCCAGCCACTCTAGCTAATGACTACTAGTGAAGACACTACAGCTACCGTAACCTAGACGAGATACCATAATCAGGCACTACCGTATCCAGAATGGAAAGCAAGCATAGCGTACCGGCGAAGAGAACGATGAGAGCGATGAACAGCGCTTGAAGGGATCGCATCGTGAAAATGTGTGTGTGTTACCTGCAAGTCGGTGCTAAACAGCGTAAGTCTAAAGGCGGAACGACAAGTGTAAGGTCGGAACGGTAAAATCAGAGCGAGTGCTAGATATCCGAGTCGCTGGCCAAGGACTGAGTGAGGAGCTATTCAAATGGGGGAGGAGGAGGATCGGCTTGGCTCCGCCCCCTTTTGTGAGATAGTGTGGGAGGTGAGGAGAGTGCAGTGAGGGGAGAGAGGGCGGGAGGAGGCGAGCGGCTCTCTCAGGCTTACGTACTCTAAGGACTCTCTTCATTTCACGTTATCTCTGGGGGTTAGACAGGGTGAGAGAGCAGGCGAAATGGAGAGAGTGCAGACAGAAAATCGCGTTAGCAACAGGTGAAGTCTGAGAAGAATCGTGCAGCAACGTAGGCTTGTAAGCGTAATATCGGAGGAGGAAAATCAGCTGCGATGAGGGGAAACCCACTCGAAAAGCGACGTATCTCGGAGAATTTCGTAGGAAGTTCGGAGATCTGAAATATGGCTGAAGAGTCAAACGAAGGTTACGGAATAAAAAATAAGTCTCGTAGTTTTCACAGTGGAAACCCACTTTAATTGCGAAATTTAGTGAAGAAATTCGTACGCAGTTCATAGATCTAGAACGTTGAAAATGTCTCGTAGGTCCGCGCATTATTTAGTTGTACTCGTGAGATTGAGTCGCGAAAAGTTAGTCGTTCTACCTGGCAAGGATACTTTCCATATTTCACACGGTTTCTGTGGTTAGTATGTGAAAACAAAACAGTACACTACATACTGGCGATCGCAGATGTCGAAAGAAATCAGCGCATTTCTCTCCGATTTTGACCCTTCAAAGTATAACGAGGATAAGCATTGTGACAACGTCTAGGAATGGGGGGAAGTGCGGTGTAAACATGAATCACTTCATTTCTCCCGATAATAGTCATCATAAGAGGCTGTTTGCGTAAGAATCGGACAAATCTGAAAGGGTTTGGCACAGCTCAAAAATCTCGATTCTCTGAAACTATGTGATGTGGGGTTCTGGAGGGTGCTGATGACGATGGTCATATTTATTTTGCATGTCGACCTCCCGTTGGCTCCAGAAGGCATGACGTCGAAAAGAGTTTTTCTAGATTTTCTCAGTTACAAGAAGAGCTAAAATTTGGAGAGTTTGGCTCTCTGGGTAAAATTACTTGCCGATCACATCTGACTACTTCAATTTTTATGAATTACAAAAATAATTTTGTAAAAAGGAAGTTCTCGCAGAGTTAATAGCTATCGGGGAGAGTACTATAGATCGGACCGGAATGATGCAAGGATTCCAAATATGTTTTAAAATTTAGATTCCTGCATGCAGATAAGGTTTTACGCGAAAGATAGTTTACTGGCTTGTAAGTAAATTGTTCCATCCTTCCGCCTGTTGACTTCCGATCTTTTATCGATCCGTGTCTCCTTCCCGATGGAGGCGAGAGAGCATGGGGAATAGAGAGAGCACAGAGACAGGGAAGAGGTCAAGGTAGAGAGACTCGGGTAGATCAAAAGATCGGAAGCCAGCAAGAGGAATGATTGTAAAATTTACTTACAAGCTAGAGAACTATCTTTCCCGTAAAACCTTATCTGCATGCAGGAATCTAAATTTAAAAACATATTTGGAATCCTTGCATCATTCCGGTCCGATCTATAGTACTCTCCCCGATAGCTATTAACTCTGCGAGAACTTCCATTTTACAAAATTATTTTTGTAATTCATAAAAATTTAAGTAGTCAGCCGTGATCGGCAAGTAATTTTACCCAGGGAGCCAAACTCTCCTAATTTTAGCTCTTCTAGAAACTGAGAAAATCTAGAAAAACTGCTGTCGACGTCATGCCTTCTGGAGCCAACGAGAGGTCGACATGCAAAATGAATATGCCCATCGTCATCAGCACCCTCCAGAACCCCAAACCACATAGTTTCAGAGAATCGAGATTTTTGAGCTGTGCCAACTCTTGTCCGATTCGTACGCAAACGGCCTCATAATGAAGTGCAAGCGTTTTGACAGGCCCGTTGTGATATTATTCAATGGACCTGCATGAGGCACCGTCGTTTGGGAGGTTCAGTATTTTACAGGGACAAGGGAGAAGCCAGGTTCAATTTCGTCGTCTTTCTGCCGGAATTCGGTCATTCAGCTAGACCGAGCAGGTGCCTCTGATACAGTAGCACTTTGGGCAGTAAAGGTGAAGAAATTATCACTGAAGTAGTTCAAATGACAGGGAAATCGGAAGAAGAGCAAAGAAAACAATCGAGTTAGTGCAATGTTTGATCTCTCTCCTAAGTTAGATTCCAGGAAAACATCGTCATGTGTGGCCGTTGTTGTCGTTGCAATAATTGGACAATCGGATTCAGAAGTCGGATTATCGGATTCAGGAGACAGGAAAAACGGGAGTTCGAAGAAACTCAATACGCTCAGAGAACCAGAACCAGGAAGCACTTGAGTGTCATCTACTGTTATACAATCAGAATTATCTATTCACTCAAAAAATTATAAAATAAAAAGCAGCTATCTGAGTGCGTGTTACACTCTAAAAAATTGATCAAAACTGAATGAAAAGGGCGTTGAGAACTGCGTAGTTTCAGGAAAATTGTAGTTTGCAAGAAAATTGTCCTCCCAACGCAGCGCGTAGAAACAAATAGCAAGATAGGAAAACCATTGGGCATGCGCCGGACTGTACAGTTGATGTTATTGCTTGTGGTATCCCCAAAGAATGCATCCTTATCCTGCTCAGCTATTAATGGAATGTTATTGGAGCTAAGGTTTCTTGTTCTAAACGCTATTCACTGAAACATATTCATGCCTTGTAGAAACTGTAGTAATATAATAGAAAATGTATAAAGTGCGCGACAGTGATTTCACAACAATCTATCACTACTGAAAGGGCAAAAACCACAAAGAATAGGCAACTGACAAATGGAGATGAATGGACGTCGAAATATTCAGTAGGGCAACGCAGTTCGAACAGGTCTCTTCATCCCTCACACTCTCTCGCTTCTCTCTGACCAGATAAAGGGAGGAATGAAGAGACGAGAGAACGACGTGGTATTACCAGGAATTAGCGATGACCAATGTGTGTTGGGAAGCGAAACACAAGTAAGAACGGCACTAATTTCTGAGAACATGAAACAGAAATAAATTGGTTCGGCTTCGCAACAGAGGAGATGCACGTACGGCCTATTGCTGGCAAAAATATATATAATATAAAAAATATAAAAATATGAAAAATAAAAATATAAGGCAAACGAGCTCTATAATCTTAGCAACCGAGAGCTATTTAGGCATGAAGTTTTCGCACGAAGCTGCCTGCAAAAAGCAGACCACTCCAATAAAACGTGAGCTTTGCCAGACACTATACTTAGATTTCGTCTTCCTTCGCGTAAACAGGCCCTCATCCTCGGCCAAATCCGGATAATCGATCAATAAAGATAACCAATCGGTAAATACAGGAGGCTATTTCTGTAAACGCTGAGAAATTCTGCAGAGTGACAAAACAGCTAATTCTTCACTATGCATTGCATAACTTGAGACATTTCCGAGTCAAACGTTCCTTCAACTAGCTCATGCGGCCTTTACAGAGCAGATCATGCGAGTGGGTCCGAAACAATTCCCTCTCCTCTCCTGACCCCCCCCCCTCCTCTAGAGAAGTGACGCGCCCATTGCTGATGTCACTTCTCGCGCCCCTCATAAATTGAAATCGAGAAAGGGGGAAGCTGCTGAGTTGACCCCCCCCCCTCCCTTGCTCCTAAATTGCCATTTTGAAAGTGAATTATTCGTGCGGGGATTCGTGCCCTTTTGAAGGTGGGCGAGGTTCGTTCGAAAATCAGAAGTTGAAAAAAATCAGAACTTGAAAAAAGTCGCTTGAAAATACTACCTAGAAATATTGCAATTTGTGTAGCATATGTATATTCGAAGAGAAACTGTATATCTACACTTCTCAATATGGGATGATAGACGCTGCAGCTCTGATGTTTTCTAGTGGACAAACTTGGCAAAAGTGAGTAAAAAAGGGCAATGGGTGAGCAAAGTTCTCGCTTGAAACACTATATTTATAGGTTTCAGAAGTCGGAAACGTCAAGGCATGTCTGGAATGGCGCGGGCGGGCGCTAATTTGCCCTTACCGGTCGACTGGTCTCTCCATTTCGCACACTCTCTCGCTCTGTCTGACCAGCGAGAGAGCGTGCGGAATGAAGAGAGTCGGACAAATTCACACGGGTCACCGGACACGCCGAGTGTTCTGAGGATGAATTTAGAATTTTTAGAGTAGAGCACTTTTTGGTGGAGGTCTAGGGAAATTGGAGGGATGTTTCTATTCTTCCAATGCCGAAAAACAGACAAAAACAGTGAAAAGGATTCAGAAGATAGCGTCTTTGATAACTTTCAGTTTCAAAACGTGACATGAAAATAGAAAATAAATTAGGGATGTCTCAATAACAGACAAACACTTCCTCTCGTCACAGCCCTGCTCTTTGTACGCAAACATGGATATAATCAGGTTAGGGGAGAAGATGACAGCGTGACTTGCGCCATCTATAAATTGCAGAATGTTATGCGATGGTCAATGGTCAGGTTTGTGTTTTTTTAGATAGCTAGCCCTGGAAATCATTGTAATATCTTCGAAGATTGTCATTATTGTAACTCAAAAGTGATTGAAATATCCTTTTAGAAGCGATGGCTTTATCACACAAAGATCGAATTCTGTAAGGTCTGACAGCGTGACTAGCGCCGATTATAATTTACAGACTCTTATCTATACGATGGTCACTGATCAAGTTTTAGCAGCTTGTGACTAAGATTACAAGCCGTGAAAATTAACGGAACATTATTTGAGATAGAGTAATATTAATCTCAATGATTTTATCAGATCTCAATGCATGAAGATCACATCTACTAAGTACGAACATAAACCAACATAGACATTTACAGAATCATTCCAAATTACAAACGATAAGGGTACAAGACCATGAATGGGGTTTGTTTGAAAGTCTCTACCGAACCATCGACCTTTTTTCCATATGTAAGTTCATAAATGATCATTTCCAATGTGTAATATTTCTTGTCCAACTCGATTGATTTCTTTCTGATGTCGAGCATCTCATCCAAAACGGAGATCTGAATGAAAATAGAATAGTAATGAAATAATATCAGCTAGATAGTTAAGCGTTTTATTTTTTCACAGGAGTAACTTTTATCGCAAAATTCCTCCACAGCTCATCTTTGACAGTTAAATAAATATTGTCTGCAGACTTTATGTTTGTGTGACTTCAACAATCGACTGACCTCGAATGGTTCTTCTGTTCCAACGTAGATTTTCTTGTTGAAGATCTCTTCATAGCATTCCTCCATCTTAGCTCCATGCATGTTCTTTTCCGCAAGCATTGCTAGGAGTGTTTCATCCTGACATTTTTTTAAACAGAAAACATAGCGATAAAAGTCGATGCAATGCACAAATTACACGATTAGAGGATATTTTCATTATTAAACAATTTTTATTCAGATTTCCGTCTTGGATGAGATGCTCGACTTTAGAACAAAATCAATCGAGTTGGAAATTACATATTGGAAATGATCATTTTTGAACTTACATATTCGTACGTCAAAAGAGAGTCAAAAGGACTTTCATGATCACGTAATAGATGACAACATCGCAGTTCAAAACGAAAATATATTTGAATCATTCATGATATTTGAGTGGATTAACTTGTGTTTTGAAAAAAAATACAATGAATAAAGACTCTCAACACCATACATTATTTTCGTTGTAATATTTTTAAACAAAAATTTCATGGTATTTTCTGCTTACTTCATTGGCACACCGCTCATGGAGTTGGCTTCCGTGTACGTTCACTTCCGATTTTCTAGCAACTCTGTAAGATAACAAATAGGTGGGGATACACAGTGTCACTTGAAAAAAGAAACTCATTGCTTAGGAACCGTATAGTTAGAATTTTGAAAGTGGAACCGCTTAATTGAACACGAGGATTGAAATCGTTCTTTTGATTCTCCCCTTGTGGAACAAAGAAAGAGGAACGATTAGCATAGAACGCGCAGATTGGACTCGACAAAGCCGCACTCATTATGTAAAATCGACTAGAATGAACTCGAAAAGCAAAACCGACGATTTGTAACCGAGATTTTGTAACCGGCTAAATGGTAATGAAAAAGTAAAACCGTCGATTTGCATGCTAATTCTCGATGCAGATACACACGCAACCCCCCCCCCTCCCCCTCAAAAGTGTAGACTCGACTTGAGTCTGTTCATTTGCACGACTTCTTCTGCATTGATTAGTTCGTATCATCGGATATATGACGTTGCTTGTTACTTTCTTCTGACGATCCCGACTGCTCTGGTGTCCGCCCACAAGTTGGAATCAAGCATTTCCCACAAGTTGCCTCCAAGCTTGTGGGAATGGGTCAGGGGTACTGTACTTGATTCCAACTTGTGGGCGGACACCAGAGTGTATCTGCTTCAAGAATTAGCACGCAAATCTACGGTTTTACTTTCTCATTACCATTTAGCCGGTTACAAAATCTCGGTTACAAATCGTCGGTTTTGCTTTTTGAGTTCATTCTAGTCGATTTTACATAATGAGTGCGGCTTTGTCGAGTCCAATCTGCGCGTTCTATGCTAATCGTTCTTCTTTCTTCGTTCCACAAGGGGAGAATCAAAAGAACGATTTCAATCCTCGTGTTCAATTAAGCGGTTCCACTTTCAAAATTCCAAAAAATTGGATTCATTATTAAAGTGACACTGTATATCCCCACCTAACAAATATTATCATATCATACCTTTACTCAGCTTTGACAGTACTGTCTTTAGCTTACAAACGTATCCTTTTTATTCATTATTGATTATTTCTAAATTCACATCATCTCAGTTAATGCCACTAAATCCTCTAAAAAATTTTTGGAACGTTATCTAGAGTTAAAGTCCCTTCAGTCTACGTAGAACGGTTTAGTAGTTTACGATACATTAGCATACAAAAAATACCTGAGTTTGTCCAAATAATCTGGACGAGAGAAGTCATCACTCCGTGGAAAGCAATTGCATGCTTTCGACCCGTTTCGATAAGTTCATCCTGAAGAGATGATAGATTAGTCTTCATCTGAAATCAAGATGAAGAATTCTCTTCATTCCTCGTACTCCCTCAACGAAATTAGGAGAGAGCATTGTTAATGAAGAGATTCTTCGTCCTGAAAGACCTAGTCCCAAAAAAAATTGAACGGAAATCTAAACAATGAATAAAAATTGACTCACCATTGATGCTGTAGCCGGAACCGCGTTTTCCATCAAAAAGTTACGCTTCTTCGAGCACATAAATTAGTTCGAATTTTTTCAGAACTACGCGTCGTCGTGTGCTCGGTGCACCGTGAGCGTGAGACTTTTATTAGTCTGTTCCCAGGCTCACCATTCAGCAGCTCTAGTTGTTTTTATTCACATTCAGAAAAAAAGAGACGCGCAACAATTGTCTCCAATCAGAGTGCAATTTCCGAGAGAATTAATCTTGATTGGACTAAGAACAGAAGTTTTAAAAAAATTTAAAATAATGTTGGGTTTAGAGTACCCTGTAGTTTCAGCTAAAACAAGTACCGAATATCCATTCGAATTGTCTGACAGCCCTCTACCTCAGCGGATGTTTTCCTTCGGCAAATTTCTTCCTGAATGAAGGGTCCTTTTTGTTCTCAGAACTTTTTTCGGTTCGACCACTCCGCTCGTCTAAAGTGCATACAGTTGTATAGCTCCAGACCGATAAGTGGAGCAATGCTCTCGTCTCTTCGGTTAGCCTTATCACTCTTCATTCAAAGAATCGAGAGATGAGCAGAGTCGAAATATCTAATGAAATTCGACAAATGCCTGCTCTTCATTCTGCATTTCTCACAATATGCCGATGCAAAGCGAATCCATCACGAAGGATTCCACTATTTCGAACTGTCAGACATAGCCTGAAGAAGTGAGCGAATTGCAAAAAGCTAGCTCGTATACAGAAGTAGCATGAATAGAGTGGATTTTCTTGATGATGAAAAGTTAAATTAAGAGGAGTATCTAGATGGCACAAAATCAGATGAGAATATTCCCACGATATTAATTTGCTTTGCATGAGAACCCGGTCCGACTAGACTCCATCGCGGATTCCGTGCCTCACAAGAAATGCTCTCGCCTCTCCGTTTTGCCTTGTATATCACCAGTCAGAGAACCGAGAGAGCATTGCGAAATGAGAGAGCTAGACCATCCATCCCTGCACAAGCAATCTGCCTGACACCTGCACTTAAACCGGCGAACAATTTGCAGACTCTCCCCATTTCCCATGCTCTCTCGCTCCCTCTGACCGGCAAGAGAGTATGTCGAATGGTGAGACGATAGCCCTAACCTGCACTTATCCGGTCCCTCCTGCTGACTTCCCTCGGAACTCTCCCTCCCTCTCTTCCGCCTCCTCCTAGCACCCCCTTCCCTCTCTCTCCCTCTTTCTCTGCATCTCCATGGAAATGTTTCTCCTCCCATTGAGCCTCCGGGCCCAAGTCGTTTTCGAAAAAGACATCGACCTACATACCGTGCCAGTCATTATAGCTCAGTATTTTCGCGGAAGTCTCGAGGCCCTACACTGTTCTTTCCTCCCTTTCCACTTTCCCACTTTCTCATTCCTCACTCACTCACTCTGATTTGAACGCGAGTTTGTTTTCGCAAACACCTGCCTTTTTTGAGATCATAAATTTTTCTTTGACAATGACTTTTTTGAAGGAGTGGCACGAATCGAAGTTATTGAATGCCACCACGCAAAACTATACGTCCCAAATTCTCAGTATAAGTGACCAAATATTCGTGCCACTACTTCTTTAGAATGTGCTCAGTGCATTCTATAGAACTCACTTGAATCGCTTGTTTTTCACGGTTCACCTCGCCTTGTTTCAGGCTTTTATAAGTCACCCCTACCCGGCCTTCCATTTACAAACTTTAGTCGTCGATTTCCCCCATTCATGAGGCATGTTTCTATTCTTTCGAGAGGGGGCGCGCTGCTTATTGTTAGCTATTTCGGCAAACATTTTGCCTCCCGTTTTCTTCGTTTCTCCCTGAAGTGAGCAAAATGCGTGTCACTTTGGCCAAATTGCACTCTGAATTCGCGATGCACCTTGTTCGCTTTTGCCTGATCAAATTTTTCATCGAAATGTGGCTCTTTCCTTCCGCGTTTTCATGCATTTTGATGGATTTTCTTCATATCGCTTGCTCTCTTGCTCTGTCTAACCAGCTAGAAAGCAGGCAAAATGGAGAGAAACGAGGCATTACTCATCGAGAATGGCGCAGAGTTGCGCTAACGGCTCTCTCTATCTCCTGAAACAAACAAACCCCCTCGATGGGATGGTTGTGAGGCAACATGATGTGGTTTTCCTCCGAGTCCTGGCCATGCTATATCCATGTTTTCTGCGTTTTCACTTCAATTAAATAGAGTAGCGTGGTCTTAGAGAAGCGATTCAGAGACGTCGGCGTATTGATACCCATGCTTGCGACTTACAATTTTTACTGCAATAAAAGCCGCGTATCTAAGACCAAACTATCAAATACGTCATGTTTTCATTCGTCCAAAAGGACTTAATCCTCATCTCTCCGTGTATTTGAGACCTTCTGTCGATCGTCTCACTCGATCATAACATCGTCATAATGAGGGCCTCGTCTCTTCATTTCACACGCTCTCTCAACGGTCGGAACGACGAGAGATCACGCGAAATGAAGAGACGGGCTCCGAATCCTGACATTCCCATCCTAAATCCCGGATAATGCGTCCGGCCGGCCAATCCGTGCGATTCCCTATCTATTACGCAGATTGCACACTACGCGCTCATCTAACGATGATTAGGCATGCGAAGTCGCTCGAATATTTGAGATATTGCATCAGCAATTCTGGCCTCGTCTCACTTCCAAAACGCAATGTTCCCGACACGCAAAGTGATGAAAAAGACTCGGTTCGGCATTTATTCTGCAAATAACAGAGCATTTTTCGAAGGAATTTTGGTAGAAAGCGCCTCCTCACTGCCTCCCCAATTATCGATTGACTGGATAGGGAAGGGATCTGGGAGTTTTATATATATTTTTTTTAATTTTGTGAATCATTTCGACAAAAAAAATCATCAAATTGTCATTTTGTCGAATATGACGATTACGGTAGCCAAAATTCAAATTGGCGCGGTCTGATTACGGTATTGAGCTTGATCGATTTGATGACATTAGAATTTGAATTTAATTTCGCGCGCGTTTTGTGTTTCGCAATATTTTGTTTCGCAATGTGTTTCGCAAGTCTTTTTTCATCTTATTTTAGCTATTCGATTAATTTATTTCTAAATCGCTTGCTCAAATGCGATTAGTACTTGCTTCTTTGGTCGGAAATGGGCGTGAAAGCGTTCGCTTCCCTAATGTCCGCAGTCCCTTCCTTATAACTTCCCATAACTCGCGTTTCCGTCCCGTATTTCCTGTCATCGTGATTCACATTACCGCTGCCTTTCTCGTGGATGGCACTGCGCGAGACTATGTTCAAAAATGAGGGGGCGCAGAGGCGGTGTGCCTTGGTCTCTTCGCCATCCCCACTCTGACCACCCTCTCCAGACTCTACTCTATCAGCTGACCCCCGCTTCCTATCCGTATGGGCACTCTCCGGCCACACACTGACACTACGTACAAGGCAATTTTCCTCCTTCATTTAGCCTGCAATACGCACCAGGGCTGTGTAAAAATGTATCTCTATTTCGCAATACTCGCATTTAGCAATACTTTCTCACTGTTTGTAGCCGGCGAGAGAGTATTGTCAAATGAGAAACCGTTTAATTTTTGCACATTCCTGTTACGCACTCCTCCCTTTTGCACTACTTATGTTCTTAGTCCCTTCATATTTTGACTAGAATGCATTGCTTGCGTGGTGTGTTGTGATCGTGTGTGCGTACGCTTTGATATCCCTTTACCTTCGAGTATCGATTAATTAATGATCAATTTTGAGGTGACTCGAGACTCCCTGGCGAGTTTCTTGCATGAAATGAACGTTCTCTCGTTCATCGACGAGTCCAACCTATCTGCTGAAAGACCGAACGGAATCGTTAGTTAATTTATTAAATTATTTAAGGTTGTTTGCTTAAAATTGACAAACAAAGCTGATCAAATGGTTCTTAATATAGTATGTGTATTACCGTCCTTGCTCATTAACATGCCGAGGAAACTCGTCATAAGTTAACCAAACTCAAAAATAAGCTAATCATAAACAATCAGGACCGCCTGAATCTCTCCTCGCTGGAGGAATCGTGCCGTGCCCACGAGCCCGTCCTCACTCCTCCCTCTCTGCCTCCACTCGATAGCAGCAAAGAGAGCAAGAAGACACCCGGGCGAGCCAGTAAGTGCGCATTGTGATCATACATTTTCGTAACAACCGGGCCGGTAATCAGACCACTATATTTTTAGCCGAGTTAGTTATCAGACCACTACATTTACACGTTCGAGGGATCAAAATACCTCGTCCAACTGCGGTTTCAGTCTCAGATCACTATATATTTTTGGTCCCCGGTACGCAATGAAAATGTATGATTGTGATCAGTGATGAGCACCAACCTCGGACAATTGCACAAAACCGGGAGAGCAAGATAACGAGAATCGTGGTTTTTGCTTCACAAATCTGGGGTTATGAGCGTATAAGCATGTCATCCTTAGCCATGTTAGCTGCCCCCCGTTCAATAGAAGTGTATGTAATTATATAAATGATTTTGAAAAGAATCAGCGTAAGCCCTACTAGTCTATGAATATGAAACATCGTTGTGCAAACTCAACTGGGAATGACAAGTGCTAGCTTGGAAGCGTGTCTCGATTTCCTATTCAACGTTATTGCTCGATCTCTGTGTTGCACCTTTCGTGCTAATCTCTGACCGCCGATTGAGTCCTTTCATTCACGCCTGGTGCAGTCTCGTTGCAGTCTTGAATAGGGTTCGGAAACGCCAGGGAAAGGCGCGGTGTGAAAGGCGTAGGTTCCGCTGAATTGGCCGACCACTGCGGGGTTTTCTCACAGAACGCCGAATGTCGAGGGTGAGAACGGGGAGTGTTGTCGAATAGCAAACGAAAATATAATTCCGTTACCAACTTATGATCCTAATCGTTTCCATTTACCGCGTTTTTTACAGTACAATATATATCAGTGTCGCTTTCTTGACTCAGTTTTAAGAATCATCAGCTAGCGAACTTTTCGCTTCATACTGTGCGTAACATTAAATATCAAGAGCATTTGAATCTCACAATAAATTGCAAGATAAAAACAATAATATAATTCAGAACTGCAACTGCCTCCGCCCTCGCCCCGATCTATGGAGCAGCGCGACTCGAACAGTATGGAGGTGGATCGATCGCCCAGAAGTGAGTACCGTAGCGGCATTACGGTAGCGAGATAACATTTGATTTGACGCACTACCCGACATGAAAGAGGTGATTATCTGGGGGTTTTGAATACAACATAATAAAAATAGGTAATATATTTGTAATTAGTCTAATTTGAGGGTTATGAATAAACTGTATTAACATTCGGTAGTTTATTCGTAATTACTCCAATCGTGAAACTCGGATTAACCATGCAACTTGCAACTAGCTATTTGAATTTCAATCATGAAGCCTCTTGTTTGTTGTAATATCCACTGCTGGGCTATATCCCCCGCTAGAGCATCTGAATGCGGGGTCCCCTAACAGAAAAATTTCGGAAATTGCGGAGCCCCCGGACAACTAGCGGAACTTAGCTCATCAGTGGTAATATCACTTTTTGCAGCACCTCGCTTTACGGAAGTGCAGCCCACGAATCTCGCCTCGCCCGTCATGACCAAGGTATTTTTATAATTATATATTTTTAATTATATTTAAAATTTACTAAAATATTTTTAATGACTAAATCTATTCTTTGCAGTTCCCTTCCATGCAGACGGCGCCTCGGTACACGCTCGGCTCGACTGAGGTAGTCATTTTTGTCATTGTTATTTAAATATTTTAAAAAAATGATATCGGCCCTTTTCTAAAAGGCTTGCGCAAACTTCTTTAATTTGTTAATTTAAATTTATAATTTAACATGTTATTTATAAAATAATAATTGCAGTTTCCCACGTCGCTGTCGCCTCGCACCGTGCTCGGATCGATTGAGGTACTTTATTTATTTATAAATTTTTTATAAATATTATAATGGTGAAAAAGTACCGCTCTCTCTGTTCTCGCTGACTTTAGCTTGAACTGTCATTGAACTTACATCTTTCCATTCACGCATTCACATTCGATCAATCAAGTAAGCAAGAGTGTGTGCGAAATGAGGATAATTTTTTCGCACCTCTTGTGCGTTTTTGACACCATTTAATTTTTTTTTCGGGATTTACCCTTGCCTGTTCGATGCGGCTGATTGAAACGGACCGGACCGCCTAGCCGAGCCATCTCAATTACTCATTACGGCGCAGCGCAGCTTATGCGAGCTTGGAATGGGAAACCAGCGCACTGACCATTTCCCCACCGTCACCGAATCGAAATCTCTTCGTCTCGTGAAATTTGGGAGAAAATGACGGCTGTGTCGCCCTCCGCGCTGAATCACGATCTCTGCTTCGATTTATTCCGCTTCCTTAGCTACCCTAGCATACTTTACTAGATATTGTAATTGTGATCAGCGTTTGTGTTGTTCTAATTCTTTGTGATTGAGTAGTGGAGTGAGAAAGGTTCATGAACTTTTATGAGTCCAAGTGGTTGTTATTAAATAAATATCATTCGTGTATTTTCTGAATGAAATTCATTCTTCTGATGAGCAATTCAATAACCGGATATTATGGTGTAAACTTTGCCCCCGGACTGTCGTCAATCCAATTAGGCCCACGTTTTTTTTTGCCCACTCGCTCGTTTCCTTTCCCCCAATCTTGACTGTTTGTCTCACTCCTCTCTAATGAATGATTTCGGCGGCACAGGCGCTTATGCGTTCGCTCCTTTCTCTTACTCTCGATCGAGAGACATTCCTCCGCCTTTTTCTTCCTCCTTTCTCTTTCTCTCTTTCTCGTTGAAACTGCTGAAAACTGTCACTTCAGCTCAGTTATCAACTGCCAAGATCGCGCGCCCTTCGCCCTTTCCTACACGCTTTGCTGTCATCATCAGGTACGATACGGTATCTACGAGTACGGTAGGTCAAATAAATATTATTGATACGCGTCCTCCTCCTCCGGGCGGTGGGATCTGATAAGGGTACTCTTGTCTCCACTCTATCCCCCCGCCCCGTCCCCCGTCGTTGACTCGGCTTGCTACTATTACAACAAGCGGGGACGTCCTCCTCCTGCTCCCCCTGCCCGCCCGTCTCTTCGCCTCCTCCCGCCTCTCTCACTCGCTCGCTCCCACCTTCTCGACCTACCTTCCCCCCCCCCCTCTTCCTCGCCCCTCTGATCACTTTCGCGCACTTTCGGATTTCCGCCCGCGCATTGCTCGTGAGATATCCGGGTTTATCCCGTTCCGCGCGCTTGCCATGATTTCGAACTGTCCAAGAGGGGCAGTGACTCAGTGTTGATGCCTGAAGCTCTTGAGCCTATTGTGATCGGAGCAGTTGCTGCATGCCAAGTTCGGGGAGTGCCCTGAAGATCTCATCTTCGATGATCTTGATCCGCTTTTTGCTCGATGATCTTCCTCTCTATCCCTAGAAACTTCTATCCCTAACTTCTGTTCTCACCCCCCCCCCCCTCCTCGACCTCCTCCTGATTGTGTTTGGCTAAGCCACACGTGAAGCGATTGCGCGCGCGAGATGACGAAAAGAAGTGAGGATATCGCGCGAGAGAATGCGAAAAAACCTGCAAAGGAGTTTGGAAGAGTGGGAGGAGGGCTGTTGACGCCGATGTTAGTCATTAGCAATGAAGTTATGAATTGGCTGTTAGCAGTTCGAGTAACGAGCAAAGAGTTCATTGATCGCGTAAAGCCGTCTATTTGTCTGTCGTCTCTTGCTCTACGTTCCGTTAATGAACAGAGATGAACTAATTGAGAAATTAATCGGGCACATTTAGAACACTATTCGAGTTTCGGTGATCAGTTTCTTTTTTTTTGCTCTTGTTGTAATTCATGGTTGCTGCATCGAAATGGAGAGAGGACCTCATCCCATCTGGACCTATTTATGCTCTCTGGTTTCACTTGATCCCCTCAGCTCGCGCTCATTCTTGAAATCTCAACGGCAAATAAAAGTTAGGAATGAGTCCTGGGGATAGAGTTCCCTCTCATCTGAAGCGAAGAACCTCATGAACTTTTATTATCAGGTGTGGGTAATTATTCCCAATAGCTATGTTTTGTCTGTATCCAATCTGTTTCATCAGCGCTATTTTTTTTCCGATCTTGGCTGATTTGAGTTGCGATATTAACAAGCAAGTGCATTTTCTCGCAGCGGCAGTAAATTCTTTGTTGGTTTTTGCGAAGTAATTTCGAGAAAGCCGAGATTTCTCTGCCTCGCCACCTTTTCTCCTCTTCCTCCCCCTGCTGCCATTCTTTCGTTATGCACATTCAGCCATTCGCTTCAGTGACTTTCTAGTGAAAAGAAAAGCCGGGAATTTTCTGCAACCCCTAGTCGAGATTCTCTATCACTTTGTTCTAATCAATGTCTTTTCGCGATCAATTGAAATAACGCTTTTCTAAGCGACTCACTGGTGAATGGCTGTCTCACGTTGATTGATAAGCAACCAGCGGGGGGTCCGTATCACCCTCCCTATCACCCGTCCCGCCGAAGGCTGCCCATCTCTAGTTTCCCCCGCTGCATCTCGGGGCTTTCCTTTCACTCCCTCATCCATCCCCGCCGCTTCTCCTTCTTCCCTTCCTCCCTCTCCTCCATTTTCCGTGTTGTAACTTCTGACCAAGTCGTCGTCCCATCGCCTGATAGGTTCCTGCCCATTAATCAGCCGAGTCATTTAGCGTCCTTCTTTGCGCCTGGCTTGTGATATATGCTAAGTTATCGATTGAGTGGCGCGGAATGCTCGACGATAGCCGGAAACAGATAGAGGTGCCATTCGAACTTGCGTCAGAGGGTCGAGCATTGCTTTACTTTTTTGCGTGTCTCTTTCTCCCCGAGATGAGTTAGAGAGATGAGATCTCCTTGTCCTTTCCTCCTCCTTCTCATTCCCCGCTCCTCCCGGCCATCCTCGCCGCTCCTCCCGCCGCAGCTCACCCAAGACCCGATCCTCTCCTCACTGTCAGCTGTCCACTGTCGTACACACACCTCGCTCGCTCCGCCCGCCTGTCCACCCGCTCCGCCCGCGTCCCTGATCTATCCTCGATCTCCACACTCTCTCACCGCCCATCCCCCCTGAGGGCTCTCTTTCCTATCCTAATCGATTACACTCTCGGCCCGCAGGAGGACTCTCTTTCTCTATCCCTCAACCTCTATGTCATCCCCTGTGCTTCTTATTAATTGCTCAATTCGCGATCGATCGAATGATGTCGTGTCTGATACGATAATTCTGTAGATGACCGCGTAGTGTGCTCGTGTCGACGACGACTTATCGCAAACCTCGGCCAGTCGAATGCACTACGGACGGCAATCGCCGACTCCTCCTCCTCCTCCTCCTCACCCCTCGAACGGTCAGTGTTGTTTTCGAATTTGATCGATACTTCGATAGAGAAAAAGAAAGCTAGACATCTGGAAGACGACTTGATGAATGAATGAGTGCGTAGGCATGGATAGGCGCCACGTGTGTCACCCGAGAGCATCAGATCGCTTTCTTGCAGTCCCCAAGTCTATCGACTCCTATCTATCGTAACCTACGCCATTGCAGGTGTCTATCCCCGTTCCACCTTTCCCTCCTTTCCTTCTTCTTCCGACTTTCATCGACGATCCTTTGTGGAGGTTAGTTCTTGTTGATTGAAGCTCCAGAAGACTCGAGATCTCTAGCGTCTCTCTGATCTGAGTCGAACTTGTTGACCCCAGTGTGACTCTGTGTGCTCAGAACAATCGTGTTGATCGTCAGGGCGCTGATATTTCTCCAATCTATTTCGATTAGTAACGCTGACTGATTGCAGCATCAACCTCCCCTGCCCGACCGTCTCTCTTCCCCTCCTCGATATCCACCCTCAACTGCCTACTCGGCCTTCCCCTCTGCCAATCGGGCACCGCGCGAGTCAACTCCGCCCTACGCGGCCCGCCCGCGTCCCTCGCACTCCAATCCGCCCACATATCAGGTGGGACATGATCAATTGACTTGATATTATTGTTCACGTCAATACGAGCCTTCTAATTCAGGAGGTAGTAAGGGACGTCTCTCCGGGTGTGTACCAGCGTTCCTTCAACCAGCGGGTACTCAAAGAGCGCAGTCCACCTTCATCGACAGCTCTCTACGACCTCCTCCAGAGGTACCGTATTTGTCTGTATCGACCTAGAAACGATGAAATGTAGGTATCCCTCCGCTCGCGCCTCGGTCCTTTCACGCTCGTTGTCTGGTCAATTACCAAATGAGCACTCGCTAACCGCGGGAAGACAGGAACACTACGCGCAGGTATGCCATAAACCAGCAACGGACAGGTGCTAAAGCGAACCATACAGCGCGAGGACTATCGATCGGACTACGGCAGTAGCAGTCTCGACCGGCACTCGGGCGGATCTTACGGATCATCGGACCCTTACACGACTCCCAGCGATTTCACGCCTTCGGACGAAAGCCCGAGATCTTCTAATAGCGGAGCGAATCAGGTAATAATGTAGGATTTGATCTATCCTACAAGCGAAATGGGACTGACCATGAATATCAATATTAATATTATACTTCAAGGACACTTGGACCGACACTTATTCGTCGACGGCTACACTAAAACCTTTGGACGTCAGTATATTAGGTGAGTTTTTTTAATATTGGGCATGTTTCTATTCCACGTCTTTTGGAGATTGTGTGTATGATGCACGCGCAAACATGTTTGTTTTTTTCAGACGACCTTATCCACGACCGTTCTCCCTCCTCCACAATGTCTCGCTCCACGAACGAGTGGCGCTCGTCGTTCGAGCGAGCACAACAGCACTTCCGCTCGCGTCCGGCGTCGCCCTCGGAGGGGCACTCGGTCTCCTCAACCCTACTGCTGCCTAAATCCTCGTCGGCCACCTCGATCAGCGAGCGCTCGCTGCTCGCGGACGCGGTGAACCGCGCAGATGCCTCGGCCGCGAGCGGGAGGACGACGCCGCAGCTCAACGAGTTCTGGAGCGGCGCACTGGCGAGGGCCAGCTCGCCCACGCCGCCCTCCAGACGACTGCCGGCAGCGATGACCGCAGCCGAGCGGCTGAGTCTGCTCAAGGAGTCGGCAGACTCGCTCGGCAGCGGATCAGCAACATCGGCATCTGCTACGGTAGCAGCCGCTGTGCCATTGGCACCTCGCCGCACGGATTCGATAGCCTCGAGGCAGGCGCCCTTCCTCTCCTCATCTGCGTCAGCACCGAACTTTTCCGCGTTGGACAGAGCAGTGGCCGAGCTGCCCATGCGAAGTGAGTTCCTATTTGATCGATTTATATGCAGTCCATTTCCAACTAAAAATGAAACTCGATAACTCAGGCGGCTGTGCTCGTTTCCCCACGGAGGACCATGCATTCTCGCCACCACCATTTGGACGCCACTCGGGCACCGCATCATTTACCTCGCATGTTACGACGCATGTTCGCACCAACGGCGTGCACTCACCTTCGCCCGATTCACTGTCGGAAGCGTCGTCGTATGGAGTGCCTACCGGGCTGCCCCATCCCAAACCCCGCCACAATGTGATGGAGCAACTCGCCCGAGTGAGTTTATATCCCAATATGAAAACGTTCGAAATATCTCGAGCAGTTCCAGTTCCGATCTCACTTCCGGTTGCGTTTAGTGCTGTTTCGCCGACCGGAACATTGTTGATTGACATGAAGTCCTGGGCAATTGAAAAAGAGCTATCTCCGTCTCTCGCAGGTCTCCTCGTCCTCTTCGATGAGCAGTCTGCACAATCCGGCGCCTGCTTACCGGCCCAATTTTCCGACCACCGGATCGGTTTCATCTCGCATATCCGAGCTCGAGAAGCGGCCCGGCACGCCGACTTTGAGGTTGGCAGGCGGAAGGTAGGGTAGTGCGGCTGGGCAAAATAGTATTGAGCGGTACATAATTGTAACTTTCTACAGTTTAAGTGTGGCGCGCGAGCGAGTGGAAGAGGATACGCAGCGCGGCCCTGCTCCGCTGTCCCCTCGATCCACAGTCTTCCGCACGAAGCCAGTGATCCACGTGGACATGGGCGGCCGAGTGGTGCAGCAGCAGCCGATGCAACTGCACCATCAGAATGGGCTGCACCAGCAACATCTGCAACAGCAGCAGCATGCGCTTGCAGCAGCGAATCAGCAGCGACTGCAGGACAGGAATCATGGTGAGATTAAATCATTTTTGAGCTAGATTGTCAAAATGAGATTATTGTAGCAAGCGCGACAATTCGAGGCACTGCCTACACGAATTATAGCGTCAAAGCAGAGGAGCCAACGGCAACGTTCAGCTTCAGGATTCAGAAGGTTTGCGAGTTACATATACCGGATCTGGTTCAGATTGGGCTGTATTAACCTTGCTTCACTTGAAAACTGATCCCGCTGCGATTATCAAGTTCACAGGACAAACGGCGTCAGCGAGTGCTGTGGTACTTACTGTAACATGACTAGGTGCTGTACTTTGGACATTATATATATATATATTTATGCGTAATCACAAGGACAAACGCGGATACAACTTAGAAATTATGTTCAATTAAAACGGCGTAGAATGGTACGAAGTGACAATAAAACGGAATCTGGATCACTCAGAGAAACTGGTAGTTAGTATTCCGGATTTAACTACTAGCCTTGCCGCTCTGGGGAAGAAACTGTGTTGCCGGTAATTTGAAGCAGAGACACTATTGGTGAAGTTAATACCATTTCTAGTAAAGTAATAATAAATGTGGTGATGTTTCTGTTTTGAGATTTTGTATTTGCCTCTCAGAAGATTACTGGCTGTCTTCAAGTCTATTTCCTCTCTACGCTTCTCTAACGAAGAAATACCTAGTTGAGTGTTCCTATCAGCACCTCTGGGCATGGTTTCCCATGTTGCTTTGTGACAGCGCATGTACAGTCTACGGGTAAAGTAGTTCTGAACTTTCTCAAGAACCTTTTTGTCGCGGGGGAGGTAAGGGTTGTAAACCATCGATGCGCTTTCTAAGATGGGTCTGATGTAGATAGAGTAGGCTTTCATGAGAACTTCTATGTTGTGGGACCGAAGCGCTCTGAGAATGGTGTGACAGGCAGTTTTGCTCTTCAGTGCTATCGCATGGCAATGCTTTGAGAATACGAGGGATTTTTCAATTGTGAAGCCAAGGTCCTTGACTTCATTCTTTTGCTCAAGTTTAGTAATGCCGATTGAGTACTCCCGCTTAGGGTTTGCTCTTCCTAAGTGCAGCGAGTTGCATTTGTGTGCTGCAAGGGGAAGCTGCCATTCATCAGACCAAGCAGCAATGGTGTCTATTGCAGTTTGCAGTGGGGCGCTTGCATCATTTTTACCAAATGCGCGATAGATTTTTATGTCGTCCGGCGTACATTCGGGCAATAACCCCGTTGCTTTGTACAAGCGAGGGTATTTCTGAGGTGTAGATCAAAAACAGGAGTGGACCGAGTACAGATCCTTGTGGGACGCCACTGCTAACAGGAAAAGAAGTGGATAGAGCTTCGCGCACTCTTACTTGAAACGTTCTGTTAGCCAAGTAGCTAGCTATCCATGCAGTCGTTTTTGGCGAGAGGCCTATTGCTCCTAATTTGTGTTTCAGTTTGGGATGCGACACTCTATCGAAGGCTTTCGCGAAGTCAAAGTAGATGACGTCTACAGGTTTACCCTCACTGACGGAACTTGTCCAGTGCTCGAGAGCGTCAAGCATTTGAAGTTCACGCGATCGCCTCTTTCTGAACCCATATTGCTCGTCTGGGAAAATATCCAGATCCTCGCAATGTGAAATAATGGATTTGCATAGAAGGCGTTCAAAAATGCGGCAGAATAGGGAAGTTATCGAAATAGGTCTGTAGTTGAGAGGGTTGGAAAACGGAGGCGCTTTCTTAACAGGCGTGACTATTGAGTGCCTCCAAGGTGAGGGGACTATTCCTGTTTCGAAAGAGTGGCGGAAAATGATTTCTAGTGGTTCCGAAATGGGCACGGCTATCTTTTTGATGTGCCCAAGGTCGATGTTTTCTGGCGTTCTACAGGACGAGCGCTTCCAACGTTCAATAAGAATGCATATTTCATGCCTCAGAAACGTTGGATCTAGGTAGTTTCCCTGTTTGGGAGAGTTGACAGTGGGAACTATGCCGTTATCTATCGTGAAAACACTAGCGAATGCAGCAGCGAGTAGATTCGCCTTCCCTGCATCATCCATTACTACGGTTCCGTCGCTAGCCTTCAAACCTTCTACTCCCCTCTGTTTGGTGGAGCAGCGTTTCATGTAACGGAAGAACTTGTTTTTGTCTTCACTCTCAATAACTTTCTTTTCAATTGTCTTGTGATAACGGATCAGCTCTTTCCTAAATTTCCTATTTAACTGCTCGAATTCGCGAGTTACAGCTGGGTCATCTAATCTAATCGCATGCTGCCATGCCAAAAACCGCTTAGCTATGAGGCGCTCAATGTGGGGAGGCACTTTACCATGGGTGACGTTGACTTTGACCCAGGGAACATGTACATCGATCGATTTCTGGATCAATTTCATAAGTAGGTCATACATTTCGTCAACATGTTTCAAGGTAGAGAAAGCAGCTGTCCAATCAACATTTGCAGAAAAAGAACAGAATACAACCACCACTACCTCATCGCATGCATATCGCAACGCGCGCGCCCAGTCATAGGTCGTTTAGCGCGCGTATCAAAGACCGCGAATGGCCCTGTTGTGAGGTCGTTCTCGGAAGAGGAGACTGGCTTCCTTTCCTCCTCCTCCTCATTGTCAGTCATTGCTTCTCCTACCCCCTCCCCCCACTTTGCAAATCCTGAGAAACGGACTGGCTCCTCTCCTCTCGCCTCTCCTCCTCTGCGCCGACCCGTCCCTGCCAATTTCAATTCCAATAGATGAGCTGGGCCCTGAAACACACGTGCCGCTGAGAATCTTCGTTTGCCCCGAGGCTATTATTGCTCGAGAATCTGTGTGAATCTTTCGTTGTGCAAGTCGAATGCGCGCACATCCACAACAAAAGTTGGTCGCTTAATAATGACTGGACTTGTCTTTATTGAATGACCAACGAATGCTGCTCCCCTAACCAAATGCATTATTGAATCGGGATGACGTTGGCCCCGTTCGTTTCCCCCTGCTTAGCTGTGCATTGTGTGTTTGTGCTTATTGCCCCTGCTTCTCAGTCTGGCTCTGACTGACTGTGTGTTCCTATTATTATTCGAATTGGCAGACGAACGACGAACAAGCGTAAACTAGCCCACCACCTCTTCTCTTAGTACTGTGAAGCTGTCGTCTTGCTTGCACGAGTCAATTGAGGAGAATCAGAGTGGTTGTTGTGAGGAGAGATGAAAAGCGTGAAAAGATGGAAGCAAGCAGCGCGAGTTTTCCCGGACACAATAGTCCATCTGATTCAGTTTGGAGGGTGGGAGTAGGGGATACTCTAGCAGAGCAGCGATTCCCTCTTGCATCTAAAGTATCTGGCACCCTCGCCTCTCCCCGCCTAAGGCGATTCAATTCTCGCCTCCGGTGTCTCGATTCTCCTGTCTAATTGGGTGTGAGAATAGGCGGCAGCGTCGTCGCCTCTCCATTCACCCCTGCCTGCTCCCCCATTCGTTTCCGTTCTTTCCACCCAAAGTGGCAGTAAATGTGCGAAATTGCAGAGGCAGCAGCAGTCAAGTGTTGCAAACTTTAACCGATCATTGATCACCGCTGTATTTTTGCGCATTTATCGCAGATTTCTGCAGTGCGCGAAACAAAGATAATGCATCTTCATTAGTCATACTTCGCCCCCTCCCTCCGCTCCCTCCCCCTTCTTGTATATCTCAACAATGGCCACTGCCACCACTCGCATCTGTTGGCAGCTTAGCAAGATTTCCCTGGCATCTCTACCGCACTCCCCGATCCGCCCGTTCTCTGGCTCTTACCGAGAGCTCTCACCCCCGGATGTCAACTCAAGATGAGGGCATACAGAAAGGAGGGTTGCTCGAAGGCACAATCTCGACGTGGGTTGGAGATTGTTTCACTTGATTCGTCACGTACGTTGTCGTTATCTGATGTGGCTTTTTTGATTAGTTTTCGGGGAGTAAGTTCCGGCTTGATACGTACTGAGCCCTTTCAGTTCGACTTGAGATACGAAAGTGCAGTAGTTGTGCAAGGTATCAGTGCGAAATAACTCGAGGAGTTCTCGTTCCGATCTTACTTCCGGTCGCTTTTAGAGCTGTTTCTCGCACAGTTTCGTTGAGAGATTGATGATTGATATCGATGAATGCTTCTCTCTCTCTCGCTCTTTCCCATTTCCCCTCTCCCTTCCCCTTCTCCCAAGAACGAAGAACACCGACTGGTCTGGGGCTCCTCTTGTATCGTCCTCGTTTTTTAGCTGTTGGTCTCTCTATTCCACCCGCTGTCTCGTCTGCCCTTTCCCTCTCCGTCTCTCCACTTATCATTTGATCCCTAGCACCTGTAAGGTGTTCTCGCTCTTCCCTCCCGATTTCTAATTGATCCCCCTCCTATTCAATAGTTTGGGCGCGGCTTACCTTTCCTCCTCAATTCCACTTCTTCCTCCTCCTCCCCCGTAACGGTATCCAGTCGATAATTCGATTAATCGGAGCAATCACTTCGACCCCAATAGCGCGCCCCGCTGCTGTTTCAATTCCTACTCTTTCTCCTTTCTCTCCCGAGGTTTACAAATTCGCTTAGCTATTTCCACCCGCGGAAAGTGTGAACAAACTAAGTAGTGTTCGAGTCGTCTCCTTCCTATTCCCCTCTTCTCCTTTCCCCTCCTTCTTCAGTGTCTCATTCAATTTATCCCCCGCCTTCCTCCTCCTTGCCAAAGTGAGGCCGAAAGGGAGATAGAGGGAGGGAAGAACTTTCCGGCGTCCTCCTGACCCATTCCGCGAGAACATCTGATGTGTTTCTCGCTCAGCCCAATTACTTCCCCGTGCGAGAGCCCTTTTGCGCGTCGCTGCACACACATCTATCACTATCAGTGATCGGCCAGATTGGGAGAGCATCACGCACGTCAGGGAAAGTCAACTCCCACTATCACTATGTGCGCGCTATCACTAGCGGATTATCAATCGCTGTGCGCAAGTTCCAAGCGTCTCAGTGCCAGAAACTGCGAGTGATATGGGGAATTGCTGATCAACAGTTGCGGCTAGTTTGTTCTGCCCGAGGGTGCTATAGATTCACATGAGTGCGAGAGCGGGGCGCCCTTGCAACTTTGCCTCATCCTCGCCGGTAAGCAGCTTATGCCGAGTAGCTCATTCGGAAGCAGCAGGCGGAGGAGAAGGAGTAGCAAGTGACCACCCCCCAAAGAGCTTCTTCTTCTGTGTCCATCCCAGCTTTCGGTGCACATCTCCTTAGTCCTAGTGGCACACTCACTGTTTCCATTCTGTGTTATCAGTGAGTCACAAGGCGCTGACCTGGAGCGATTCAGCGCAATACGAATTGTGTTGTTGTGGTCGAACACTAATTGTAATTGAGTGCGGACGGGAGTCGTTTAGCATCCTGCCCGCTTTTTCTCCAGTCGTGTGGGAAACTTTTTGTCCTTTTTTCTGACTCCCTCTCGTCCTTCCTTCCTTCCTTTTCACTCCCAGTCATTCGTAGAGTGAATGGATTTGGGATTTATGAAGCATATGGAGCGCATTCCGAGGCTAGTAGTAGTGCTACACTTTGGATGGCTGATCCCCGCGCGCTTGTGTGTACTATTTGGATATCCTCGTTCTTCGATCTCGATCTTTGCAACGTGATACATCTCTTATCGCTGTCTATATTCTGCTTGGATCGCTAATTGATGAGCTCTGTGCGCTTCTTATCGGTGCTTGTCCTTGCAATGACTGATTGTGGTGCTGAAAAAATATTGATGACTCTCGGATCAGTCAGTATGTGAATTCTAATATTCGATTCGGTACTTATGTGATTTTCACTCTTCACAAGAAGTGTGTGATCTCTCTACCACATACACCTGATTGTATGTGTGTGTGTATTACTGCCATCTTTCATCTACAGGAAGAGATTGCTCGTCCTCTTGTATTCTCACACTTCCTTCTACTCCTTCTCACCACTGTATCGGTAGAGGGGTACACGGTGCGAGAAAAGAGAAGGTGGGAATCATTGTTGCCGCCCCTCTCGTCCTTTTCCTTCTCTTGTGTTCCCATCATTCATCCCCTTGCAAACAGTCGAACAACAATCACACCTCCTTTTTGGCGCAAGATTACGAGCAGTAATTCCGTGCGCGTTGATTGCTCCATGACGTAAAGAAACAATTTTGTTTGACGACCGTGACGTGAGATTCGGTTGGGTACTTCTTCGATTCTTTGACCGCTTTCAATTCCGAAATTATCATTTAAATTTCCAATTTGACTTGCTATTCGAAGTAGCAAAGTGGTCAGAAAGCGAGGAAGTTTAGAAGGCGCCCTCATCTCCAATTTAAAGAATGCGCGAAACTCACGCTGCGGCCCGCATTCCGGGAACTATTAGACGTGCCGCTGGACGGGAGCGTGAGAATAGTAAAGTCGGTCGGCCCGGCTGGCTTGTGGACTCGTATTCGCACATTCCTTGCCGAGAGAGAGAAACGGCTATCGAGGCTACTCTCTGATCGCTTGGTCACCCTCTCCATGTGCCCTTGTCTCTCGCCCGCTCTGCTGTGCCTGCGCCTCCGCGATCTCCACGATCTCTCGCATGCTCGCCGACAGCAGCTTCAGTTCTTTCATACCTTTCTTTCGTCCCCCTTCTCCCCTCCCCTGTCCCGCTATCCTTTCCCTCCTCCTCTAAAGTGACCATCATCTCGCATCGACATGTTGGCACACAGAGAACAGCGGGAGAGGGGGAGCATGCCACAACTTCCTGAACCACTGTCTCCTCTTCTTCTTCTCTATGGACCATGGTGTTTATCGATTGAGAAACGCGGTTGATCTATCGTTGGGGCAGGCGTCGATGGTTACGCGAAACTTGGATCAAAAGTATTCTTGTATTTACTTTGCGTTCCCGTTCTTTGCCCTGTGAGCTGTATGAAGATACCTCATCATACTAACAGCCTAGTGCAAATATCACAGTGCCGCGTTCCCACGAGATTGCCCGAGACATGTGTCGTAATGTCAGAGGCTGCGAGAGCAATGTTATCGTCTCTTCATTCTGCCTTGTCTCTCATCAGTTAGAGACACCATCCAGGCTGCGACCGAGCACTCTCACGAGCAAAGGTCGTCCAAGCATGAAGTAGACGCAATGTTGTTGTATTAGGCGAAGCGAATGCGCATGAAAACACTGACGCTGATGCCATCTGTAGTATTTGCCCTTTCTCGATACGGGACAGTAAACGTCATCATTCGTCAGTGTAAGCGAGCGCCGCTTTTAGCTCTTACGTTCTCGCTTTTCCGTCAAAGAATTTACCTGCAATCATAACTTTAAGAGACCGGATCTGAGAAAATTTACCTTTTTGGCCATTCTCCGGACATTGGACCAAGATTTTCGAATCCGGTCTCCATACTCACAGGGCCTGAGGGGGCCTTGACCTTGTTTACAAAAATGATGACGTCACCATCCATATTACGAAACGCGGCGCAAAAGCTGCGGGTAAGATGAAAAGTGATGAAAATTCATAATTTCTCAACCGATCGAGATAAATTCAAAATTCCTTTTGCAGTGTGTTAGGCATGCCCAGAGTGTGCTGTGACACTATTGGAATCGAATTTGGAATGATCCGGATTACGACCTTTTGATTAACATTTTCACTTTTCGCGAGAATTTTCCTCAATAATCGAAAAAACGCCAATTCTAATTCATATCCTGATATATCCTAGTTGTCACTGGATCGAAACTACATATCAAACTGGAGATCCTATCTTTCCTTTTCGGCGAAAAATTGACATTAGTGATCGGGAGTCGGCTTCTGGCCAGCTATCTCGGTAGATATCCACTTTCTCTTCGTGATATCTCATGAAGTTTCCACAGAATTTTTCGAAAAACCACTCAAATAGTATTATTAGACCGTCTAAGGAATATTTATCACAAAAGGAGTTCAATCCGCGACAATGATTTTTATCGATTTTTTCGAACCATGACCCGGGGTTCATGCATCAAAAGTGATCCGTGACCATGAACCCCGGGTCATGGTCCGAAATGGACCGAAAAAGTCATGATGGAGGATCTTCGAGTACTATACGCCATTGTATGCTGCAGTAGCCCAGTAATAGATTGTGACCGGAAACACCGTAATACAGGTGTCGCAAAGTGGATTTTATCGAAATGTTGAATAGAAAGCCAGTTATCGATTCCTCAACTGCCGCTGTACGGTGTTTTCGGTCACAATCTATTACTGGGCTACTGCAGCATACAATGGCGTATAGTACTCGAAGATCCTCCATCATGACTTTTTCGGTCCATTTCGGACCATGACCCGGGGTTCATGGTCGTGGTTCAGATTCGAGGCATGAACCCCGGGTCATGGTCTGGAAAAATCCGAAAAAATGATTGTTGCAGAATCGATTCCTATGGTAATAAATATTCACTATGTGACATATTAATTCTAATTCTGTGGGAACTTCATGAGATATCACGAAGAGAAAGTGGATATCTACCGAGATAGCTGGCCAGAAGCCGACTCCCGATCACTAATGTCAATTTTTCGCCGAAAAGGAAAGATAGGATCTCCAGTTTGATATGTAGTTTCGATCCAGTGACAACTAGGATATATCAGGATATGAATTAGAATTGGCGTTTTTTCGATTATTGAGGAAAATTCTCGCGAAAAGTGAAAATGTTAATCAAAAGGTCGTAATCCGGATCATTCCAAATTCGATTCCAATAGTGTCACAGCACACTCTGGGCATGCCTAACACACTGCAAAAGGAATTTTGAATTTATCTCGATCGGTTGAGAAATTATGAATTTTCATCACTTTTCAACTTACCCGCAGCTTTTGCGCCGCGTATCGCAATATGGATGGTGACGTCATCATATTTGTAAACAAGGTCAAGCCCCCCTCAGGCCCCGTGAGTATGGAGACCGGATTCGAAAATCTTGGTCCAATGTCCGGGGGATGGTCACTTTTCTCAGATCCGGTCTCTTAATAGAATTCTTGGTTTACGCGCAGTTCCATGTGAAAATGTGCGTAACAATACTTATGGATCTGTATGACGAGCGGCGAGTAAGTCTGATAGATCCGACAAGGACAGCAACTGTCGCAGCTCGCTCCCTTCTTCTTCTCTTCCACATTCACTCACTTGGGATCAGTGGATCATAGGGTCTCTCGCGTATCTCAATTCTTCCCCGTATCCCCGCTTCTCATCTCTCGTCCAAGCGATCACTTTCCTCTTCTTCTTTCTCCGTCTTTCTTCCACTCGTTAGCTTCTTCTTCCACTGACTGCCCTCACGGACAGTTGTTCTTCTTCACGGTGTTATCAACGGCTTTTATCACTACTCCCTCGGAGCAGCAAGCCCGCCTTCCCGATTTATGGGCCAGAAACCCGACGTTGATCGCTCACACAAATCCCCCCCCCCCTTCTCATCACGCCTTCTCCATTCTCTGGAATAGCTGATCTCTATGCCATATATTTTATGATTTGCCGCGCACAATCTGATCTAGATTCCCTCGGCATCATTCCTTCTCACCTACCCTTCTCCATTCCCCCGTCTGTGCAATATATGAAAGATTGACTCACCGCAGTTCACGTCGCCTTCTTCTTCTCCAATCTGACTAAGAGAGACATTCCTCCTCTCCTCTTCTCCATTCCCGTCTTCCCCTTTCCCATCCTTCATTCCGCGCTGCCCCATCACCCGCCATTGTTGGGTAAACGCCGGAAGAACTACATGTATCGCACCGCAATATTGATATTGTTCCTGCAACCTAATATATTGCGGTAAAGTAGGTCCGATGAAAAGTTTAGGCACTATGCACTTAGTCTTGAATCTCATGCAAGAACTGTGAATGAGGGGTTAACTTTACCTAGAATTATTATTCGCTGCCCGGAGTCGTGTCCATACCCTATTTCCGTGACTGCTCTCAACAATGTGGGCATTGATCTCGCGTCCCTGACGCAACCGTTGTCTCCTGACCCCCCCCCCCCTCCTTGGGTCCTCTCTGGTTTCAAGTCTCGTTCCTGAGTAGATGATCTTCTCCCCTGCCTCCCATCCCATCCTACTTTCCCCTCTTCCTCCTCCTGCTCCTCATTCCATGCGGCCATTTCGCTCTCGCATCTGGCTCCAATTTCACGCGCTCGCGTTTTTTTATCGTTCCACATCCGCCACCCCTTCCGCCCTGTGCCTCATTGATTGATCAGCAGGCAGCTCTCCTTATCGTCGTGAGATGCGCGAGCTGGCGGCGACGCGTCTCGAGCGGCCTCCGGATGCGGTGGCGTGCGGGTGCGGCGCGGGCCGCAAGGCGCGCCGCGCCAAGCGCGCGCCCCCTTCCGGAGGTCCGCCCGCGCCCCTCGTGCGCCCGGATCATGTGCCCCTCGCGCCCACCGGCAGCGGCTTTAGCCGATTCTTTGCGCATTTCGTCCGCAAAGTCTTCGACGCTAATGGAAACACGACGACTTCTGGCTCGACCAGAAGACGAGATCGACGACCGCTCGGAAATAACGTAATTGTGATGGTGGGAAATGGAAAAGTGAAAATTCGAGGATATCATAATTTTCGGTTTAAGTGAAAGTGTGTGTGTGAAATAAAGAGACCGATGCCCGCATTTCGACCTCATAGCCGTTATGTGTATTCCCTGAAAGCTCTGAGTCGTTCTGACAGCTGTAGTTCGAGGTTATTAGTCGATCGTATACTCCGAGAGTGCGGCAGAAAATAATCGTAAAAAACGTAAAAGCTGAAATGGATGCATGCGCTAACGAGTTGATGGGAACAGAGAGTGTGGTGGGAAATAGGCATGTTTATATTTTATTTTTAAATTTATATTATTTATTGCAGAATTCCTCGCCCGCCTCGCACGTTTCTGAGAAGGAGGAACTGTACGGGTCGACGTGAGCACTTTATTTTATTTACATATTTATTTATTTTATAAATCTTAAGAAAGATTCATTTTTTGATAGGAAATCACTAGAAATTAGCACACTTTGCTCAAAATCTAGAGGACCTTTTTTAATTGTGCTAGTTTGACATAAAATAATGAATAAACTTGCAGACTGCTGGATCGCCTGGGCGACCCCGCGTTCACCTCGACACCCAAGTGAGTTTCATGTATTATTATTCTACAAGTTGTTAAATCATTTATTAGATATTTAAATTGTAAAATAATTATTTTAGTAATTTTATTAATTTAATAAAATAAAACTAATTCAGACTCAACGGCCACCACACGCACCTCAACGGCAACGGCGTGCACCACTACGATGAGCGGCCGTTCAATGGAACGAAGGTGAGGGGGGGGGATTGATTGATATGATCGATAGAGTTCACAATTCGGGTCATCATGCACTCATTTCACACACTTCTCGCGTCAGCCAAAGAGCGCTCGAAATGTAGACCCTTCAATTAGATATTTCGGAATCGACCGATAGGAATAATAAGGAAAAGGGGAACTGTTTTTTTCTATAAATTTGGCATGCTCAGGCGCTCTCGTTCGACACGTCGTCCTCTTCCTCAGCGGATTCAACGTCGACGGGAGACGGATCGGGCATTGCCCGACTGACGAAAGGAGTCAATGTGTCCAGCATGTGAGATCCGTTTTTCATTCTACCTTATTGTATATAAAACACTGAAAATTATAATAAATGTGATTGTTTTGACTACAGTTTGCGCATAAAAACGGCATTTTTAGGTTATGAAAAAGGCAAATTGCAAATGTTTTATTGTTAATCATTCAAAAATTCTTGATTCGCACTTCATTTTGAAACATTAATTGACCCGTCCTCTTTGTATTTGCTCGTTAGCTGAATCAATAATGATCGTTTCTTCAGTCTGGAAGACGACGACATGAACACGTCGTACAAGCCGGCCTCTCCTTCCGTCCTCTCTGCACTCCATCGTCCGAATACGACGATGTCATCAGACTCGCCGTCCCACTATCGTCGTCTGCCCCGACCGGCGCCCTCCATTGCCAACACGCTGATACACCATCCAAGGTACTGTGGTTGTGACGAGTATTGAAATTTTCTTGCGAAACTTTTTTTTAATTTCTTTGAATTAGAATGAAAGTAGTGTGATCAGAAAATTATGTGAAAAAATTAGAGATACTGTAGTTCGCGAGCATGTTTTGATTTTCTGGGATAATGTTGGCGCACCATAGTCATTCTGGCAAATACGCTATTAATACATCATCCGAGGTGCGGTAGATGTAGCGTATATTGGTTTTCTGGGGTAAGGACACGATAAGTGTAGAAATTCTTGTTAATACGCTAATACATCATCCGATGTGCGGTAGATGTAGCGTATATTGATTTTATAGGGTAATGTAGGTGAACCATTACTGTAGTAATTATGGCCAATACGCTGGCCCATCATCCGATATGCGGTAGATGGAGCGTATATTGACTTTCTGGGGTAAGATAGGTTCACCATAGCTGTAGGAAGTCTTTCTAATACGCTAATACACCATCCGAGGTGCGGTAGGTGTGGCGTTTTATTTTTATATTCTAGGGAAAAGTAGGTTCACCATAACTGTAGGAATTATTTTTAATACGCTATTACACCATCCGAGGTGCGGTAGGTGGGGCGTTTTATTTTTATATTCTAGGGAAAGCTAGGTTCACCCTAACTGTAGGAATTAGTTTCAATACGCTAATACACCATCCGAGGTGCGGTAGGTGGGGCGTTTTATTTTTATTTTCTAGGGTTAGGTAGGCTCACCATAACTGTAGAAATTCTTGCTAATACGCTGATACATCATCCGATTTGCGGTAGATGGGGCGTTTTTTTAAAAAAATATTCTAGGGAAGGCTCACAAACTGTAGAAATTTTAACTTTAGAAATTTTTGCTAATACGCTAATAAGCTTTCAAAAAATGATTTTTCTGTGAATCAGAGTTGAAGAAGTGTGATCATGCGATTGTGTTCGAAAACTTATGCTATTGCAGGTTCCACTTCCCACAAGGCAAGGCGGTCCCGAAGGCGGAAATCGATGCGGCACTGAGAAGGGCCGGAGATGTGTTCCGACGACTGCCCAATGCCGTGGTTGGTTGATTGATCTTTGGTCTTTGATTATTTGACTTCAGTAATAGTTAGGAACTTAATTTTTCCGAATTTAGTCATGAAAATATCCTGATTAAAAATGCATTTCAGGCGACATACGACGACATGGGCGATATCGTGCTCGCTTTCGGCATGCCGCTGTACTGGAAAAAGCCCATCTGGGATCAGGTAGGAAGGCCATCAGGAGGGGGAGATTGCATCATCATTAAGCAATAGGGAGAACAGGGACGGAACGGCCTTATTAAATGAAGTATAAAAGAAATTTGTGCTACAAACTAGTAGTGTGGAGTTTGTGCTCGTTTTCTGCCAAAGATAGTTGGCAGGAAGCCATTTTTGTTGGGGCATAATGTCTCTGGAGACAGAATCTAATCGATTTCCTGCTCAGGTGGCCCGCGGGCGCTCGCGCGTCGAGCAGAAGGATTTCTCGGCGTGGTGGTGGAATCTGACGACGGTGGCGCACGACGAGGCCGCGAGGTGAGCAAGTTGATCTTTGATCTTTGATCTTTGGTAAATAGGTCCATTGATCACTAAATTTATTTTATCGGCTCCTAGATCAAAGATCTTGATGATCTTTGATCTTTGATCTCTCTAGATTCGTGCACGTGCTCTCCCATGGTGGCCGTTCGTTCCTGGTCGAGACGGATTTCCACTCGCTAGTTCTCGATCTGATCCACACTCATCCCGGACTGGAGTTCTACAGGAAGAGCGAGGAGTTTCATGAGAAGTTCATCCAAGTGGTACGTTTTTAATGGGTAAAATCAGTAAAATAAGTCCCAGACACATGAAAGTGTTGATTTTACTTATTAAAACTTATTTTACTTATTAAAATCGACACTTTTATGTGTCTGGGATACGATTAGTTTCACGGAAAATTCATTACTGATTGGATAGAACACGTGTTCACTTGCATCACTGGTTGAGTTGGTAAGAAAGAGAGTTGGTAAGAAAGAGTTGCCGTGTTAGGCGTGACCTATTGTTAGCATAGAATAATGATGGATCTCACATACTAGAAACTCCATAAACTCGTTGATCCCATTGCTTTTATCCGATCAAACTCATGTTTCAAGTGCACTTTTGCTTTAAAAATGATAGATCTCAAAAAATAAAAAAAAAAATCTGATAAGTTGAGATCTCGTGGGTTCTGTGAACAAATCTCGCTAGTCCACACTTCAAAAGAGGCTAAATTTTTGCCGTGTTAGGCGTGACCTATTGTTAGCATAGAATAATGATGGATCTCACATACTAGAAACTCCATAAACTCGTTGATCCCATTGCTTTTATCCGATCAAACTCATGTTTCAAGTGCACTTTTGCTTTAAAAATGATAGATCTCAAAAAATAAAAAAAAAAATCTGATAAGTTGAGATCTCGTGGGTTCTGTGAACAAATCTCGCTAGTCCACACTTCAAAAGAGGCTAAATTTTTGCCGTGTTAGGCGTGACCTATTGTTAGCATAGAATAATGATGGATCTCACATACTAGAAACTCCATAAACTCGTTGATCCCATTGCTTTTATCCGATCAAACTCATGTTTCAAGTGCACTTTTGCTTTAAAAATGATAGATCTCAAAAAATAAAAAAAAAAATCTGATAAGTTGAGATCTCGTGGGTTCTGTGAACAAATCTCGCTAGTCCACACTTCAAAAGAGGCTAAATTTTTGCCGTGTTAGGCGTGACCTATTGTTAGCATAGAATAATGATGGATCTCACATACTAGAAACTCCATAAACTCGTTGATCCCATTGCTTTTATCCGATCAAACTCATGTTTCAAGTGCACTTTTGCTTTAAAAATGATAGATCTCAAAAAATAAAAAAAAAAATCTGATAAGTTGAGATCTCGTGGGTTCTGTGAACAAATCTCGCTAGTCCACACTTCAAAAGAGGCTAAATTTTTGCCGTGTTAGGCGTGACCTATTGTTAGCATAGAATAATGATGGATCTCACATACTAGAAACTCCATAAACTCGTTGATCCCATTGCTTTTATCCGATCAAACTCATGTTTCAAGTGCACTTTTGCTTTAAAAATGATAGATCTCAAAAAATAAAAAAAAAAATCTGATAAGTTGAGATCTCGTGGGTTCTGTGAACAAATCTCGCTAGTCCACACTTCAAAAGAGGCTAAATTTTTGCCGTGTTAGGCGTGACCTATTGTTAGCATAGAATAATGATGGATCTCACATACTAGAAACTCCATAAACTCGTTGATCCCATTGCTTTTATCCGATCAAACTCATGTTTCAAGTGCACTTTTGCTTTAAAAATGATAGATCTCAAAAAATAAAAAAAAAAATCTGATAAGTTGAGATCTCGTGGGTTCTGTGAACAAATCTCGCTAGTCCACACTTCAAAAGAGGCTAAATTTTTGCCGTGTTAGGCGTGACCTATTGTTAGCATAGAATAATGATGGATCTCACATACTAGAAACTCCATAAACTCGTTGATCCCATTGCTTTTATCCGATCAAACTCATGTTTCAAGTGCACTTTTGCTTTAAAAATGATAGATCTCAAAAAATATTTTAGCAATGGTTGAATAATCATAATGAATTCATTCAGATCGTCACCCGCATCTTCTGGTCGGTGAATCGGTCGTGGAGTGGGCGAATCACAGCGGCTGAGCTGAGAAAGAGCAAGTTGTTGGAGACGATCAGGTTGGTTGTGTATGGTGTGTCTCTGAAACTAGAGGATGCATGGTCAAAGTATTCGGTGCTATGTCGGATGAGAACCGGCCAAAAAAATTTTTCTCCGTTTGTGGTGGTTAGAACACCCTGGAAAAATGCTACGGCGCTCAAAAAAATGTTTGGTTCTCATCCAGTCGGTTCTCATCCGATATTGTACCGAGTATTCTATCCATAAGAAATCACACACAATACGAAATTGCATTGATTAATGGGAAAACATTACTAAATTAAAAAAGTCTACTGAACCTTTGCTTCTAGCAATAATTGCGTTTCCAATGGCGCGGTGAATTTTATTTGCAATGGTGTATTAAATGTGAAAATTGTGAGGGCGTAGCAGAGGGCCTTTTATACCGGTCCGTAACGGACGGACAGTGGCCAAGTTGCACATTTGTGTGGCACGCGTCGTACGCGTCCCCAGGATAGTCCCCAGGCTGTAAGACATGTGAGCCACAAGCTCGCATGGCGCAGTGGGTAGCTAGCCCGCCTATCACGCGCTCCCCGTTGGTTCGGTTCCCCGGCCTTGCAATTTTCTTTTGCTGTTTTTTCGCATCATCGGTAACTTCTATTCCCTGTTTTCAATTATATTTCTGGGCAATACAATGAATAACAAGATCGAACAATGGTGTTTCACGAGGGGAAATTTTGTTCTTGGTCACAATAGAATTAACATCGATGAATTTTCTCCGAAAAGCTTTCGAAAGCTTAGGCGGCTGCATAGGCATTTACAGAAATAATCTCGCTCGCTGCTTCATATGCGTTTGATCGCAGAAGCGTCTAAGTTTACGAATAGCTCGTTTGCAGAAGGTTCTAGTTATGGGCGTATACTGTAGGATACATCCCGGCTTTCCTTCCAAAAGGTATCGAGCCCGCGAAGCGGGCGGGCCCCGCAGCCGATCACAGTCGCCGAAGGCGGCTGTGATCGGCTGCTGCTTAGGAATTTACAGAAATAACCTCGCTCGCTGCTTAGAACAGCGTTTGATTGCAGAAGCTACTAAACTATCACCTCCAATTACACTGTGTGCAAAATGTTGAAAGAGAAGATTTGACACATAACTAATGAATTTTTATTATTGGCGAGATATTTAGCCATAATGCAAACAGTTAACCAGTTTACGGGCGAATAATAGGGTATGTGCAACTTGGCCACTGTCCGTCCGTTAGTTATCCGACGGGCGGTGGCCAAATTGCACATGTGCAATTTGGCCACTGTCCGTCCGTTACGGACGCGTGCCTTTTATATTTCATGAGATAATAATAAATTGCAGGGAACTCGAGCGGACGGAGGACGTCAATCAGCTGACCGAGTTCTTCTCCTACGAACACTTCTACGTCGTCTACTGCAAGGTGAGAGAATCAGTGATGAGCACCACCCTCACAAGTCAGACACTCGTACAAAATCGGGGGTTCGACAAGAAACTTGTTGAATATCGCGGGTTTTGCTACCGAATTCGGGGATTATAAGCTTCTAACCAGGAGTCAAAATCGGGGGTATGGTCCGATATCCGACCTCGTGTTCATCCCTGGAGAGAATGATCCTCCTGAAAGCATCGCAGAACCTAAAATTCAACGCTTGACTGTTCATGGCACATTTTGGTTTTACTTTTGCTCGAAATTTGGATAATTGATTGCCTTCAGTTTGGAAAAGGGTGGCACCAAAATATTTATTGTACTTTCAGTTCTGGGAGATCGACACGGACCACGACATGGAGATCACGAGGGAGGACCTCAAGAAGCACCACGATCACGGTGAGAAGATTGGGCATTAGGCATTAGATTTGGGCATTAGGCATTAGATTTTGGCATTAGATTCGAAGATTGGGCACTACTTTAGAAGACCAGAATGGATGCGCATCACCTAGTCTAAAATAGTTCGCCGTTATCAAATGATGCAAATGATGACATTTATGGTGCATATTGTTAGGTTTACAATTAGCACATTGCGCTTAGACTACTAGAAGCCGCACCATAGGAACAGAAGTAGGGAAAATGGTATCCTTTATAATTGTCATTCTGGTCTTCTAAAGTAGTGCCGAAGATTGCTTATACAACTGATGTTGGACGGGCAATTTGGAATTGCGTTATGCGTGGAACAATAAATAGCTTTCATAGAAATGTAATAATCTATGGTTTTTAATCAACTGGAAACATTCTCATTAATATGCTTGCAGCCATTCTGCCCATGGTCGTGGACCGCATCTTCTCCGGAGCCGTCACCAGAGGTACGGGGTTTGGGTTCCATGGTTCCGGTGTGATACCAGCTTGGCACCGGCTTGGTTCCATGGTTCTAGTGTGGTACCAGCTTGACGCCAGCTTGGTTCCTTGGTTCCGGTGTGGTACTGACTTGGTTCTGACCTGGTACCATCTCGGTTCCGGTTTGAAACCGAAAATTGCAGGCCACTCGACGATCAATCGGCCGACGCGCGACCTGTCCGCGTTCACTGCATTCCTGCTCGCCGACGAGGACAAGAACCATCCGACGAGGTACTTTGGTCTTTGATCTTTAGCCATTTGACATTTTTATCACCCTTCCGTGAACGTTTTTTATCCATTTTCTACAGCACCTTCTTTGAATAAGCGACATTTAATCAGAGATATTATCTAGTCCATTAATGATAATCGATTATCTACGAGCGAGACACAAGTATAATACAAATAATCATTTCCAGTATCGAGTACTGGTTCCGCATCCTGGACCTGGACGGCGACGGCCGCATCTCGCTACTGGAGATGGAGACATTCTACAATGAGCTCGTCAAGTAAGCTCCGCCCACTTTGTTTGGACTCCGCCCACTTTTAAACTTCACCCACTATATTTTAGAGTGTTAGAATAGCAGTTATTGTGCAGGAAAATGACGAAGAATCAGGAAACCGAATGAGCTGATAGATTGTGTATTTCGAAAATTAATAAATAAATAATTGCAGAGTGATCAGCCAGTTCGGCATCGACACGATGACGTTCACGGACCTCGCGTGCAATGTGAGCAATTTTTTCCGCTGAGTGGAAGCCCCGCCCCTTTTTGAAAAGGGGCGGAGCCTAGAATCTTAGTTAATTGCACACCACAGCCTTACATCACGTCAAAGTTATAGCTTGCGTGTTGGTCTGTAAACTATGATCTTCGCGAAAAGTACATTTTTGTTGATTAATGATTTTATTCTTGATTTTGCAGTTGATTGACATGATCGAGCCGGCGTCGGGCAAGGATTTCACGCTGTCCGATCTGAAGAAGTCGAAGCAGGCCGGTGAGTAGGGGGGGGGGGCAGAGATCAAAGATCAATATGGCTTTCCTTAAATAGTTGCTGCTGTCATTTGTAGGTAGAGTTCAGTTAAATTACAGATCAACGATCAAACTGCATGTAGACCATTACAGTAATCGCGTAGAGTTACAGTAAGCTTTTTTGTTCTGCTGAATCAGAGATGAATGATCAAATTGGCAGGCCGATTCTTCAACGCGTTCGTCAACTGGCGCAAGTTCTACCTGCAGGAGTCGTCGGAGGGCGAGAAGACGAGTGTGAAGGTGAGTGTAAAGAAGGGAAAATGAAAATGGATATTGTATCATCATTAAAAAAATGGTTTTTTGATCATTAAATTATTTTTGGCATAAAACAATGAGAAAGAATTAATTGCAACCTTGTAGACCTTGGGGAATAATATATTATTGGGCACTTCTCTGTTTTCTGGCCCAGTCTACGACCGCTCTGAATGTGATGGTGGTAGGGAATGACAATGATAGGGAGGGAATACTCGCGAGAAATGTCTGGGCCAAGAAACAGAGAAGTGTCGATTATTGATTATCAGTTAGATATTCTAATGTTTCCTGCAGGGTTCGGGCGACGAGGAGTTGTCCGACTGGGACCGCTTCTGCATGGAGGAATACGAGCAGATGATGGAGACAGACGAGGACAATGATGAGAACGTTGATGATGCATAGTGAGTGTTGATCTTTGATCTTTGATCTCTAAGATGGGAAAATGATCGATGTTTGATCCTGGTGATTTGATCGGGTACCTGTAGCAAGTAAGAACTTCCGTTGAGCTCCTAACGTCGATAATGGTGTTGAAAATAAAAATAATTTGCAGTTCGGTGACGCTCGATGACTGATCTCCTTCTCTCGCCATTTCTCGTCGTGCGGGTTGTCCCCCTTTCGCTCCACCCCCCCCCTCCGAACCGGTCACTCCCCCCTCCCGTCCCATCCCCCAGTCCCGATCTCGCATATCCGTCATCCACCACCCCTTCGCCAGCCCATTTTCCGGTCCCGCGGCTCTAGCCAAGCCCTGCCCCCCTTTTCACCGTACTCAGGCTTTCTTCAGACAGTTTCTCTCGGTTCCCCGCTCAATTTCGCTAGTCGCTCTTTCGCTCACTCGCTTTCAGCACCCCCGATTTTCCTTGCCATTGATTGTCCTCTTCCCTGATTCGGAATGGCTTGGCAAGTAATGACCCTCCTCATTGTACGTGCTATCATGTGAAAGTACGCTAAATGAAAAGACCATTTCTTGCGAGGCCAATCCTGCTTCCCGAGACGATACTCGCAAACTGAGTATCGATCGGTCCCTTTGATATACCGTATAATACCGTACGGGTAGTTTTCCAATTTTATCGCGATTTTTCTATGCACACTGTCCTGTTGTTTGTCACTCCTGAATTTCACCTTGTTTATTTATGCGAATACGATAGTAGATTCTCTGTGTGTGGCCTTCTATCCTCTGTTGTACAAATGCGAGGTTTCTTAGCCCAAATATTTTCCTCCCTATTTGAATTACCGCCCTTGAATAACTGAATTGTTTTAGCGCCTATTTTCATTGTGGATTGCCACACCTCTTGTACTATTGTTTTTTCCACCGACTTTCGAGTGCCGTTTTAAATTGCTAATTTGAGATATTTTTTCATAGCAGAGAAATGATAAAGAAGATTATTAATTTTGAATAGTCCAGGAATGCAGCAAAACAGAAAGCTATTACCCAGTCGAGCTCCTATGCCTCCTTCTTTGGGGCTATGCTGGCCACAGTGGAAAAATGTCTGATGTTGCTTACTGGTTCCTGCTTTTCCATACTAGAAGTCAGCCAAAGCTAATTCTCAATCACATTTACAAAACAATGCATACAGACAAAACTTTTAAGTTTTAAAAAATGCAACATTCATCAAGTGTGACGAACTACATTTATTTAGATAGACGAAATATTAGTCGGCAGGCATCAATCTTTCCTTGTGGGGTACTGTAATGGTCTCTCTGGGTGGGAGACTGTATTGATCTGTGTGTGTGAAAATTGAGGTACTGTGTTCATCCATCCGTCCCATTTACTGTATCAATATTTCCTTATGGATTACTGTATTGATGTGAGCGTGTTACTTTATTGATCTGTCTGCGAGGGTTACCGATTTGACACCATTGGTTACTGTTTTCATCTGTCCGTATGGGCTACTGTACTGATCTGACACCGTGGGGTACGGCATTCATCTGAGCGCGTTGGTTACGGTATTCATATGGGCTTGTTGGTTACTGTACCGCACACACGTGGGGGGGGGGACAAATGTACTCATGCGATTCCCACGTCTGGTGTATTTCGTTTAGGGTGTTTTTATCGTTACCATTCGTGAAGGTATGTAATGGCTTGGAATACTGGTGTATGTCATGGGTCGGACTAGTTTACTGTGACGCCTTCTGGATCTTCTGGGATATCTAGGCTACTGTATCGATTGATCAACTTCGGTTTATGGGTGATTGTATCCACCTATCTTCGTATTTCCTCCATTATCTGTGCATTTTCCCTGCATTTTCCTCCGACCTTTTCCTTCTCCAATCTGGGGCAAACGACAAGCGAAAGTTTCATATCGTTTTATTAGCACCAGTATGGACATACAGTGAGAGGGGGCGAGCGTAGAGCCGGGAGGGGGTCAGAGCCGGCGATTATCACATTTCCCGGATTCCGGCGTGATGGCAGTACATGACGACGTTCCAGTTGTACAGACAGGTAACGTCGTCCTTCGTCACTCGTTCCATCGCCGTACCGGACGGATCACACAGTCGAAGGCAGCGAGAACCGACCTACGAAGGGGATCAGATTTGAATTTCGGAAGTATTCTGTCTCTTTTTTGCCCAGGCAATATCCACACTATATAATGAGAATAATAAACTGGGGAAATAAATAACAGATCCCGAATTCCATGCAAGGAGAGTAGGGACGAATTCGTCACCCTAAGAGCCCTACCGTAGGATGCCGATACGATTGAAGGGTTTGGCTCACCTGCAGTTGGGGTGCGTTCAGGTCGAGAGAGGCGCAGCACTTGCGATTGTCTCTGTTCTGCGAGGCGCAGAAGAGGATGGAGGAGAGGTGCTTGAGCGAGCATTGCTGCTTCGTGACGAGGTCGATCAACTGCAACGAAGAGGATTACAAGGAGGAAAGGTTGTGAGAACATCGAAATGGAATGTGTCCCAATTCTGTTTTAAAGAAGGTGTCCCACGAATATCTGGCTACCTGAGTTCTCGATGTGAGCTTGTGGGTCGTGGCTACCTGATAACACTTTCGAAACTCAAATGTTTTAATTTTTCGTTTGAACTGAGATATGAGCAGTTGGCTGCGTTCCAAGTGACCCTGAAACGCAGGCAACGAGCGAGAGAGCGTGTTAAATGAGGAGAGCGCGCTCTCTTAATCCTCACTTTGCATAGTTGCCCGCGCGGTTCGTGGGACGCCTTCTTTAACAATTAACCGTCATCCTCATCATCTCAAGTCGCTTATCTTTTCTTTTTTTTACCGCATCCAGTCTACGATGATTGATTGAAGCGGTTTAATCCTCACCATATTCCGTGTCATTTCCTGGTCCGTCTCATACGTGCACATCCCGTGACACTCCTTCGGCACGTACAAATCGCAGCAGGCCTGAACGCAAACACGTGATTTTGGATGAGCAAATACGGATATTTTTTACGAGTTTCTGGATTTTGTGAGAAAGGCGAAAAGATATTCAGCACGTTATCAACTGAATGTTCTCAAATGAACTAGTACAATAATTAGGGTTGTCTGGTTTGAAAATTCCGCCTCTTCATTAGTAATTGTCTGATTCGGAGTAACATGGCAAGGCGGAAGTTATAGACTAAATGAAATGCAGATGATAACGATAAGATTACCTTGAACAGCTTATCAGCGATACCTCTCGTCGTGCACGGTTGGTAGTTCTTCTCTGCCGTGCCGCACTTGCCCTTAAATATGAGAGATCAAAGATCGAACTTTTCTGTGTCTATGCAATAACCCCTTGTAGTGTGATGAGAGTGGGGAAAGGGTAGAGTTTAACAAACAGAGATGAGACCAATGATCAAGCACGACATTATTTTCTTATCCTACACACAATCAATCAATGCCTTCTAAATTCTGTTTGATAAAAAGTATGAGGTCAAACCAGAAAATGAGGAAAAGATAAGTAGATAGAAGAAAGAAATAATATCCCATACCAGCTCCTTCTTCGGTCCCTCTCTGCCCAAGTCCGCAATGTCCGGTGTGGCGGGAGTGGTTGGCTCGAAGGTGGGGCCGGCCTCGTCGATGGGGAATGAGGGAGGAATGGTTTCCGACTGGGAGGAGGAAGGAGGAGGAGTGACGACGAACTGAATTGGAATATTTATTTATTACATTGTTGTACATTTATCGTTTAAAAAATCCTTTCCGTTGGGTATCGAAAAAAGCTCAAAATTGGACACTTTTTAGAGGGAAGCCACAACAAGGTTTTGCGAAAGAAGGAATGTGAAAAAAGGAGGAATGATCTTGGACTCGGTCGAGGAAATCCTCAGAAAAATCAGAAAAACTATGATATCTTTTCTGTGTGTTCAATGCAAATCATAGAATATCAGAAAAAAATGGTCGGAGCGGAAAAATCTTCGAAATGGAAAGAAGAACATCAGATGGATCTACCTGAGGCGCAGCCGTTGCCTCCGCCTCGCCCTGCCTCACTCGCTTGAGGATCGCCTCCGCACGCTCCGGGCAGTACCTGAAAGATCAAAGATCAAGTCGAGGATGTGCATGATCCAAAGTAGACAAATCACACGGGACTGAAAAAATAAGCTCTCGATTCAAGAGAGAGGACAGAATTGCAGAATTATTAGCAAATCGTTTCCTATTACCCCGTTATTCTTCTCCTAAGCCCCAGTGAACCATTATCAACGGCAACAATCTCGCTCGAGTGAGTATCCTGTTTGGATAATCGTCTCTGGGAACATTAGCGGCGCTTGTTTCTCTATGCAATTTACTGACTCGCTCTATTTTACGTGCTCTTAAACCGACCACATGGTGCTATAAGGCTGAGATAATGAAAATCCGTCTCTTCATTCCGATCATTTTCTCGCAGCACCCGCGGAATGAAGAGAAGGATTACTCTTCATAACAGCCTTACTGAACGGAGATTGACAAGTAGTTGTCCCTTTATCGAACCTGTTGATCCACTTGTAGCAACTCTTCGAAAAGCAACGCGAGTCCAGGTCGATCCGGCAGCAGTCGAGACGTTTCAACTGCAGATCACAATAATTAAAGGAGGACTACCACGAATATCTGGCTAACTGAGTTCTCAATGTGGGATGGCGGGTCACTCTGCTACCCGATCACACTTGTGAAACTTCCAAGTCACCATTTTTCGTTTGAACTGAGACATGAGCATTTCGCTGCGTTCCAAGTGAAGATAACGAGCTAGAGGGTGTGCGGAATGAGCGCGCCCTCTCATTCCTGAATTTGCATAGTCGCTCTCGCGGTTCTTGGGACTCCTTCTTTAAGGCTGTTAGGATGAATGATGAATATTCCTCGCCATTCTTTACTGTCACATCGGTAAAAGTAAACGTGATAATAAGAATTATTCATTCTGTCAACCTTACATTTAGATAAAGAATCACGTTTACTCCTTTGATGTTTCTCAACAAACTGACTGATTTTCACCCTGCGATCTGTCCTTTGATTAAAAAAAGTATCTATATGCGATATCTCACTTTCGGACACGACGGATCCTTCACTGCAGTTACTGCGATTGTGACAGCGGCGAGAGCGATGAATAACCGATTCATTTGTGATTCTGGAGTGAGTCGATAATTTGAGAAAGAACACTTTCACGAAATCCGAGTCCATGAGAAAAAAAGCAGGGGAGTCAGATCTTAGGAGATTATCTCCTATTTCTTACTGTTTATTCACTGATCAGAGAAACTAAAGAGCCTGTGAAAGCAAGAGAGCCAGATTTCGGGAAAATCGATATTTTTGGAATGAAAAAAGCATTCGCGAGAAAGCAAAACGTGGAGTGAGCCTGATCTAATCGCCCTACGACATCTCTCGAAACAATGGGAATGGGCTATCTCAATTCGAATAATGGTTATGCTTTCAAGCTAGTCTTTATGGCGAAATAACAGTAAGAAATGAGAGAGTATTACTGCCCATTGTAAATTTTGCACACTTATTATCTGAGCGTGTGTGTGATAAATAATACGGAAAAAATGATGAGGCAAAACAAAAGAGGTGATAAAGGGAAATCCAAGCATTCGAAGGAAGGAAATGGAGCAAAGGTCAATCAATGCATCTCACGGGATGCGAAATCTTCCTTCTTTCCCGATAGGCCGGTACGAGTGCTAATCGAAAGTATCCTAGCTCCTTCCCCTAATTCCCGCTATCTCTCATCTCCCCCCATCCCTGAAGAGTCAACGAAATGAAGAGTGCTTTCTCCCCATCCTTTCCCTTTCTTCGCCTTCATTTAGACATCTTGCATTCCTCAAGGGAAAGATTTTATCATTATGCACTAGGCTAACAAAAATGTTGGTTATGAATACCCCCTCTGCTGTAGTTTGGTGAAAAGTTATTGTAAGAAAAAAAAGATCCTCAAAAATCTTTTCGCTGCATCTTCAGAGCAGAAACACTGTAAAGATCGAAGATCAGACATTGTTCGTATACCGTATCCTCATCAGAGATCAAAGACCAAAGAACACCGACTGCTTGAGAAGCTCTTCATATTCTCTTTCCAGCTCCTTCGGAAGCTGGATTCATTGAAAAATAGGTTGTTACGGGAATAAATATGCGAGAATTCAAACACTTTTTCATTCAGATACTTTCTGTCCAGCTACTTTTTAACTACTTCTCCATGCTGAATATATCATCCAGCAGGTTATCGTCTGACCTAGCGCCAAAGAAGTGTTCTAACGAGAGAATCACGTCAATCATCATGACGGGTGATGTGAAGAAGTGCACGATTCGAGTGAGACGTGTATCGATCCCTGACAAGGGTGAGTCGAGCAGAGCAATTGGTGTTATGCACCATTACGATTGCCAATCTATAAGTAGAGAAATGGATTTTTGGGGGCGTGGCCGATTGATCTTTGATCTTTGGAGCATTCTCTCGTGACTCGTTTTCACACTGTTTCACTGATCTGGATTTCAGATGGATGGAATGACGGCGTCAATCGACTTCTCACGGCCGGCCCGCTCACACTGACTGAGGGTCTGACTGAGGATGTATTCTTCACTCTGCGAAAAGACGAGCAAAGTGGACTTCTTGCTATTAACCGACTACGAGCGACAGTGGTGCTACTCTGAGTGAGGCGACGTGCTATTATAAATAGCCCCAAATATAGCCCAATTTAGACTATTTGTAATAAAAGATCTGCCCATTTCGCATTCAACACACGCATTCCTCGAGTGAAAGATTTTATCATTATGCACTAGGCTAACACAACTGTATGCTCTACATACCAGTTTCTAGAAGAGTAAAACATGCAATACGTACACAATTCTATTCGCGGAATTACGGGGTCGCACAATCCTTGATGAGATTGGAATAAATTACATCAGAGAAAGGGGTAGGTCATATTGGTTGAAAACAGTAAATCAGGCAAAGGTACGGTAATCCATAAGTCCGGAGTACTACAGTAAAATGTTAAAGGGAGAGAGTACGGTAAGATACGTTTAGAAAGGATGAAACTACCGGCGATAGACTAGAATAATCCATCAAGGAGGTGGGGTACTCTAACAGGAAACGGTTACAGTAAGGAATACGGTACTACCATACTCACAGTTAGTAATCAAGAAAGGGTGGTACGGTAATCAATAGGGGGGTTCTACCGTATCCTCAGGCGATGGCGTATCCGAGCAGGATTCCCGCAGCGAAGCCGCTCAGTACGTACGCGTGCGAAGTGACGAACGAACCCACCTGATAATTATTGATTATCTTTTTTCCCAATAGTTTCCTCATTCCGCGTTCTCCGGGCTGACAGAGCTGTATAAATCCTTTGTTCTTCTTACCTAATTATAGGCCTAACTATTTACGCAAAAAAAAGTTACACACCGTCTCTAGGTCAATAAACTGCCCACTGTATCTGCATCAATAAACTACTCACCGTCTCTGCGTCAATCTCCGCGGCGCTCTTGCCGCACAGCTCCGTCTGGATCGTTCGCTTGATGTCGCGCAGGTCCTGCGAGGCAGACTGCATATTTATGGTAATTAAGAGAGCGGATCGGTAATTTTCGACCATTTTGAACCACCCCCGGACACATGCCCCCCGAAATGAGAACCAGGGCCCCATACTGTGTACATGTATACCCCATGACTGCATGTGAACCATGGCACTAATAGAATCCTCATTTGGCTGTGCCATCGTACAATATTAGGTCAGAAAGTTTAAAAATCGAAAATTCATATCTTTTGAACGTGACAAGCTAGACTCAAAAACTCTTTTGCAATGTACTAGGCATGACCAAAAACCAAAAATGAACCACCCCGAAAAATTTTAACTCACTCTGCAACTATGATTTTTTGGTCGAATTTTTCACTTTTTGAGCAAAATCGCCCCGAATAAACTGAGACCGACGGCTCTATTTTTGCTTAAAAGTTACTTTAGTGGACCCTTATTAAAAACCACATCGAGAGGGAATCATTTTTGATTGCGTCAGTGGTCATCCTTAGGCTTGAATGTGCCTCATGTGTGGTCATATTCAATGTTTCTGGCCTTTTCCACTCACCCTCTATGGCAATCATAGGTAAAATGGCACAAATAATAAAGTTTGGACATTTTGTGAATTATCATCACCATAGAAGTCTATTTCAAAAATAAAAATTTTCCGGATTTTTTTTGACCATGACCCGGGGTTCATGCCTCCGAAATGGCTCACCACCATGAACCCGGGGTCATGTTCCAAAATTCATCCGAAATTTCATGATCGAGAAACTTCAAGTACTATACGTCAATACATACTACTGTACGCCAACAATATACCGTAACCCTAATTACCGTATATCGGTAATCGCAAAGTAACTTTTTTCCAAATGTGTATTGAAATGTCAGTTCTCGATTCCAGGATAGGTAGATTACGGTAATAAGGGTTTTGGTATATTGTTGGGGTACAGTAGTATGTATTGACGTATAGTACTTGAAGTTTCTCGATCATGAAATTTCGGATGAATTTTGGACCATGACCCCGGGTTCATGGTGGTGAGCCATTTCGGAGGCATGAACCCCGGGTCATGGTCCACAAAAACCCGGAAAAATTTTATTTTTAAAATAGACTTCTATGGTGATGATAACTCACAAAATGTCCAAACTTTATTATTTGTGCCATTTTACCTATGATTGCCATAGAGGGTGAGTGGAAAAGACCAGAAACATTGAATATGACCACACATGAGGCACTTTCAAGCCTAAGGATGACCACTGACGCAATCAAAAATGATTCCCTCCCGATGTGGTTTTTAATAAGGGTCCACTAAAGTAACTTTTAAGCAAAAATAGAGCCGTCGGTCTCATTTTATTCGGGGCGATTTTGCTCAAAAAGTGAAAAATTCGACCAAAAAATCATAGTTGCAGAGTGAGTTAAATTTTTCGGGGTGGTTCATTTTTGGTTTTTGGTCATGCCTAGTACATTGCAAAAGAGTTTTTGAGTCTAGCTTGTCGCGTTCAAAAGATATGAATTTTCGATTTTTAAACTTTCTGACCTAATATTGTACGATGGCAAAGCCAAATGAGGATTCTATTAGTACCATGTTTCACATGCAGTCATGGGGTATACATGTACACAGTATGGGACCCTGGTTCTCATTTTGGGGGGCATGCGTCCGGGGGGTGGTCGATAATTACCGATCCGGTCTCTTAAGGGAGAAAGATATTATGTGGAGCCGTATGCATGAGCCTCGGCAAGCTGTTTGCCCGCCAAACATGATAGCTTTCCCTAAACTTAGTACGCCGATTTTGCCAATCAAACAGCTCGGCGAAATTCACGCATGCGGCGGCCCCTGGTGTGCTGATGCAAGTTGGCCCAAGATGCAATGCAGCATTTTGAGAAAGTCAGAATGCAGCAGCACACCAGAGCAGTCGGTACTTGTGGAGCTCGTGAAAGGTCGTTTTTCGTACGGATTGCAAACAAGTTTGGGATAATCACAAGTACCAAACGACCCACATTCTTCACACTATGCTTCACCTTCTCAATCTTCGAGCGGTTCAGCTTGATGTAGCCGCGGTAGTTGCAGAACTGGAACGAATATATAAATTATCCGAAATAAATTTCCAATTTACTTTGAACACTTGAACATTTCATACTCTGTGTTGTTGATAAAAAAACGTGCTTTCGCTGTGTCTGTATTTCATCAATCTTCACCAAGTTAGTATTTACTCGTTTATTCACACGCATAAGGTATGGGGGGAACAACAGATGAGGTCTAAATACTGAGGTACAATCTGGATGTGGGCTCTCTACTGCCTCATCTACTCCTTCTTCTTCTCCTTCGCCTCTTGCATGATGTGTCTCTTCCAGACAGAGTAGAAGTAGAGCGACGGCCACCAGTATCTGCAGAGGATCAAATATTACTATTTCGATCATGAGGTTCTTATTTTAGCCAGCTTTCAACATTTACAAAAATAATATAAATCACAATTAGTTTCGATTGTCCAGTTTCCTTGGCTAGCCGTTAAGAAAGCTTGATGTCTTGCAATCTCACTAGTATAAAGCCTCGCGCCATTTTCGATCAAAAAGCTCTCTTCACCTCAGGAACACGGAGAATCTGTGCAGGAGGGGCGCCATCAGCAGCTCGGGCTTCCTTCTCTCGGTGGCGTTCGCGATCTGCCTCGCCGCCTCCTCGGGTTTGAGGCCGTTCTGGACGTGGCCGTCGGTGACGCCCGTCGGACGGCCCGACGCGTCCAGCGCCTGCAGGTAGCAGCATGTTCATACAAATCTCAGCCATATCATTCCCCATTAGCGAAATCCCCTGTGCAAGAAGCGATCTTAATCATCAATCAAACAATCATGTATCAAATCTTTCCGTCCGCATTAGATCTCCGAATCTCAAATTTTGTACTACAGCTACAACACGTGAAGAAAATTTAATACGATCCACTGTCTCACATTATTGCCAAGCTCCGTGGCGATATATCCAGCGGAGACGACGAGGATGTGCAGGCCGAAGCGTTCCTCCGCACGCAGTGAGTCGAAGAATGCCTGTAGCATTTAGATTTAATTGGCGAATCCTACATTAGATCTACAAAAAAACACAAGTGACAAGTCCCTATTAAGAGGTACTCTCAATACTCTTCATATCATTATTTCCCAAATTCACAGGTTGAAGAGAGGCAAAGGTTATGTTGAATCCAGATTCCTACCTGCACTGCGTGCTTGCTCGCACCGTACGCCGAGCGGTACGGCAACGCCATCTTGCCCTGCATCGACGACGTCACGACGATGGCACCGTCCGAGGGAATGAAGGGCAGGAGGGCGCGAGTGACGGCCACCTAACAAAAATCTATGTTAATTTCCTTATTGTAATAAAATTCGATAAATTCAAGAAGAAGTTCGCAAATATGTAGTATTTCTATAAGATACATCGATAAAAGTCACTTTGAAGGCAAATAAACATTCCATACCTGTCCAAAGTAGTTGGTCTCCATCACCTTCCGCTGCACGGCCATGTCCGTGTCGATGACGCTACCGCGCATGCTGATGCCCGCATTGTTCACCAAGCAGTCGATCTTGCCGTTGTGCGAGAGCTTCACGAGCTCGTCCACCTTTGAAAAACATTGCTTTAAACAAAACTCAACTTATTACAGAGATTTAGTTGCAAGAAACAGTCATATCCTGGCGTATCTGATCCGTCAATCTATTTAGCTAATCACCTTCTCGGGCTCCGCGAGATCCAGATAGGCGTAGACGGGTTCGTGGCCCGGGCCGCTCTCCTTGATCGACTCACACAGGGCCTATGAATTTACAATCAGTGAGGTTCACGTTTTACAATAACAACGAGCAGCAAACCTTGAGCTTGTCGATCGATCTCGCCACCAGGATGAGTCTCGCGCCTCTGGTGTACAGCTCACGCGCAAGTGCCGCGCCCAGACCAGTGCTCGCGCCAGTAATCAACACGGTTTTGTCCTGAGAGTTAGCGATAGTCATGTGACTGCGATTTAGACAACCCTTGTAATCCATTATATAACGAAGATGAATATGCATCCATGGTCGACGGTTATTTCAATGTGTTGATTTCCTATCATTTTCAAAACCCTGCATTCTTATTTGTATTGCGTTGGTCAAAAAAGGAAGGTATTGACTTGGATCTGCTATTCTTCGAATTTAAATACAAACGCATACCTTGAAGTTGAATCTGGCCTGTCTATGGGGTCCGGGGACAGCGAGTCGTGCCAGCTGCACCAGGGCATAGGCGCCGATCGGCACCGCAAGTGCGCCAGCAGCGATGAGCGGATTCACGGCGGAGAGGTCCATGTGGCTACGAAGAAGAAGAAGAAGGAATGAAAGTGGCGAGATGATCGATAGTGATAACACTCGCGACGAGAAGTAAACAACCTATATAGCCGGTAGAGAAACAAACTAGAGAACGGTAGGGGTAAACACGGAATGGGAGTGGGGTATTGGGGCGCGAGGTTCTTAGAATCGGCGAGGCATGCAAGACGACTGAGGAATCGAGTGATCCGATGGCGCACCGGGGCGATAAACAAGGGATTGAGGCGAGAGAGCCAGCGAAAGCGGGAGAGAATGGACGCTTGGAAATCGACAACTGAGTAGAGAGAAAGAAAGAGAAAGAGAGCACGTAAAATACACGCGAGAAGAGCACTGCCAGGGAACAGATTGGCACGACATTTGAAACGGGCGAAATCGAAACGAATGAACAGAAAGAAGATCGGCAGAGACTGTGAGACTGTGAGTCTGCTAGCCAAAACCTTATGAGCGTTCTGTGGCTATTTGCATGTGAAAATTATGCATAGTTAGCCAGAGTCAAACTGCAAACTTAGTATTTAGAAATTACCAAACAACTTTATTGGTCACCAATTATTGGTGTGACAATAAGGAATTATAATGTTTTGTGATTTATCGTGTGTTGTGAATTTTTGAAATAAAGTCATATTATATGAATAAAAAGTATAATAATCAAACCGAGAAGGAGATGAGACCGATGCCGAGCATGAGCGCCGTCGCCTTGCTGCCCTTCGTGAAGATGTAGCCAGTGCACCTGAAGTGAAACAATTGAAATCGGAAAAGCGTTCACGCAAAAAAATGGAGAGAGAAAGAGGCGTTCAATCATTTTCATTGGAATCTACATGGTAGTCTAGTGTCACGTTCAGATTGGAAGTTCTCAAGAGTATACAAAGTCATATGCTTCAACAGTTAACAAACAATTCTTTATTGAAAAGAGGTAATATCGTAAAGGAATCACGCTAAAATTGGATGGAATCAATGCTAAATTTGACTAGGCACAAAAATTATAAGGGAAAACTGACAGTCCGGCGGTGCCACCAATGCCCATCTGCATCGGGGGAGGCTTCTTCTCGATCGTATCGATGTACGATCCAAGTCTGGAAATGGAACTCAAAGTTATGTGAGTTCAAATGATTGTAGATTCTCATTCAATTGAGTCTCATTCACCGTCTAGTGCAACGTGCGTTCACTTAATACAAAAGATTTCTAGTCTGACAATGAGCAATGAAGTTTTTGCCTCAACAACTATTGAATCAAAACGAATGTTGATGAGAGGCTATGAACAAAAACGGTATGCCCGCTCAATCGAAAAGCTAAAACGTACTGTTGAAGGAGGTTATCCTTGTCCTTCTTGCCTCCCAACTCCTTTGGAATTGCTGCTCTGATTGAGGAGATCACGTCGTCAGACTTTGGAGCCATTTCTGAGAAAGAAGATGAGATAAATAGGCACATGGAAAAACGCGTATAAAGAGGTCAAGAATAGACAATAGCGAGAAAAGGTCCAGAAATTATAAGATATTGATCGAAGCTTCTACGGAAGTCTAGACATACAACAACAAGAATCTTACGGCGAACATCCGTCAAAAAGCCTCAATACCGTAACAAATTTACATAGCAATCATCGACTGTTTTCGCAAATATTGATTAAATTTATTTTATTCATTTTCACCTGTTTTCATTATGTATGTCGGTTGTCTAAATGTATAGAAGAAGATTTTTTTTTATTAATCTGTAATTTACCATTTATTAGCGTGTCAAAGAGTCGGAAATAGGTACGGTATATTGACGCAGTTGGTGTGAGCTGGCTCCTCTGTTGTGTACGTTCAAAACGCTCTTTTGATGGCGAAGGACACGTCGTATTCCGTTGTTATTACACGTTGTAGGCTGTTGCTAGGCTAAAAATCTATAAACCTTCCTTTTCTTTGGCCGTTTAGAGTCCTTATCTTGCTCTGTGACTGTTTTTGTGCTCAATTTGTGTTGATTTTACGACAATCTCGCCTTGCAGGGTCGAGAATGCAGCTGGGTCAGCGCTTCGCGCGCTGTCTGCTGCTACTCGCGGTCGGTCTGGCTGCCGTAGCGGTCGGCCAGGACAAGTCCGTGATCACCTCCCTGGTCACCAAGTGGGCTGCGACCTCGCTCGTTGCGGAAACTAGGTTAGTAACGCTGTTTTTGCTGATTTTTTTTGCATTTTCCTTATTTAAAATTATTTAAAAATGAATTAAAGTGAGTTCATCGGCAAGGAGAGCAACGCGACCTTCTTCAAATACGTCGGAAATGTCGCCGAAGCGGCCGCAAGTGCCGATTTCGCCTCACGTAAGTTCTGATCTTACTAGATTTCAGTTTTTTCAACCACATTTGCTCTCTCATTTGCTACTTCAACACTCATTTGCTGTTGAATAATGACTATTCTCACGCAAAAGCGCCGTGAACAGAGAAAGCATTACCGACAGACATGCTGAAAAGAGTAACAATGTTTTCTAATCAATAATCTCTTGCAGTCTCGGCCGAGAAGCGATACGACCTTGCCATCAAGGCAGCAACGCCTCTTCTCTCGCAATCTGCCCTCGATCTACTCAAGTTCTCCCTGTCTATCAGAGCCTTCTCACCCGCCGTCCAGCTATTCCAGCAGGTGAACAATCAATTGGTATTGGCTAATGCTGCTTGCCAGCGATATCATCTGACCTACTTTACCTCTTGATCTTTCGGCGAAGAGTAACTTCATATACTTTCCTTTGGCTAGAGTCAAATGTTTTCGTAAAAAAAAATGTTACTTTTTATATCTTTTTTTCTTGAACAAATTATCTAGGTATCCCTCCTGAAACGGAAATACTAAAATCACTTCATCTCAGGTCGGTGAGGAGTACGCTTCCATCTCGTGCCCCGCCTTTTTCGACGTTCACGGCATCACTGGATGCACCGTCAAGGAACTCGAGGCGGCCGTCGAGAAGGCCGACAGGAGGTCCGGTTTTTTATGTAATTTTTTTTCAATCCTAAAAAGAATAAAAAGAATTTTTCAATCCTAAAAAGACAGTACGGCCAGGATATTCATAAGTGTTGTACACTTTCGCGAGAGCAATTTTATTGTTGTGTTTACTTTATGGAATTTTTCAAAATATTCCCTACATAGCAGTGCTCGTTCATGAGATATTTGAGAAAATCGTTTACTTTTTGCCATTTGCGTTGGGGTTCCACGGAAATCCTTTCAGTATCGCCGTTCAACTCCTCTCGGTCGATCACGTCCTCTCCTTCGCCGTGGATGCCAAGCCGCTGACGGTCATCGTCTACGGCGAGCTCGGTAAGTTTTATTGACGCATTTGAAGTGTCACTGTGATCTTTGATCTTTGTAGGCTCCGCTTCGTGGCTCTCGCTGCACGCTGCGGCCAAGTCCGCTGCTCGACAGCAGAAGGGACTCTACGTGCACCGGCACTTCTCGAGGGTGAGTTGACGCACAACAAGTGTGTCCAGAAATATCTTTAAAATATATAATTAATGTGATGATGGCACGAACAACGTACTTTTCATAAGTTGGAGTCTGATTTGCCCATGAAGATTTGTACGACGACTATTTAGTCGGGTGCCGCGTTCATTTGTGACTTGAGTTAATGCTTGAAAGTGGACCCTCTGGACATCTGACGATCTAAAATTGATAATGGAATAGTAAGCATAAAAATATAATGAAACTTGTACATGTTCGTTCCCATTTTTGCTCCCTCCTTTCTAGCTACTTTTCCGATAAGCTTGACATTCTACGACCAAATTCTTAAGTTACTCATTCACAGGAGGTCACCATCGAGAAGGTGGGCCTGTCCGGCTACGGCGTCGAGCTGGCGATAAAGAACACGGAATACAAGGCGGAAGACGACTCGAATAAGAAGGTAGGGAGGATCACCTCGGAATACAAGAGATCTGGCATAGATGACGGCATGCAGAGAGAATAATCACGAGCTTTGCTTTCTTGTTCCCAATTTGATTCAGACTCGGAAGAAATGTAGATTGCACTTGCAAAATAAATAATATAAATTTGAAGGACGAGGGATCACAAGAGGATGAGGAGGATCTCCACGGATTCAACATCAAACTGCTCAAGTGAGTCGGATACGGTAACTTGGAGTGCTAATTATTGGATCATACAAAAAAATTTGTTTTTTTCCAGGCAACTCCATCCCTCTGAGCAGGAAGCTCTGTCCGGTCTGCGCATGCACCTCAAGGTATTGTTCTATTTGTAAAGCTCCCTTGACGCGCTTGATGTGTCCCTTTGAAGGAAATCGAGGAGCTGGCGCCGCTCAAGCAGTGGCAGGTGCAGAATCTCGCCTACCAGGCAGCGCAGAAGGTTCGATTTTGGAGATTTGTTGACGCACTAGAAATGTCTTCAATAGAATTCAATAGAATTCAATAGAAATGAAAAATGTCCATTTCATTGATCGTTTTGAGCTTTGCTGACGCGCTTGATGCGTCTCTTGTTTATATTCTATTTATGGGCATTTCGCAGATTGTGGATGCGGACGGCCAGGAGGCGCTGACGATCCTCAAGGAGCTCTCGCAGAACTTCCCCCTGCACGGAAGGTACGGTAGAATGATGGGGATTGGGGTTACGGTATCGGACGAATATCGATTCGAACCCTATCAACTTCCAATGAACCCTGCAGCATTGTGGTTTCATTGCACAGTGAATGCGACACCATTACCAATTTTGGCGGTTTCTTACCGAATCTACATTCCCATGGTAGAAAAAGGTAAAGAACTACACGATGGGGGCGATACTAATGTCTTCATAAGAGTTACGGTAGCCAGGAATATCCAATTATCGAATATTGATTATTCTTCCATCGTTTTTTCCTTTGTTTTCCGAGTCATCGTAAAAAAAGGATTACGGTAGACAGGAGTAATTATCGATTAATCTATTAATCCTCATTCTCGCTCAGATCTCTGTCGTCCCAGCAGATCGACGATGCGTTGAGGGCCGAGGTCGAGGCGAATCAGGAGGCACTCGGGGAGGCCGGAATGGAGGCCGGTGAGATAGAGTTTCAGATTGTATTCTATAACGAATCTAGGAAAATAATAGAAAAACTACTGTGAAGAAGATGATATAGACCTTCTAAAGGGGTTATTTTGAAGGTTGTGACATCAGATCAAAGTGGCTGCGGGTAGTTAGACGTGGGTATGGGAGCCGTTAACCAAAAATATACTTCTGCAGGTTCGACGTCGCTCTACGTGAACGGCATCTCGATGGAGGTGGACTCGCTCGACCTATTCCAGGTATATAGGATTCTCTCCTTTTCACACACACACTCTCTCTGTCTCTGTCCTATCGATGAATGATCGTGAGGAGTGTTTCCCCATGATCTCTCGCTCTGTCTGACAGGGGGGGGGGAATCCACGAGGAATGATTGGACGAGAAGATTGGTCTAATGAGAGAACATTTCCAGCTGATCGACACGCTCAAGCAGGAGGAGAAGCTGGCCACTGGGTTCTACGATATGGGAGTGAAGGTAAGGTTGTTGGTGAAACACGGAAGTGCCAGGTTCCGCGAAAACAAAACTTTTTTCGAACCGAATGATTTTTAAATAAAATAAAATTGTTTTTGTAACATTTCTTGTTGGAGTGAGTCGTGGAAGCAACATGGCCGACTGAACACTTTACTAATTATTTTTGAAAATAATATTTTTGTCAGGGCGACTACCTGCCAATGCTGGCGCAGATGGACCTGACGGACGAGAAGTCGAGCTACGCAGTCGATTATCGATTGGCCGAGCCTGTGGTAGGCCTACCGTAATCAATGTATTGATCGGTGTGATTGCAAAATTATTTTTTCACCTTTTTATTGGGTCCCTTTTTGGATTAGGTTCAGGTGTTGCGAGAGGGTTTCTATGTACGCTACACTACTTCGACTATAGGTTGGCCGAGCGTCACTCACAGCTACCATAATTAGTGTATTGATTGATATGGTGCATCGTTGAAATCCTTGTTTGAATTGATTTGTGGCGCGTTTCTTGACCACTGTGTGAAACGTCGAAACGCCACTTCCACGGACAATGGAAAATTCCGATTCTTGTCACGGTGAATGCCCGTTTCAGTCAGGGGTCAATTACCTAGGTAAAACATTAGTTTAAGGTAGGTACGTTTTTCAGCCCAATGGCGAAAAGGCGGTCACGTTTTTGACGAAATCATGAATTTGTACCACTTGTACCCCTATTTTTCCTAGTGGGCCCGCCTCCGGCGGGAACGTTTTATAACCAAAAACTAAAAAAAGCGGGTACGGTAAGTTAAAATTAACAAACTAGTTGACACCTGGTTTCAGTTCCTGAACAACCTGGACTCGGACAAGAAGTACAAGCAGTGGGGAAACTCGGTCCGACTCATGCTCCAGCCCTACTACCCGGGCATGATCCGACCGATCGCCAGGAATCTGTTCACGCTGGTGAGTAAATGTGTATTTAGGTTTCAGTGAGCTATCACTGAAAGAAGATTTTTTTGCTAACGATATTTTATGCACAATGAAGAGAATAGCCTTTAGTAGAAGGCAATGTGACGAATCAAATTATTTGCATTTTAAGAAAATCAATAATAGGTTGCGGTAATCGATCCGACGGACGCGACCTCTCGTGATCTCGTCCAATCGATGTACATGTTCACCAAGCACGACGTACCACTCAGGTACGGTACCTCTTCCCTTGATTACGGTATCTGCAGTTTCATTAGCTTAGTTTGGATTGAACATCGTGATGAATTGCTGTGGACAAGATACGAATTCTTTCACATTCTTTTCTCTGATATATTTCAACTATCTCTAGACTCCCCTATTGATTGCTATGCTATTTGAAATTACATCGTTCGAGCTGAGAGAGATTTGCTTGCAGATTGGGTCTGGTGTTCTCGGTCACTGATGACCCGGCGATCTCGGGTCGCAACGACGCCGGAGTTGCCGCCCTCAACCTCTTCAACTACGTCAAGGACAACTACGACGTCGGCCAGGCGATGCAGGCTCTCGCCAAGGTGATTGGCGCACGTGTGGAGTCAAATGGAGCTATAGAGAACATGATGACTTGGAAAATATTAACTAAAATTTACTGACGCACTTGAGGTGTTCTCTCAACTGGGCGACAAGTTCTCGGCGGAGGGCGTTCGCACGTTCTTCGAGACGGCCTACCGCGGTGGCTACGACGAGGTCTTCGGGCCGGAGACGGAGTACGGCGCGGGAAGAAGCGTAAGTGGCGTTGTGGTTGACGCACCTGAAGTGCCTTCTTTTGCAGCTCGGCCGCGAGTTCCTCGCGAAGACGGCGATCGGTGACGCGCCCAAGGTGCTGCTCAACGGGTACATCCTGGACGATGCCGGGGTGAGTGGTTTGACACTTGCGACGATAAGTTAAGTGTTGACGCACTTGAGGCGTTGCTCATTTGCAGATCAAATCGGACAAGTTCGAGGAGTCGGTGATGATGGAGGTGATGCGCATCTCGCCCAAGATCCAGCGAGCTGTGATGAGTGGGAAACTGACGGATAAGAGTGAGTTTTAAAAATAAAATTCTCACAATAGGAAATTGGGTCTAAATTTTATTTAGAGGCTTGATTCGTTGAAACACATGTTCAGAAATTGAAACTAAGAAGCACTTGTTCAGAAATTAGTATGCATTTGCAGTGAACGTGGGCAACTGGGTGCTGGAGCAGGGCGATGTCATGCCACGGCTGAACAAGCGGATCCTCGATGCGCCCGCCACGAAACGATACCTGGACCTGACGGATACTACAGGTGAGTGATTAAAATAAGAAAAGGAGCTATCCAAAAGACAAGGAGGTAAAAAAAAAAAGGTAAAGGTGTATCCACGTCAAGCGATTTTACGTCGTAAGACAACGCTAGGTGGGACCCGCTAATAGGGCCAGCTGTTAGACGGACTACGTACCCTGCTGTCCAATGCTTTCTAGGGTAGCCTTACCTTTCGCAACCGAAGTCACTACCAATTTGCCGACCCCGGGGGGATAGCAAGGCTTGGTTGGCCTCGGCGGGGGATTGAACTCGGTACCCTTCGAATGGCGGGCGGCGGGCGAGACAAGGAGGGATCTCACCCAACACTGATGAACATAAAAAAATTTCGACTTTCATGTTTCATCAAGTGAATAACCTGAACTTTGAAATTGCTCTTGATCTGCATTTAATTAAGATTTTCGCTGGGTCCCACTCTTCTCATTCTCCAACTCACTGTGTAATATTTCAGATTAAACTTCTGCATGTTCGGTGTAATACAAAATAATCAATATTTTCGATGTAAATTACAAATTACGATGTAAACATCATGTAATCAACGTTACTCATTTGCAGCCTGCACGGCGAAGAATCTGAACGAGTTTGGTCGTCTGTCGGATGCGAAGAGGGCGGGATGCGTGGCGGAACGAATGCGATACGTGCAGAGGGGAGAAGAGGACGCAGCGACACGGCCGGTTACTGTATGGGTGAGTGACTTGTAAGAGGAGGATTACGGTTGTATCGATTGATCACTGACTTACAACATTCCACAGTATGCCATTACGCTACGATACTATTGATTCCTTGATTTTGATTACCTATAGTACGGTAGTATTGATTAATTATTGGATACAGTATTCTTACGATACTGTAATTCTGTCAGATTGTGACTGATCTCGAGACGGCTGAGGGTCGTGCCGTACTGTACGCTGCTCTCAAGCACGTCAAGCACTCTAACAAGGCCAGGGTGAGATATTATTCTATTTTTTAATATTTTAAATTAGCTTCTGCTTTCGTGTTTCACTCTTGGAATATGTACAGAAAGTGAGGAAATTTCCTTTAAAAAACACCTTCTTACTCTTTGATCACTGTGTGCAACCTGATAATCATCCTTTTTGTTACTTTATTTTATTTTGTAAATCTATTACAACTAGGGGAATTTCGATATTTCCGGAGGACACGAATCGAGCGCAATAAATTGGATTAGCGAGAGAGTGAGGAAAGAGAGGAGACTAATCCAATCAGTGAGAGTCGAATTCATTCTTCATTCTTCACTCGCAAAGCGACCGCGAGCGGCCTACGGCCGCTCGTCCCCCTATACCTATACGCATTCCTATATTTCTGGGGACAGAATCGAGGGAAAACAATCCAATTAGGAGGGAGAGGGGCGAGAGAGTGTGTGAAATGAGAGAGTAATTTTACTAGCGAGAGTCGACTCGGGGGATAATCCGGATTGATTGAAATTGAAAAAGAGAGGGATTCATTCTTCATTCGTCTATCTTGCGCGCGGACTGAATGGTCGGGTGGGGCAGTGGAGTGGTTGGTGGGTAGGCTTTTGATGATGTCGGGGTTTCTCTGGGGGTACTGGGTGTTGGGGATCCTAGAAGGATGCGAGTGGGAGTCTAGAGGGATTGGAGGAAGGTTCTAGAGGGAGGAGAGGGGATCCTAGAGGGGCCTGTATGAGATTACTGTAGGGGAGGGAAATGGGGGGTACTATAAGGAAGAGAGATTGGGTTACTGTAGAAGGGCCGGGATTACGGTAAGGGAGTGAGATGGGATTACTGTAGTGAAGGGAGATTGGGTTACTGTATGGGATGGTGATGGGATTACTGTAGAATGGAATGTGGTAACGGTAGGGTAAAATCGATTGAAATTGAAAGAGGGTTCATTGTGAGCGACAGGGGAAAGGAGGAGCGGTTCCTCATTTCATTCGCGACATATACCTCCTATACCTATACCTATACGCATTCCTATATTTCCTGTGAGCAGAATCGGGCGAAATTTATCCAATTAGTAGTCACTGGGTGAGAGAGTGTGAGAATGGGGAGAGTAATCTTATTAGCGAGAGTCGACTCGAGGGATAATCCGAATTGATTGAAATTGAAAAGAGAGGGTTTCACTCTTCATTCGTCTATCTTACGCGCGGGCTGAGTGGTCGGGTGGGGCAGTGGAGTGGTTGGTGGGTAGGCTTTTGATGATGCCGGGGTTTCTCTGGGGGTACTGGGATCCTAGAAGGATGAGAGTGGGAGTCTAGAGGGAGGAGAGGGGATCCTTGAGGGACCTGTATGGGTTTACTGTAGGGGAGGGAATTGGGGGGGGGGGTACTGTAGGGAAGGTAGATTGGGTTACTGTAGGGGATGGTGATGGGATTACTGTAGAATGGAATGTGGTAACGGTAGGGTAAAAGGTTACTGTAGGGAATGGTGAAGGGGTTACTGTAGGGAATGGGGTTACGGTAGGGCAGGTGCATTGGGAACTATTGGAAGGAGATGGTGCACTAGAGAAAAGGATATGTGGATATTTGCAGTGGGATAAATAACACCCAAAAATCCTAGCGAGCGAGTCGGCGCGCGCCCGAAGGGCGCAAGCCGACCCGCGAGCTTCACTGCAGCCGCAGGCTGCATGCCACCCGCAGGGTCTAGCCTCCGAAGGAGGCTAGTGTTATTACTCATTCCCAGATCGGTCTCGTGCTCAATCCCTCCGACGTCGGGGCAGCCTGCAAGCCCTCGTCCATCTCATTCCTCGCCCACGCCGCCCTTAGGACTCTGCCCGTCGAAAAGGCCAAGCTGTTCGTGCCCAAGCTCATCAAGGTGAGAGAAGGGTGTTGAATTACGCGGCAGAATGGGGAGGGGAGGGGGAATCATCGGTACTTTCCTAGTTGGCAACCAAGCCCCGCCCACTCGGTCCTTCCCTTTAAGGAAGGCAAGATCATTTGTTATCAGGGGTCAAATACTTAGGTTATGAAAACCAAGATGTGGCATGCTAATACAAATTTTGAATGTTATTGAACTTGCGGAGGTTAGGTTTCGGGTCAATTCCTCCGTTTTTGCCGATCAGTGGTATGCTTTTCTCTATTTTTTTCTCAACTTTGCCTACAAATGTGGCATGCATAGGTCCTTTCGGGAGGGATATTTGACCTCTGTTTGTTATGAAAGTGCTTAGGTTGCTTAGGCTTAGGAAGTGAAGAGGGCGGGGCTTGGTTGCAAACTTGGAAAGTTCCGAATCACTCTAGATCATCTCTGTTTAGAACATATTGTTCTCACGGTATTCCCACTTCACTTCCACATGTGGAGCGAATGAAATGTATTTGAAACGAGTAAAACACAAAACGTCCGGGCAAAATATACGGCACAGTTGTGATCATCATTACCTTCCTCACAGGAGGAGAACGTGGGCAAGTTGGCGGACGGGTCGGCTACCCTCGAGGATATCTCCGTGGCGGGCATGGATGTGGCCGCGTTCCTCAAGGAGAAGGCCCTGTTCGACTGCGAGCGAGTGAAGATGGAGTCGAGGTGAGACACAAAGCTCCACACCGAATTTACCCCCCTGTTTTCAATGATTCTATCGTGACTTAGCATCAGAAGAGGTACCAGGTCCGTTGTTTACATGATTTCTCTATCTCTTTGATCTTTCGAGATTCCCTTACGGTCTGGTCTCTCTTCTGATTCTATGCCACAGTATCACTGAACATTTGTTTATGGAAATATGCCGATTCTGTGACCTGCTGCATTGCAGTTTCGCGCGCGACGTGATCGGTCTGACCGGTGGCCAGAGGGCGATCGTCGTTAACGGCCTCGTCATCGGACCTCTCGACGAGGCAGAGACGATCGGAGATGAGGACATCGGGCTGATGGAGAAGCTGATTGTGGGCAGGGGAGCACAGGTGGGTAAAAATATAGTTTGTGAAGCATACACCAGCTGGTCTAAAATCCTCAGTTGTTTTTGATATTATTAATGTGAGAAAAGAATAAGTATGTAGACGTCGATTATTGGTTGTGATCAGGGGAGCACAGGTGGGTAATTTCGTAAGTGAAACAAAAACCGAGTATTTTTAAAATTTGAGCATACAATCTTGTGTTTTCATAATTACATTTATAAAAATATTCAGACGATCGCCAAGTTCGTCGATGACAAGTGGAAGATTCAGAGGCGACACGGCAAGGCTTCGGATATGGTAAAATTGATTAATGTTGAAGTTTGGAAGTTTAAAAAAGCATTTAAAATGTGATATTTTGTGTGAAATTTGTTGCCGATTTGTGAGAAATTTGTTGATAAGATTGTTCAATTGAAGATAGATTAGGAATAAAATGTATTATTTATCATTGTAAAAATATCAGGTCCTGCGAGCATCGTCGCTCATCGGCAAGTACGCTGCAGCGAGAAAGCGCGTGGCGCTCACGTTGCCCGGAGAGAAGCACAGGTACGGTAGTGTATTGATTGGTTACGGTAGGTAGAAGTTATGGATGTGCTGATATTGTTTACTAGAAACTGCTTAGTCCCAAGTTGGACTTATTTTTTTATTATAATCGTCCTACGGGAGATCACTGGTCTAGCAGTGATCTCCCGCAGGACGCAAGTGCCTTGATTATCGGGATGACCTTTACCTTTTTACCTAATCAGACAATGAAAAAATAGTTGAAAAGCTTGCAAAAAACATCTATCGTGAGTTGTGATCGTCTATCATCATACTTCATTCTGCGTGAAACATCAATAACACTACCGTATCGACATCCATTTTTGCCTTCTCGCAGTGTGGTCCACCTCCCGGCCGAGGACTCGACGCGTGCAGCGGCCTCCGTCGTCGCCGTCGTCGACCCGCTGAGCAGACCCGCCCAGAAACTCGCGTGAGTTATATTTGCATCATCTTGGTGAATGTGGGCTTCAATTTTTCTTAAAACATGATCAAATGCTTTTAAAAAAACTTGCAATGAGCATTTTTTTATAATGAATAACTTTTTTCTCCAAAACACGAAGGTGGGTTTGGTTTTGTTTTTATTATACAATATTTAATATGACATAACAAAGAGATGGAAGAGGGGTTGGGCTGGGCTGGATTCAGAGGAAGGCGAAGAATTTGCAGGTCGATCCTGGAGCTGCTTCGATCGGCCGTCAATTGCAACATGAAGCTGGTGATGAACCCGAAGGCGAAGCTCAGTGAGCTCCCGCTCAAGAGGTGGGTATTGCATTGTTAAATATCGTTTAAATATTGTTTTTCATCAAAATAGTATATTTTCCGTATTTCGTTCCAATAGGATACTTGTCTGAACATTACGTTGAATCAGTGCGCAAAGAACATCGTTAACGTGGAATGCCAATTCAGTTCCTATATTGAACAACGTTTGTCAGAAGAGCTATAACAGATGATAGTGCAGCATTTTTATAAATAAAATTCCTCAGATTCTACCGGTACGTCGGCTCGGCGGAGGTAGCATTCGACGCCGAGGGCAGGGTGTCCCCTCCTCGCGCCCTCTTCACCGGACTGCCCTCGAAGCAGGTGAGACACCAATTATATGGGCATCACATAGTCGCGCCGGGTTAGGGAGCGTTAGGGAGGGTGATGAGCGACTGCCCTCGAAGCAGGTGAGAGGGGTAAATTGATCATCGATGGACTACCATATTCGATCAACCGATGCACTTGCAGGGCTATTTTTACGTACAATTTGAACACTGTGTAGCTCTGATGCATTCTATTGCCCGTACCGTTTTGATAATTATTTTTGTAATAAAAAAAATGAATTCCTACTCACGCTGTCGATTCAATTTACGAATATTTGTTTGTGGTTTAATATTTAATTTAATTCATTAATTAAATTCCTTCAGCTGCTGACGCTGTCGATGCACCCGCCCGACGCGTGGATGATCGAGGCGACGGCAGCGCGGTACGACCTGGACAATATCAAGATGGAACAGGTGAGAAACATGAAGTTTCCGTTAGAAAGTAGGTACAGTAGTATGCACAAATAAAGACATATTTTTGAATAAATTGCATTCGATGCCCTTGATACCATCAAGATGGAACAGGTGAGATTGTGTTTTAACAATCTTAAATTAAGAATTGAGTTGAAAAAAGGGGTTTTATTTGGAATAGGTGATTTTTCGCTTCCTATTGAACTTTTGAGGTCTCTTCCTTTATTGCTATTAATTATTCTCCAATTGGATCCATAAAAAAATTTTTTTTTGCATTTCATAACACTGATAGGAGTGCAGGCCTGAAACGATTGCAGATGAACAACGATCAAAGATCAATTAATTCTCAGGTGGAACAGGACGTCGTTGCGCTCTTCTCGCTCGAGCACATCCTGTTGGAGGGACACTGCTTCGATGAGGTGAGATTTAAGCACATGTAGTAGTGGTCTGGCTTTGAAACCGTAATCTTAATTTTTATAAGCTAAAATATTTATCTTTTTTGTCTTAAAATCGGTAGTCTTTTTGTTAGAATTGCAGTATTTTTTTATATAAAATGAAACTAAATTGTGATATTGATTTGGCAATGAAACCGCAAACTTATTGCTACCACTACGAAATGATAATGATAATAATAATGGCAGGTGAGACTATGTTTCACATTTGTTACAAGAAAAGATTAAATTGTTGTTCTTAGGCATCCGGCTCACCTCCCCGCGGCATGCAGTTCGTGCTGGGCACCCCGTCGGCGCCCGCCCGATACGATACGATCGTCATGGCCAATCTGGGCTACTTCCAGCTCAAGGTGAGCAATTAATAATAATAATAATAATAATAATAATAATAATAATAAAAACAATAATAATAATGCTTAACACGACATGAATGCTAGTAAACTATAGGGAGATAATTAATTATAATGATCAAGCACTTACTTTACGTAAGTAAGTGGTTTTATCAGGGCTATCATACTTCCAGCTGAAGATGAGTAGGAAACCTGTGACAATGAGTATAATCGGGAAAATATGATCCCAGAACCGTTACCGGTAATGCAATTGCACCTGGAAGGTGGAGGTTTCTGAGATAATAACAATATTATAAAAGCGTTCCAGGCCGCCCCGGGCGCGTGGCAGCTTCGCCTGCGCGAGGGCCGCAGCAAGGACATCTACAAGGTACGGTAGCGTTATTGATTGGATACGGTAGCGATATGGATTGATTTATGGGTGGATACGGTAGTTGTGGTCAATCATCTACTGACTTTTTTGACACTATTGTACACTGATTGCGATTGATCGATTGATTAATGTCGACGAGCTATGATCAATCTCGCAGGTGACCACCCACATGCACACGGAGGGCGAGGCGGAGGAGGGAGAGGTCATCCGCGTCCTGATAGATTCATTCTCGGGTACGGTAACTCCTTATTGATTGCTTCTTGATGATTTCAGTAGAAAAAAATTACAACATAAATAGATTCTGTATTCCATTATGCTCATTGCCAGGAGTTGCATTGTCATTGCTTCCCTGCTGATTCTTGGTTGCAATTCTTAAATATCCAATCTTCATTCGCATGCTTGCAGGCCGCGTGATTCGACTTCGTGTCAGTAAGAGGGAGGGCATGGAGTCGGAGGCTCTTCTTTCTGAAAGTGGACAGGAGGAGGGCACCGGCAGCATCTGGGACACGCTCCAGAACAGGTTGGTGTGCCAATTCACGGATCCGGATTCCGGAACCAATGACTGGAGAAGAGTTGGAGCCTGCAGCGTATCATGTTCGGATGAATTGCGAAACATGAGTGCATCTCTAGTTAATATTTGACTCATAGGTCAGACCCGAAACCGGTTAGTAAAGTTTATTTTTTTGAGAGGAAATCGAGATTATCAAGAAGAGTTGGAACCAGAAACAAGGGGCTAAAATTTGCAACCAGAATCAAGGGACCAGAATCCAACTCTTGCCCTTTTGCAGCCTGGGCGGGTCTGCAGTGCAGGAGAAGTACGAGACGATCAACGTCTTCTCGCTCGCCTCCGGCCATCTCTACGAGCGGTAAGTTGGGGGGGGGAGTCAACGATGACGTCATCTGATGGTTACTCATGTCATCTAATTGCCAGAAAATAAAACATAAATTCAGAGATAGTATTGATAGTTTGTAAGCAAGGAGGCAACTAGTGTAGGTCATTGAAAGTATCTGAACAAGATGACTTCTTCCTTGGAGAAGCGCCACATTCAATTTATATAGATAATACTCCTACTTTTCGGAGTAGAGGGTTGCGTGGAGGGGGGGGGCGTTTTGTCCGTATAATGATCTTTGAACTCTAACCTCTTGGCAGATTCATGCGCATCATGATCCTGTCCGTGATCAAGAACACGAAAGCGCCCGTCAAATTCTGGCTGCTCAAAAACTACTTGTCTCCGCAGTTCAAGGTGAGCTACTGTTTCATGGCATATACTAAAAAGTTAGGCTGACAAGTTTGAAAATGATGTTTCGATTAGACGCAAATATTGCTGACTGTCAGCATTTTTCTATTTAAAGTGGAACAGTGGCACTATAAGTAAAATAAGAGTCCTGATATTTTTGTCGAATGATCAACACGCGTTTTATTGATTAACATAGCCTCTTTCACAAGAGATGTCAACTGCAATGTTCCAATTGTCAGGAATCCCTTCCCCTGATGGCTGCCGCGTACGGGTTCGAGTACGAGCTGGTGGAGTACAAGTGGCCGCGCTGGCTGCACGCCCAGAAGGAGAAGCACCGGATTATGTGGGCGTACAAGGTGAGGATTGGATCGGCCTGTTTAGCCATGGGGCAGGTTCATGATTACTGCAATCTTTGGAGAATGGCCATGATAGATCGCACGTAAAAATTGCCGTCTGCAAACTTTAAAAACATGAATGTGTTTCTCACATTGCCTAAATTTCCAAATCAGTTCTAAAAAGTCGGTGAAACCCTAATCGTGCTGGCATTCAGATCCTCTTCCTGGACGTGCTGTTCCCGCTCGACCTGCACAAGGTCATCTTCGTCGATGCTGATCAGGTTTGTTATTTGTTATTGTTTCTTGTTTGTTATTGTTTTGCTGTTATTGTTGTTGTTATGATTATTATCCTTCCAGGTGGTCCGCTCAGATCTGCTCGAGCTGATGAACCTGGACCTGGATGGAGCGCCGTACGGGTGAGTGTTTAGGGGGAAAGTCTCGGTTTTAAACCGGCAGTTTTGTGTTGTAACTGTATGACGAATAAAGATTATTCAGTGAGTGTTAATAATACATTTTTTTATTATTAAAAATGAAAACTAAATATGATTATTCAATTGAAGATACACGCCGTTCTGCGAGTCACGCAAGGAGATGGACGGGTTCCGCTTCTGGAAGCAGGGATACTGGGCGAACCATCTGGCAGGAAGGAAGTACCATATCAGGTACACCGTACCCCCGTCCCCTTTGAGAGTTCTACAGTACCCCCATAATCAGTCGTTTGATTCCTACACCGTGCGTTGTCATATGGCTAATGCAATTGGAAAAGCGATACTGTAGCTCTATTTTCCCCAATCGATGGCCTTTCCAGTGCACTCTATGTGATCGATCTGAAGAAGTTCCGACAGATCGCCGCTGGGGACAGGCTGCGCGGCCAGTACCAGGGCCTTTCGTCCGACCCCAACTCCCTTTCTAACCTGGATCAGGTGCGTTTCAGGGTTCATAAATTATCGTGTGCAGAAGTGATATTCAACAATGCAAATTTTGCCATGACTCTAATTCAAGGATTGGCGTGTGAAAAAAGTGTATTAAAAATAACTATTTTTTTCGATAATAAAATATTAAAAAATAATAAAAAAGGATAAGTTTTGCAGGACCTGCCGAACAACATGATCCACCAGGTGCGCATCAAGTCGCTGCCGCAGGAGTGGCTGTGGTGCGAGACGTGGTGCGATGATGGCAGCAAGAAGGCTGCCAAGACGATCGATTTGGTGAGTAAATAGGGATGTATTTATTACCGATTTTCGACGAATTTTGGCTGTACTCGGTTGATACAGTGGTGTGAAATACACTGCGAAGATCCGAAAATTATCCTAGAGTTTTCATTTTTATATAGCAAGAATCATGTATGCAGCGCCCTCGAATTACTGATATGGAGACATGAAGTTCGAGTATAAATATTCATTTGCAGTGCAACAACCCGCAAACGAAGGAGCCGAAGCTGGAATCAGCGATGAGGATCATTCCGGAGTGGAGGGAGTACGATGCGGAGATTAAGAGAGTGATCGGAGGGAAGGGAGGAAACGGTAGTACCAAGGAAGAGATGGAGGAGGAGAAGCACGAAGAGTTGTAGTACGGTAGAGTACGGTAGTATCGATTGCGTATTGAAATTACTGTATTGTAATTATGGTATCGATTTATGCTGTAACTACGGTATCGCGTATTCGATACTGTAGGCGCGGGTGTACGATATATGCCACAATCATTCACAGAAGTGATGCAACCTTGTTAAATGCCTCTTGAAATTTTTATTCTCAATTGTTAATTAATATTTATTGGTCCACCAAATAGTACCCATAATAAGTGTCCGAAGCTAACGTATGAATTGTTGTGATTTCAATGTTTTTTCTATGGGATTCTCACAGAAATGTTGCCTAAGCAAATCGATTTCTCTCTTTATCTAAGTCATTCGCCTCGTAGGTTCACGTTTCAATTGTGATAAAGCTATTGGTTTCCTGGTAATTTGAGATGAATAGTTGAAGTGAGTAAAGTGAGACGCGTTCAAGCCGCGAGTACGTACTTGAAGTTGAGTGGAATCATGAGAACGAGAGCACCGGTCTGGTTTTGCAGCCCGAAACCACCAGAAGCTGCGCTCGGCGCTTCGATTTTGTTGAGCAAGAGTGAGTATCTGTGTGTTTTATTTGTGTCAGGGAATGTCAAGGTATGATACGCACGAGAAAAATTTCGCTTGTGAATATATTGATTAAAAAATATCTAAGAATGTACAAGAATGTGAGAATGTACGATCTCTGATGGCCTAGCCATCGCTGATATGAAAATGACAGAGAATGCTAGTGAATACTGTGCTTCCAATCGTGACGCGGGAACTATTTATCAGTTTGTATGTTGACTAGCCGTGCGACAGCCAAATATTGCAAAACGAAGCGTGAAGTCGCTATTATCCACGCATTTTTTGTTTATTGAGAAGATTGTATGTGAATATGTTTGGACAAGCGAGCAATTATTTATTCTTCTTGCTCCACGAGCGTACTTTCTCTGTTGGCTTGGGATGGTGGTGGAGACACGTCCCATGCCCTGTCCAGTAGGTCGAAGTAGCAACGGGTGACCAGAGTAGCCTGTGCTCGTTCGGAAGAAGGCAGGGCTGCGGTTGCGAGACTGGTTGAGCGAGAGGAGGGTCCTGAGGGGAATATTAGGAGTACGGTAGCCCACTAGCTAAGTGATCTTCCGCAGGATGAAATTATTATTAATCTTTTTGTTAATAAGTATCAACGAGTGAGATAAGATCAGTGATGGCTAAGTGTATGGAAGATTGAGTTCAATGTCAATCCCCTCACCCTTTGCGGCCGGTCCTGTAGGTGGCGAAGAGAGGCATCGCGGCAGAAAGGGCTGTATGCGAGAGTGGAGGAAGGGATGGCGAAGCATGAGCAGCCATGGAGTGAGAAGGGATTGAAGGGTGCAACCCTGGAAGAGAGGTTGATTAGATTCCAGGCGTTGATTATAGAATGAGAACATGGAGTAAGGAGATTACAACGTAGTCATGAAGATTGCGTAATAGAGTCGATACAATTTGTATCAGATATTTGACATCGTCAAGTGTGCTCACATTTCGATAGAATGGCGTTGAGAAGCTTCGGCCCAGCTTGTCCATAAGGTACGCATAGAAGGTGATGAAGGAAAGAGTGGAGAAGAGCACTCCTGAGAAGATTGGAGTACGGTAAGTATAGATTAGTAATGACATTTTACACGCTTCTAATTTTACACGCTATCTCGAATGTTTTACTGTCGAGAGAGCATTCGAAATGAATGAGGACAGCTTACCGACAAGAGCGACGGGAATTATGCAGTGTGTGAGACGGATGGTCTCAGAGATCTGGAGATACCATTGGGGGTATTGATTGATTATCAATGCCTACCTGATAACGAACATCCAGGGGTTTGGTGGCGATGGTCCGCTTGTAGTATGCGGCACTCAGACTCCGTGTGAGCAGACAGACCTATAATTACGGTGACTTGGGGTTACGATAAATTTATGGATTTTGTAGCATCTGGCTATGGTAGGGATATTACAGTAGGATTTCTAGGATCTCTTTCTAGATTCTTTCTACATTTCTAGGATCTAGGAAGTAGGATCTCGTCAATGGTAGTCTCAGCGTGCCGTTTGGCTACGATAGTCTCACCGGGAGCGTAGTGAGCGTGATGATGGTCATAATACTGGTCGGCGTCCACCAGGTCTTGACTGGAAAAACGAGGGGAATTTGTTATCGATTTTTCACGGAGGGGATTCGGTAACTTACCGATGCGAATCATCGTAGCGTACCAGACGGAGTAGAGCAACTGAAATGGATGAATTTTGTTTATTTCTATATTCTTCAACTTTTTATGGTTTATGGTATTTTTTTATTATTATTTGACCACCCTACTGGGTTTTTTCTTCACTCTAACTATGGATGAAATTATGGATGAATTGTAAGAGGACGCTATTATTATTTCACAATACCCTCTACACGTAAGCACTTCATTCCTATTTTGAAGGGTGTGCCCCATTAGTCTCCGGTCTCGCTCGAGCGCCCCTCTAGACTCTGTACCCTGTGACGCGCCGTGGAGGGAGGGAGGCATTCCAGAGTGCAAGCCAATTTTGGCTTTGCGACTCGCCCCTCATTTTGAGGCTGTGGTAATGAGAAGCGAGGAAAGATGAGGAGGATGAGGAAGAGCACTTCCGCCTATTACAATAATCGCACATTCACAATGGAGAAATAAGTTAAATACGGGAAACAACAAAAAAATAGATTATGCTAAAAAAAAGAACCCATCAAATGTCCACTCACAATGGAGATAATGAGTAACACGTGCACGACCATTCGTATCAAACTGCAGCCACGCGGAGGGTCGGCCGTGAACCGAGCACCGTCTTCATCCTCGGACCATCTGAGGAAGAAGTTAGTATAGATGAGCGAATTTTGAAAGGCAGGCACCAAAGTCCGTAGGAATAGGGTCAATTTCTGTTGGACTTTGCTCCCTTTGTTTTGCTCTTTTCCCAACATCATATTTGCATCGCAATTCCATCAGGCATGTCAATCCCACGTGTTCCTCATTCCACACTGCGAATTACCATCTACTTGATTCGTTTGATGGATGGGATTCTTGAAATTCTGTTCCAAGAAGGAACCCCTAATATCAAGAGATGGCTTTCAAGATGAAAACTCAACAGTCGTAAAGTAGTGCATCTAAAAGGCTAAGTTGAACTAGGGCGTATCAGTTCGTCTGACCGTGATAGGAGAATGGAGGCAAGTCGCTCGAAGAGTAGCACGCACAGGGAGAAGTTCTCGAGAGCGAACGCAGCTTCATGGAGGAAAAGAGGAGGGATGACTCCTGGAACACGATTTTACTCAAAAAAGGATTTCTTGGCGTAATTTCTGGTGACTAGAAGACAAAAAAAAACAAGCTAATTGCGCGATCGAAGAATCACACTCAGCACTTATTTCCCAGTTATACCAACCACCCCCATGCTTTACTGTACCGGCTCCGGTTTTCTCACTTATTCTTCGAATCTTGACAAGCACTATATCAACAAGACGGCGTGAATAGACGCATGATATGCTTCCATGAATAGCCAATGCACACTGGCGATGTGAATCGAATCCGCTCTTTATTTTTCTATGCTTTCTGATGCTACATCAGAACGAGAGACTGCATGAAATGGAAATGGCTTTCTCGTTTGTCTCGACCTGATAATGTGAACACCGTGTGAAGTGGAGAGGAACTGACTGGGACACGACCACTATTTCACGCATTTGCTGAGGCTACACTAGGAGCATTCGATATCGCACTAACAAGTACGAAGATCCTAATCTCCTCTGCCCCAGCTACAGGAAAGAAGAGACGTCTTCTCGATGAGGAAGACCTCACGATCGACGACCTCCAGTTGATGTATCTCCAACTTCGAGCAGCAATGGACAAGCAAGCTGCATGGAACGATCGATTTGAGAGGGAGGTCAGTAGTCTCAAGGCACAGTTGGCTGCACTTCCCCCGCCCACTGTTGTCATAGATGATGATTCTATGGGAAACCACACACCTGTAGCTCCAGCCAATAGCTCCACCCCCACTGATGCATTGAAAGAAACTGCCCGACCACTCGAGTCCTCATCTGAGCACGATCGCTCCGTTGTCATCGCTAGACTCCCGATCGATAAGTTCGAGACCGAGAACCGAGTGGTGCCGCCAAATCCGCCCGCAGGGATCTCATTCTTCGCTAGTCGAGTGGGCGGCCGACTCAGGATTGGAATCAAATGGACTGATCTCATCGGGAGTGATTAAATAATGCTTACTTCTCGTCTATCGAGAGCATTTCCCACACTATCAAGTCGAAAGAAGAGCTGTCAGGATGAAGAATTCGTCTCTTCTTTCCGCGTGCTCTCTCACCGGTCACAGAAGCAAGAGAATACGCGGAATTTTAGAAACTTTGCACTGAAAGTCCTAGTCTTTGCAGTAGAAAAGTGCCGACGCGAATAAGCTCGGTCGCTTAGCTCAATTGGATGCATGTGAATGTGTTACACTGCGAAGTATGAATTATGTTATTTTTTCAGCCAATAAACTCGAGGAAGAGATGTTGTCTGTAATGGCTTCTGAACCTACGTTATCGATGGCACGAATGAAGCATATGAGCATATGAGCATAGCATATGAGCATAGCATATGAGATGTTTGTGAAACATATTCCATTTCTCATTCTGAAATTGACTGAACCGTCGTATCCTATACCCATGTTCAAAAATATCCCATTGTTCATCCTTTTCTGGAGAGAACAAGGGGGTTATAATGCTTTGATTTTAGGTGTGCACGTATTTGCGCCGGAGTTCGAGACCGAGAACCGAGTGGTGCCGCCAAATCCGCCCGCAGGGATCTCATTCTTCGCTAGTCGAGTGGGCGGCCGACTCAGGATTGGAATCAAATGGACTGATCTCATCGGGAGTGATTAAATAATGCTTACTTCTCGTCTATCGAGAGCATTTCCCACACTATCAAGTCGAAAGAAGAGCTGTCAGGATGAAGAATTCGTCTCTTCTTTCCGCGTGCTCTCTCACCGGTCACAGAAGCAAGAGAATACGCGGAATTTTAGAAACTTTGCACTGAAAGTCCTAGTCTTTGCAGTAGAAAAGTGCCGACGCGAATAAGCTCGGTCGCTTAGCTCAATTGGATGCATGTGAATGTGTTACACTGCGAAGTATGAATTATGTTATTTTTTCAGCCAATAAACTCGAGGAAGAGATGTTGTCTGTAATGGCTTCTGAACCTACGTTATCGATGGCACGAATGAAGCATATGAGCATATGAGCATAGCATATGAGCATAGCATATGAGATGTTTGTGAAACATATTCCATTTCTCATTCTGAAATTGACTGAACCGTCGTATCCTATACCCATGTTCAAAAATATCCCATTGTTCATCCTTTTCTGGAGAGAACAAGGGGGTTATAATGCTTTGATTTTAGGTGTGCACGTATTTGCGCCGGAGTTCGAGACCGAGAACCGAGTGGTGCCGCCAAATCCGCCCGCAGGGATCTCATTCTTCGCTAGTCGAGTGGGCGGCCGACTCAGGATTGGAATCAAATGGACTGATCTCATCGGGAGTGATTAAATAATGCTTACTTCTCGTCTATCGAGAGCATTTCCCACACTATCAAGTCGAAAGAAGAGCTGTCAGGATGAAGAATTCGTCTCTTCTTTCCGCGTGCTCTCTCACCGGTCACAGAAGCAAGAGAATACGCGGAATTTTAGAAACTTTGCACTGAAAGTCCTAGTCTTTGCAGTAGAAAAGTGCCGACGCGAATAAGCTCGGTCGCTTAGCTCAATTGGATGCATGTGAATGTGTTACACTGCGAAGTATGAATTATGTTATTTTTTCAGCCAATAAACTCGAGGAAGAGATGTTGTCTGTAATGGCTTCTGAACCTACGTTATCGATGGCACGAATGAAGCATATGAGCATATGAGCATAGCATATGAGCATAGCATATGAGATGTTTGTGAAACATATTCCATTTCTCATTCTGAAATTGACTGAATCTGGAAAATCAACTAGAGAAGAACGTTCACTAAATTCGGTATTAGTTCGGTAATTCTTCAACGCATACGAGTGGAATGGAAAATAATCTCATTATAATGCAGCATAATTTCGATGAGCTACTTGACCACATAGAAGGGACAAATAATAACTGTCAAATAATTGTACGATTACGCGATTTCGATACTTATCACTAATTATACCTAGTGTGTATTTTATTTTGTACAAAATTCGAAACCTATTTGAAAAGCAGTCAAAAATCACTCCTTTTTTTACGAAATCTGAATTCGATGTGCGAGGGGATTTTGAAATGACAGGCGACCCATAGGCGTCTGCGAGAAATCTTTGTTCTCAATGAGACTGGTTGGGCTTTATTTATCGCGAATAGAAATAAGTTGACCTTCCAACTAGTGAATCGTAAGATCTTCGTAAGACCTGAGGATAACGACGTGTGCTCTTTTCCTCCCGTAGTCTCTGTGCAGCCTGACACTGAGAATGGCGATATCACACAAAGTGGGATAAATTAGTCCAAAAAATCAAATAATTATGATTATGTTTGCAGACTGTAGAAGTTTGCACATATGAGTACTCTAACACAATGCAAAAATAATTTCGAGTCTAACTTCCTTCGTTGGCAAGTTATGAAAATCGCGTTTTTTTTCCTGACGGAAATGTCCGGGTAGTGGTCAATTTTTACGGAGACAGTCTCTTAAATGTTTTTTTTAAAGATAATTTTGAGTTCGTGTTGATGGAAGACTCAGGATGGGACTTCAGTGAAGTAATTCTTTATCGATGGCACGAATATGTATAGCATATGAATTGTTTGTGAAACATATTCCATTTCTCATTCTGAAATTTACTGAATCGGGAAAATCTAGGAGATAATTCGAGAAGAACGTTCAATAAATTCGGTATGAGTTCGGTAATTATTCAACGCTGCTGAGTGATGATAATGCAGTATAATTTCGATGAGCTACTTGACATCGAAGGGACAAATAATAACTGTCAAATAATTGTTCGATAAGTCGATTTCGATACCTAGCACTAATTATACCTACTGTGTTTTTTCTTTTGTACAAAGTTCGAAACCTATTTTAGAAAGCGCATCGATGGTCTTTAACCCATACCTCCCACGCGACAAAAAGATTCTTGAGAAAGTACAGAACTACTTCACCCGAAGGCTCTTTATGCGTTGTCACAAGGCAACGTGGCAAACCATGCCCAGATTTGCAGATAGGAACGCCCAACTAGGTATTGCTTCATTAGAAAAGCGTAGAGTGGACATAGACTTGAAGACAGCCAGAAATCTTCTGAGAGGCAAATACAAAATATCAAAGCGGAGACCACACCACTTTTGTTACTACTTTACTAGAAACGGCATCAACTTTACCAATAATGTCGCATCCTCGAACTACAGACAGCACAGTTTCTTCCCCAGAGCGGCAAGACTAGTTGTAAAATCCGGAATATTAAATGCCAGTCCCTCTGAATAACCAACTTGTCTTAATGTCATTGTTGCTAATTCACACATATCATTAATCATAATTTTCATTTGTACCCGCGTTATTTCCTGTAAATACGCATAAATATTATTATTATCTCCACCCTAACGATGTTTCCTCCTGCAGGCACATCGCCTTGATATCAGGATAAATGTAAATTTAAATGTAAACACTAGGAGGCTAAGATCCATTCCAATTGACGATTGTCTGACCAGGTTGCGAGGAGTAATCATGGTCGTTCCATTCGGCTACTACAACGATGAGATGGGTGGAAGCGAGCAAGAGGAAGCCGAGATTGGAGAAGAGAAGGAGAATTCTGGAAGGAGTGATCTTTGATCTTTGACCATCGATTCAACGGTCCAAGAGATAGTGAGAGAGAAGTGTTGTCAACTCACTTGGGCAGTCGGGGAAAGGGTGCATCGCTGAGGATGTAGCCGAGAAGTAGATTGGAGAGGATTGACAGGAGACAGAAGGAGGACTGAAGTAATTGGAAGTCTTGTATAATTGTAAATGTTGTCCTTTCTCTAAGGAAAGATCCATTTTCCTAACATAGAAGTTCCGGGTTTCCTTTTATTTCAAAAGGCCGACTAACTGCTAGTTCACCCGGATTGATGTCTACAAGTGCTCATTCCACAACTCTGAAGACCATTTCAAATTTGTCTAGACCAGAGATCTTCGTGAAACGCAATTTGCTCTGTTTATCGTGCACGTGGCCTCTTTTATGAGTGCTCCATATGCGAGGCTTAATGAGCGGGGATACGAAGGAGGAAGGAGGAACATAAAGTGAAGGCCAGGGATGATGAGGACATATTTTATGTCGAACAAATTGGTTTTCAGTAGTTCATATGGAATTGCATGATGTTCTTGAGCTGGCGGTTCTAAAAATGGGGAACCCAGTGAAGAACAAAACAACAGATACCTGGAAGGCGGTAAAGCCCGCTGATATTGGCAATTGATTGGAGGTGGAAAACCAGTAATCGGTTCCATTCCCGGGACGGTGAATCATGGGGAAATTCTGGAATTCATTCGGTATGAAATATGCGTGAAACTGCGACAGATGAATCCTCGATAGAACTCGAATAGAGAAGCTATTGCTCGATTTGCATAAGCGATGAACTTCTTTTGACGAAGGGATGCGCGCAAGACGGAAATAGGATAGGATGATGAGCGGAAAGGAGTAGACAGACTGACTTTCATTTTCCCTGAGCTTTAGCGCGGTCTGGCAGTTAACAAGTGGGGGAGGCTGGGAAGGGGAGGAGTCATGTCAAGAGCGTACTCCTATTGTGTATGTCTCATTGGCCATGTCAGTCTTGAATGGCCTAGAAAGTTATGGTTCCAATATGGTACGAACACTGTCGACGATCAATTCTATTGTTCTCGTCTATTGTTGTGGGAAGAAAATCGTCTAGACGAATGACTCTGGACGATTGTAAGGCGAGTCTCTGCATCTTCCCTTATTTTGCTCAAGATCGCCCAAAGAAGAGTCAGACTGGGGGGGGGCTGCAGCTCGTAGTGAATGGATAAGTAGTGAAGCAGTAAGCAAGCAAGAGTCATTATGGGAAGAAATGGGTGAAGGGAGAAGAGAGGCAACAGCTAGTCAAGACGCAGCCAGAGGGGATGTGGTGTGTGCCCAAGGGGCCGAGGAGGTCCCTAGCTCCATGTGGAGGGGGGGGGGCGGGAGAAGGAGGAGGAGGAGGAGCTAGATGCAGCAGGGATGATGGGATGCAGTAGCCCCAATAATGAGAGGATGATGATCCAGACAGACTATCTGTATTGAGGGTTTGCATCTCCCACACGGAGGGAAATAAGGGAGTAGGAGGGGCTAGACGAAGGATCTGTCTAGGTGCGAAATTGAGTCCGGCATCAGAGACAGGATCCGGAATAATTAAGGCGGCTCGTTTTCGGAAATTCGAATTCGAATGAATACGAGAGTGGCTGGCTAATAATGAAGGGAAGAGAGGGTCAACGTTCTCGGAAAGGAGACACTTTGAAGGGTTCGGCGAGGCCAAGAGTTGTCGGCCGGCGTAATGAAAAGTAGGGCCGGAGGGAACTGAGCGGAAGGGGAAATGGAGGAAAGAAAAGGAGTTGAAAGGAAGGGATGACGCCCGATTTAGTCTGCAACAAAGGCGGAAATTAAAGTAAGGAAAGGCAAGAGTCCTTTGGTTTATTGAAGCAGGGTGCAGACGAGACGGCACGTTCGCTAGAAATGACGAGCTATGTGCTCATAATTTCGGAACTTCTCTGTTTTTTTGGCCCGGACTACGATCGCTCTGAATGTGAATGGGGTAGGGAATGAGAATGATAGGGAGGCAATACTTTGAAAAGACTGGGCAAAAAACCAGAGAAGTGCCCACATCCTTCATTACGCACTGGTATTCCCGTAATTTGCAGTTGTACTGCACTTTGGACGTGATAATTGTAACGTCCAGTTTACAATACTAACACTGCCATTGAAATTGACCATCGAAACTCGAAAGCATCAAAACTGTCACAAATATGTCAATTGTATGTTGTCCATATTCAAGCATTGTCCAAGGAATGCTATAATTGTGACGTACTGTGTAATGCTACTGACATTGTAAATCGCCATCGAAACTCTGACCTATTTGAACTATCGCATAAACAGTTGTTAACATTGCAGGCCCGCATCGCTGTCTTCCCTCCCTCCTTATCCCCTCTCGTCAACCCCTCTCTTCTCCACTCCAATCTCCGCACCGATGGCCTCTCGTCTCGCTCGTCTCTGGCAGGTACGGTAGCAATGTCTGGGAGCACGGTGGCGATTGGAAAGTGTTTTTTTTTGTAATTGGAAGCCTGTAATAAATGATTGTATTGTGAGATAGATTGCGAAGTAGGTGTAGAGTTCAAATACCACGTGAAATCATCACGTGAACCTCACATTTGGATGGCTTCGGGCATTAATTTTCAACAAACAAAAAACAAGCAATGACTGTACATTTTCTGCAGCCCGGAGCGCCGCAGACTCGCTCGCTGCTGCCCGACTTCTGGATGGCCGTCGTGCAGTCGCCGACCGTGGGCCGTGGCCGACTGCCCGCCAACTGCGTCAAGTTCGAGGTCGACCCGAGGTACGGTAGCAGTGTTCGAAAAGTATGTCAAAAACTACATGAGGTGCCCGACGAAGTCGGGCAAAATTTCAGGTGAAGTTCCCGAAAAGTTGATACTTTTCCCGAAAATGTGCTAAAAATTAGGGCTAAGTGCCCGACGGCAAAACCTATCTGACATGACTTTTCGATCACTGTACGGTAGGCAAGAGGATACGGTATCACAACGATCAATCGATAGCGATGTCCTAGGGCGCGAGAATATAGTACGAGTATGATGCTATTAGTTGTGTATTTACTTGAGCAAACTAGGAGTAAGACAGAAGGCTGATATCCTGTAAGATGTGTTATTCTACAACAAGAAACTCCAGTAGCAAATTAAGTATTTCAATTTCACATTGATTCGTGATAGCGTGTTATGGCAATGATTGTAAGCTCGTGATATGGTATGAGTACGGTAGCAAGTTATCGATCGATTGCAGGATGAGCAAGCACGACGTGCGCGAGTACCTCGAGAAGGTGTACCAGGCGCCGGTGAGGAGTGTGCGCACGGAGGTACGGTAGGGGACGGTAGATTCCAATCGAGAAGTGATTTATTTGACTTTTTGTGAAGATACGATTCGTTTATGGGTCAATATAGTGACAAATGAGAACCGCTTTTGAAATTATGTATTATCGTTTGGGTAGATCGATTGGAGAGTTCTGTTATTTTGTTATTCGATCTATATATCGATTAGGTGCAAATGGGCGAGATCCTGTGGAACTCGAAGACGGACTACCAGTACAAGAAAGCTATGTGGAAGGAGGATGACAAGAAGTATGCCTACGTATTCATGGTACGGTATAAGGGAGTACGGTAGAAGGTTCATGGTACGGTATAAGGGAGTATGTTAGGACACGGTAGAGAGTGATTACACGTTCAGTATCTCTCCCCTTTTGGAATCCTTTTTTTTGGAACCAGCTGAAAGCTGAGATAGAGATTAATGTCATTACTTTTCAAGGGTTCCTAAACATGCCATCACGAGGTAGAGAATTGTAGCATAATGTTCATCTTATTTGCAGGAGAAAAGCTACAAGTTCGTGTTTCCTCTCGAGCTGACGTTCTCGGAGAGTGAGGAGGTATGTTAAATAGTTTTATTATTTTAAATATTTAAAAAATAATTAAACAATTGAAGGTTCGCGAGATTGAGAAGCACAAGGAACAAATGGAGAAGATTGGAGAGAATTCCAAGTTTGTCAATTCGGACCGAGGCACAGTGGGAAGACTGCTCTCTTGAGCGAAATATCGACCATCGATTGCTTCCGTTTTTTTTCCTGAAATGCCAATAAATCTCAGTAGCTTAGTCTTGTTTTGTGCTGAATTGTTATTCTTGTTCGTTTGCTCGTGAAAGTTGGAGGATAAAAATTTTCAAGCCTTCGGCGGCTGTGATCGACTGCGGTGCTCGCCCGCTTCTCGGGCTCGATTCCTTTTTGGAAGGGAAGCCGGGATGCTTTCTGCATTATAAGCCCATAATTAGAAGCTGCTGCAAATAAGCTAGGTCTACCTTAGATTTTTCTGCGATACTACTTCAGAAGCCCAGAACACCCCCAAAACCCCAGAGCAGTCCAAGCACTAACAAGCACTTAATATTAGCCAAAGCTCTATAACAGAAAAATAAATAAAAATAATTAATCTGATTAATCCCTGCAAGGCTCCCGAATAAGTCTAATACCCAAGAATGAGAGCATTACAGAAACTTCATTCAATTATTTCGAATAATGATGGACGACAACAATTAATCTATGATTAAAGGCTGTATAGACTTGTATTTCACTTATTATCATCCAGCCGATTTCTTTTCGCAATAGTGGACAAACATACAGAGGGTCTCCTTTATATATAGTAGATCTTTGAACCCAGAAAGCGGGAATGATACTGTTTTATTATCAACATTATATGAGGGGTCAACGTTATACTATGCCGTATGGTTTTTTAACCGTTTTGCAAGGAAGTGTTCATATGTTTCAATAAGGGTTTAGGGCAACGAGAAACTGAACTGGTATTACCGCTGTGCTCCCTCAGCCTAATCGAGCTATTCGCATTTCATATTGAGAATAAGCTCGAGAAGACCACGAGAGCGACGGAGCAGTAGACCATGGGGAGGTGTATGGGGTCAAATCCTATCGTAGGCATTACCGTATCTTTCAGAGAATTTCCATTGAGGGTACGGGACTCACAACTACGGAACAGCTACGCTACGGAAACACTACGGAACGCTACGGAACTACGGAACAGCTACGGGATTCGGACAGGGTTAGGAATGGAGGTGGGGAGGGGGGGGTGGAGCTAGGATGGGTGGCTGAACTAGGA